>JAODKE010000028.1:21287327-21305651 GCA_026779605.1 Mormyrus hasselquistii | reverse complement strand
AGGGTTAGGGTTAGGGTTAGCGCAAGGGAGCAAATTTGTCCTAAAAAATGTTAATATTATTCTTTGTTTTGGCTGTATGTAAGATCATAATCTCATAATTTTCATTTATATGTTGAAGCAGATCCTCTCCCTTCAAAACTGAAGCATGTTGTTCCAAAGACAGACTTTATGTGTCCAGGATAGATGTTTGTGTGAAAAACAGATAGAACGTCAAATTAGGATGCATCCTATGCACCAGTATGATGTGACCATCTCCCACAATGCTCCTTTCCGTTTCTTTGACATCAGCATTGACATTGACAGCATTGGCTCTGAGGTTTTCTCACATCATTTCCTAAACTAATGAGCACACCGGTATGTCCTTGTAACATGGAATCTTTCCGATTTCAAAGGGTTTCCAAGGCAACAAGCCCAGATAACGTGGACAAGAGTGCCTCCAGCTGAACTTCACTGTCCAGTAATCTCACCTGTGCTGCAAACCGGACTTGCATACGTCTAGGCCCACATCCTTCTTTGCTTTTCCACATGCTGTTTTCCTGTTTTTTTTCCAATTCCAGAGTCCAAGTGCCTTAGAAATTACATGAGAGCTTACAAGGAATCAAGTGTTCAAGATTGCATTGTCTCCATTATGTTGCTAATATTATTTAGAAACTGAAAGTGCGTCAATGAAAATTCATCTCAGTACTGCAACATTAAGTACATTAAGTGAAACACTGAAGTGTGTCCACTAGAGGGCGATGTAACACAATACTTTAATGAGATGACCAAAGCTGTGGGTGGCAGTAGAAATCAAACGTCACTTAAAATAAGTATAAAAGCCAACTCATCACCCTTACGTTCAAACCGTTCATACAGTCACATTCCAGCAACTTATGCTGGGCAGTGAATTCATAAATGTTTATAAATATTTTTTCGCATAAGCAATAGTGGTGTACTGTTAGTATTATTGTGACAGTAAGCTTTGATATTGAACCGAGGGAACAGCATCCAGCTTCTATTAGCTTTTGATGTGCAAAGATTGTATTTATACTGTAGTTTAACACTGTCAGATATTGTTCTGAATATGCAATCTTAGTAAAACAAAAAACTGAATTTATGCATTACCAATTACAGTGGCCAGTTTTATACAAATGCATGTCACACATATAAAATCACCTTATACTTGTCATTAAGTATATATGATGGTGCTATGCTGTAAGCTGTGCTTGTGGCAGTGTGGCTGTGTGTGCACGCGTGTCCGATACGAACCAGGCTGCCCCCACGTCTGCATGGGGGGGTCAGGGCCCTCTTCATGACCTTCACCCTTAAAGTGTGACCCTGAGTCCGCGGATAAACAGGGAACTTCCCGCTGCTGTGCTTGGGGGCCTGCCCTCGCCTGGACCTCGCATTCTACAGTCTTCACTGCTTTCACCAAGCCGATGCAGGTTACTCTCGGTGAGCGCCCGCTAACCCACTAACGGCGGGAGACCTCAGGTAGCCTCAGGAGCCATGACCCACTGGGGCGGCATCATGGCGCCTGAGATCATGTGATTAGTGGGCGGTGCTTATTTGTTTGACTATCCAGTGTCATCTCTCTTCTCTCATTGGACGTATTCCCGAGACAGCCTCCAATGGCAAAGCCCGATCCTCTGCTCGGCCCCATCAGGGGTGATCGTGTTGAGTGTTGTGTCATGTTGGACATGTTGGATGACTCCCTTCTGCTATTCAGGGCCTAATTTCTGCCCCCCACACACACACACACACACACACACACACCAGCGAGGGGGTTATGACCGAACGGGACAGGACCCTACTGTGTAATGGGGCACTTCTCCAGGGTCAGAGAGGGGGCGGCCAACTGCAGGGGTTTTTTGATCCCTGCTGATGCTTGTTTAACAGCAGACAGAATCGCTGAATGGTCTATTTTCAGCGGGGGGGATAGCTGGCTCTGGGCCCTGAGTCTGCGAAGCCAGTATTGTTACATAACCCAGGAGAACAGACTGGGAGCAGCATGGGACGGCAGGGCAGGTTACACCTCGTCATATGACCGAGTGACCAGCTCATCTCCAGGTGTGACCGCACAGGTATGGTTTTCATCACTGACCCATCTTCTTTGTGTCGACATGCTACGACGCTGCTTTGATGGGTCTTAGCCTGAGAGACTCACCTGCCAAAGTGTCTCATGGGTCCCTAATAACACGATCAGGCTCTCCCTCTCCCAATCAGACGAAATCCTGGACAGACCTCTTCTCCTCTCTGGGGCTGGGGGGCAAGAGAGAGTGCACAGACAAATTTGCTTTATGATGAAGATGTTTATGATGAAGAGAAGATGTTTTTCACATCCGGCTAGGTGGTACAGGTAGGAAATGAGCGGGAAAATGCACATCAGTAGTCCAGCGATCCATCTGAAGGTACCATCCAGCATCACATGCAGCCTTGCTGTGTCTTCGGGCTGTTGACTAATCTCAAGACGCAGGTAATTACAAGCATTTCAAGTGCGACGCATAAAAAGAAACAATAGGCAGTGAATAAGCAGATTGACGCGTCGTTAAAGTCAAAGGCAGCAATGATGCACCTGACTGCCCTGGGACTGTAAGAGCGTGAAGAGCAGTGAGAGGATGGCTCAGGAACTCTGACATTTACCTAGATCCCTTTCCTGTTTATCATATTTCAAACAAGTATTCGCGTCAAGTTGCTTAATTATTTCACAAGCAACGATATTGCACTTTTATTTAGCATATAGCTGGAATAATAGCACATTTAGAAACTCTCAAAAGAATTATAATATACTGTAAAGAGAATAAAAAACAGACCACAGATAATATATGTAAATGGTGTAGTGCAAATTAGTATATGAAAGCTTTTCCAGGTGGAATTGGTGGAGTTATATTAATATATATTGACTATTTGCTGAAGGTCTGAATATGAGTCTGACAGAAACACAGGCCTGACAGGCTTCACGGCAGTGCTGGCTGTCCACCCTTTAAGCTTTGCTGGGGGTCATTTAAACTGGTCCTATGCTACCACATGAGCCCAGTGGTGATGCCTGGAGTGTGATGCCCATCTGCTCTGGAGTGCCGTTCACCAGAACCCACCTCCGCCGGCAGCCCCTGGCCTTGAAGGCTGAGTGTGTGTGTATGAGATGATAACAGAGCACTTCACGGCCAGCGAGCCACAGGAGTACATTCCTTTAGGGCTCTGCCCACTGCTTAGCGCCACGCTCACATGGGAAGCGGCCGGGCCTTCTTCTCCTGGCATTGTCACGCACGTGAGAGCAGAGGCTCGCCCTCTCGCGGTGTCGCCCCAGCTGAGCCGTGAATGATGCGGTGACTCCCTGCGTCCTTTGTGCGCACCGGAATCCAAAAAGAACCGGAAGGTCAGTGATTTCCAGCACAGCTGTCACACACACACCCAGGTTTGTCATTTCCATTCATTTCTATGGGAAAAATTCTAATGCTAACATGACAACCCTAACTCCAACCCAGCCCTAACCATAACCATAAGTAACCAAACAAATACAAGACTTTTGGCATTTTTAGTTTTTTGTTTGCTGTCACAGATCTAACATAAAAGGTTTTTATTAAATAGTGGGGGACATTTGGTCCCTCACAATTTAATATGAATTGGTCCCCAGAATGTAATATAAATGTAATACACACACACACACACACACGCTGATTTCCAGCACACCTCATCTATTGTTCAGGGTTCCATGGAAATGATAAAGGAAGTGGATTGCAGGTGGGACAGAACACAAGACATTTACAAACGAGAGGGGGCTATTCGGCCCATCAAGCTCGTTTGGGGAGAACTTAACTAATAGCTCAGAGTTGTTAAAATCTTATCTAGCTCTGATTTAAAGGAACCCAGGGTTTCAGCTTGTACCACACTAGCAGGAAGACTATTCCATACTCCATACTAACTACACGCTGTGTAAAGAAGTGCTTCCTCAAATTTGTTTTAAAATGTTCTCCCGCTAATTTACACTACACTAATGGCCACGAGTTCTACTATTTAAACTAATATTGAAATAGCCATTTGGCTGAACAGCATCCAGACCCGTTAGAAACCCGTTATCAAGGCAAATGCAGATATTAGCGGGTTTTCACAGATGGTGAAAACACACTCCGGCCAAATAGTGAGCAGTGTGAGTGTCAGTGAGTCCATTGTTCTGTTCCAGTGCCCTGGAGAGCGAGCTGCCCCCCCCAGGCCTGCCCACCCACTCGCTGATGGATGGATAAGCTCGGGGCAGGTGTATATGGGAGGTGAGTCTCTGGGTGTGAGCTTGGCTCAGCAGTGCTCTTTCAGGAGAATGCATGCAGCATTATATCTGAACTCGGAAGTCGTAATTTTCAAGTTCCTAGTTGGAAATTTCAACTGAAATGGCCCCTGAGTTCGGAATTCTGACTTGGAAAGTCAGAGGAACCTTTGCAGGTCCGACTTCAGAACTGAAGATGGCTGCCCCCTTCATCAACAGAAGTGAAAGCCGTAGTTATACAGTATAGTGCAGGGTTCTTCAACTCTGGACCTCGATTCCAAATCCAGGCCTTGTTTTTAGTTCTCCCACGTACTTAGTTTAATAATTACTGATTCTCATTGGCTAGAGGCTTCACACCTGGCTGACAGGTAAAGGAAGGCTGGAAAATCAACAATGCTCGGACCTTGAGGACTGTGACTTGAATAGCCCTGGTATAATGTTTATTACCACATTTGAATTATTTTTGGCTCATTAAATCAGTCATGCACACAATACTGGTTGCTATCTGTGGACAGGCTGCTGCGTTGTTTGGATACGTTAAATACCATTTAATGTAGTATCAACCGGTATCGCTAAAAATGGCTAACAACCTGGTTGAACCTGTCTAGAGCGGGGGCCTGTTTCAGAAAGCAGAATTTCTTGCTTAGCCAGATAACCTGTCAGATTTGAGGCAGTCTGGGCTAAATGTAAGTGAACGAAGATAATGGCCATTTCAACTGGGGTAAATTACTGTAAATCCGACAAGTTATCCGGCTAAGCCAGAAATCCAGCTGTGTGAATTTGAATCAGATCCCTGTCATTGCTAAATGGCTTTCTGACTTGCTGTACTGGAACGCAGTTAATTCGTGTGTGACGTCATTCCCAGCTGACTTCCGACCACAAAGGTAAATGGAATGCAGCATAAGTGGTGGAGCCCAGCGCAGCGGTGGGCCAGTCCCGTGCTGGGTGCCATCATAACAATAAGAGAACCATGAGGTTCTGCTGTCCATGGGCACTCAGAGTTAGTGTTTATAGATTATGAGCGCTACCCCCAAATGCCTAACCCACCCACCCAACCCACACTTCGGTGTGTTGTGAAAGTTGTCCAGGTCTGACTGATAAGCGAATGATTCTACCGAAACAAACAGCTACAGCCCGCGGACCACCATCGGTCGCCGTGTTGGTTGGCGCTCACCGTTATCAAGGCGAATGCAGATATTAGCGGGTTTTCACAGACGGTGAAAACACACTTCGGCCTGATAGTGAGCAAACTGCACAGCTGAGTTTGTGGGAAAAATAAGCACCAAAGTATTAGGAGGTTATACAGGTCCAAAAAGATTCCTAAGGCTGGGTGCTGAATCCGGCTCTAACAATCCGGCTCTAACAATCCGGCTCTAACTGCTGATGCAGATCAGTATGAAGGTGCTCGTTCGTCACAGTGGCACTGGGTCTCACAGGGGCCCCACCACCGTGGCCATCCGGGATAAGCTCCTTCCGAACCACTAATCAGGATTGGTTGATGCCTTTCGTGACAAAGTTTTGCTCTCCGACTCAGGGAAGAACATCCAATCAACTCATGTTCTACAGTGAGGGGTGGACTCATGCATGGACATAGGCCCTGGCAAGTATCAGGTGAAATAGAACGGTTAGTTGAGTCAGCGACACTGTGTGTGTCTATGCTGGTGTCAGCCAAGGGTCGTCAGAAACCTGCCATCCAGTTTGGCAGGAAGTACGGTCCAGGATGCTCAGAAGTGCCGGCCGACAGCTGGAGCAGAAGGTGGGTCTTATGATTTATACAGCGTTGTGCAAGGGCACGTACCTTTGCGGGAATGCACTCGATTTGCAAGAGCAAACAGGTTGAACCTATGGACAGTGGGAGGGGTCTGTGAAAAATCTCACTAGGAAACCTTACAAGAAGAGTAATGTCATGTTTTTAGTTAAACACACCAATTACTGAGAAATGTGTGAAGGATACTGACTGGGAAATGCTGGAACAAACATGAACCTTCAGGTGAAGTTTCTCTGACGTCTGTGATGATCCAGGTTTCCCTCTGTGCCGTCGACGCATGGACAGAGCTTCCCCTCCTGGTCTTGTACGGGTTTAAAGGAAACAACTGCGTCTTTCTTAATTTTAGAAATCTACTACTCAAGTGAAAACTTATTATTCTTAAAAGTTAACAGTCAAAAAAAGTTTGCAACATACAATATAAAATTATGCATAATTAAAAAATGTGCATAAAACATGCCGTAATGAGTACGGTCTGAAGAAGTTATTGCTACAGGTATGGAATATTATGGGGTGTTTCCCCTGGATTGAGACTAATCAGGCTGATTCATTTAAGCATGAGAAAGACCACATGCTGTCTTCCCAGGGTGTGTGGTCTCTCAGGTGAATCATTAAGGTAAACCCACATCTCAGTGCTTTATTTACTGTGAAGTACAAAGCATGCTGCGCAGCTCCTGCCCTGACGTCTCGTACAAGGCATGCTGCGCAGCTACTGCCCTGACGTCCCGTACAAAGCATGCTGTGCAGCTCCTGCCCTGACGTCCCGTACAAAGCATGCTGCGCAGCTCCTGCCCTGACGTCCCGTCGACCCCGCAGGCAGCGTTCGGGCCCCATAATCGCCGACGGCTATTAGCCCAAAGGCGTCCATTGTTCTCAGCTAGTCCCAATACCCAGTAACCTTTGTTCCAAGCGGCATCGGCGATGAAATGCCATCTCACCGCTGCAGGACAGACATCGTTCTGTCATTCCTTGACGTGTTTCTCCCTGGGGGGCTGAGGTGGGGGTGTCCAGGACACTGTTCTGCTCAGCCTGTCCTGATGCTTTGCGGACGTGAGAAAAGACTGCAAAAGAATATATATTATGTTTATGATATTTTAAATATGATTCTTCTATATTCCTCTAGATTCCTCTATATTCCTCTGTATATACTTATGTATACATATGTCTCATCGTCATATATCACTCAGGAGATTGCTTATTAAATTTTATTGTACTTCTTACCTCTTACAATAAAGGCATTCTATTCTATTCTATCCTATTCTATTCTAACTATGTGAACTGACAGTGATAATCCCAGGTGTATCCAGCAGTCGTATGCACCAGCAGTCGAGGTGGTGAACTAATGAAGATGACCCTTCTACCACTAAACCTTCCCATGGACCTGTGGAGCAGTGAGGGGGAGAATGTGGAGCTGGCAGCGCATCGGGGAACGCTTGGTTTCTGGGGGGGCGGCACTCTGGCTGTGGAGTAGGTTCCATCTCGAGTCCTCATATTAGCTTGGGGCTGCGTCACTAGCTGATGGGTCGCCTCTTCTGAAGGCGCGCTGTCGTGGAATCTGCCTCAGGGCTCAGCCAGCACAGATCCTGGTACTGAGCTGCAGAAATGCAGCCAGCCGGGTCCACATTCCTGCAGTCCGGCCCTAGGCGCCTCACCTGGCCAGGAGCTCTGAAATGCGCTAGTGCCGTGAATGCGTGAAGGACTAAATGTGGATTAGATGGCCATCTTGGCTCACTACCGACCCAGTAAGGCCGGATACTTGCCGCTTGTCCACGTAGCAATGTGAAATTCCTTCCAGCCCCATCAAATGCGTTGGATCCAACATCCATGATGAGAAAAAAAAAACAAAAAAAACAGAGGGGGCAGGCGTGACGGCAGCATCCGAGCGGTGAGGATTTTCGACACCGTGTGGCAGCAGTGCCCGGCAGTGCCAGCATTTACAGTTTTTCAGGTTCACTCAGGCTTTATGCTGGCCAATCGCATAGGTGGGACGGAAGAACTATAGTGTACTCAGGTTTTGGAACCAACCAATCATACACCAATCACAGACTGGCACCAACCAATCGAAGGGCAGGAAATGACGGACAGTGGGATGCAGAACTGAAATGGGCACTAGGGCAAAGCTCAGATGAGTGGCTTCTGCAGTGTGGGAGACATTTCTGACACTCAGGGGGAAGCTAGAATACGGTAAGTCCTCCAGGTTCTGCAGACGGGAAGTCCTCCAGGTTCTGCAGACGGTAAGTCCTCCAGGTTCTGCAGACGGGAAGTCCTCCAGGTTCTGCAGACGGTAAGTCCTCCAGGTTCTGCAGAAATACCTCTGGTGTGGGAGACCATAGTGTGAAGCCTAGATGTTTTTGTACGTCAGCCTTTTAATGAGTCAAAATGGCTACATGCATGTAGCAGAAAGAGCAACAAAAACATACTGAGTTCCTGCAGTGTTAAACATGTAACTCTCCCTCTGGGCAGCCGACGCTGGGCTTGGTCAGTCTGCTGCCTGAGGGTTCTGCATGACATCTACAGCATATGTGACTTTACCCCCCCCAGCCCCCACCCTCCAGAAATAGTGTATTTTTATAAAATTGTTGAAGGAAGCATTCTGTTCACTCATGGTGTGATCACCGCAGTTTTCACATCGCACCCTGTTACGCTGGCTCTCGGCACGTCTGCAGGAGGTGAATGTTCCTGCTGCGAGGTTCTCCTTAGTGTGGAGGTGAAGGACCCTGCTGTGACAGATAACAAATTCCACCAAGATGTTTCACCTTTATTCCAACACTTACCAAAAATAGCAGAAGAGCTCTGAGCACGGCCCCAGGCACCTCCTGCACACGGGGCTCCTTGCTCCTGTTTGTACCGACACTGTCGTGGTTCCGAGAACCTGCTGTCTCACCGAAAGCTGGAGAAGAGCACACTTGCACAAGTCTAGCTGCTGAGAGGAAAATGCCTGGGGGGAAGGGGGGGGTAGACACTGACAGATAAGAGAGGCACAGCAGCTGCAGGGGCCGCCTGTGGCTCTGCTTTACTGACCCAGTAGGACGGCAGAGGTATGTCAGGAATGAGGACCAACTCACCTGTTCACACCCAAGAAGCAGGGGGTCTGAGGGAGGGGGGGTGACAGCTAAAAAACACTCGTGCTTATCAGAAAGAACATAATCACAGCTCCAGCAATGAGGTCACTTGTGCTCATGTCTAATAGCTACATCATGGGGGTGACCGCCATGGTCCTCAGGATTCCTGAGGCTTCCCTGGATATGCCTGCAGGGCGTCTGCATTTCTGCGCCTCCACAGCTGCCGACTACATTAGCATGGCCGGTTATGGCCTAAAACCTTTAGAAGTTGCTGCTTTGGCCTCCCTGTCTGCCTGATTGGGGACCATCTGCAGATGTTTGAGCCGCCTCTTTCGCCTCTAGGTGGCTGGAGAAGCTTGCAGGATGAGCAGACTCAGTGTAAAGATCAGGGTGAGCATCAATAATGGCCAGAATTACACAATCACTTTGAATTTTCCCTCATAATAATCCCTCTCAATACCTGAAAGATCTCATTTAATGATAATAATGATAATGGGGTGGGATGGTCCTGCAGTGGTTAGCATTGTTGCCTCACACCTCTGGGACCCCAGTCTCTGTCTTGGCTCCATGTGTGTGGAGTTTGCATGTTCTCCCCACGTCATTGTGGAATTTCCTCCAGGTACTCCGGTTTCCCCCCACAGTCCAAAACCATGCTGAGGCTAATTGGAGTTACCATTACCATAATGCCCATTGGTGTGAGTGGGTGAGTGGTGTGTGAGTGTGCCCTGTAATGGGGTGCCCCCCCATAGGCCCCGGACCCCCCTACGAACCTGAACAGGATAAGCAGTTTTGGAAAATGGATGGATGGAATAATAGTAATAATAATATCAGTAGCCATAACTTGAGGCCACAGACCTAATTTCTGTTACCAGTTTAGTTCCAGTTCTGAGCTTCCCATGATCAAAGTGATGAATGGGAGGCCCCCATCTATCACTCTGATTGGCTGGTGTGAGAGGATCGCCCACACACAGACTCAGTCAGCCCGCTTGATTGGCCAGCCTGAAACACGCCCACCCCCCTCCCCCCCCCAGAGCTGGCTATCCATCTGAAGCTGTGCCGCACAACGGCTTTGTTTGCGTTTGCCAAACAGAAAAGGGGGCTGGTCAGGCGGCTACCCTGCTTGCCAGGACCTCTAGAGTCCGGTAGACATATGGATCTCATGGGCTCTTGGGGATGGCGAGTGGTTCAGGGGCCTAAGTCTCAGGACCTGTGATCAGAAGTTTGTAGGTTCAAGCCCTGGCCTCAGCAGAACAGTCACATGTCCATTGGCCCTTAACTGCCCCGATTGCATGTTACCTGACCCTGCACTGTGACCCCCGAGCTATGGGGAAGAGAAGCATTCCAATGTACCTGCAAAGGGCATATAATACACATTTGCTTTTTAGTTTGTTGTCTATTAGAACAGGAATTCCAGCCTAAAATGGCAAGCGGCTGATTTTCCCAGAAAGCATAAACTAGCCAAACATTAACTAGCTCTTAGGTGTCAGTATGGCCTGCGTGGCCCTCAACCCCGAGATAGATGCGGCATGGTCTGCTAAAGAAAGCAGGGGTTCGACATCAGCAGGGCCACAGCGCAGGTGACGGGAGCCTGACGGGGACCGGCCGGGTGTGTGCGTGCCTGCGTCTCCGAGTGTGTTTCGGCGCCAGGTGGGCTATGGATTTGGACTTCACGCAGCGCCAGTAACCAGTTATCCACAAACAGAATTTAGAGGCATGTCGGAGCATTTGCGCCTGGCAAGCGTGGCGACAGGAAAGACGGCTTTAAGCTGACAGTGCCGCGGCTTCACCGGCCCCGGTGGGGCTGAGCAGAGCTGCCCGTGCTCAAGCCCGCTGGTGTAAATCAGGCTTCCCCGGGGCGGTCAGCGGCGGCTTGAGTTTCACGGTCCCCTTTCATCCGCTGGCTGCCTTTCTGCATTCCCACTGGGCCCTCAGACCCCTCTGCCCCATTCACCGGGGGTCTGTCGTGCGACTCCAGCAGCAGTGACCTGATAGCGTGTTTCCGGGCTTCTTATCCGAGATGCTCCAGCGACCCTCGGAAATCATTCGCAACCTTGAGGTCGACAGACTGCCCTTGTCTGTGTGTATGCGGGGTGGCGGGGGGGGGGAGGGGTAGTGCTTGATCTTCCGGCCATCAAAGGACCTCCTAGATGGGGGTAATTACCATCATGATATGCTTTCCTCTGGAGCCTTGACCCCCTGTTAAGAGGGAGGGGGGCAGGTTATTATAAAAGCTATGAAGTGGTCAGTGTGTTATATCACATGTCTTCATCGCACACTTTGCTGCATTGTGTGCTGACATGTCCGGCCGCTGGGCAGCATTTAACCGGCCTCCGCATTATCTCTGCCGCCTTACGCTCTACAGCTGCACTGCAGCAGATAAAACACCATCACTGAGCAGGATCCTGCGCAGCGGCCACTCTGGGCGTGTAGAGCCCCCCCCCCAGAAACCCAATGACTCCCAGCAGGACCTCAGCAATCTACGTCCGGGGTCCTGAACAGGAGGAATACGCCAAAGATTCGGGACAGTGCGTCGGCACGACAGAGCATCTCAGGACCCGGGTTTGTGTGAATTCCAGTGCTGTACTGCGAGGCGTACATGCAGCCCTGGCTGCCACTGCCCCCCGACAGCACTAGCTGGGGGGGGGGGGGGACTTTCAGGATCACAGTATTTCTCAGTAGTTTTGGGCTCAGTGTTATGATCAGGGGGGGGTCATTAACGGCCGGCTCCATAAGAATTACATGGTCACTCTTCAAATTTTCCCTCACAAAAATTCCTCTCGATGCCTGGAACAGCTGATGGGAAATAATAATAATAATAATAATAATAATAATAATAATAACAACCCATGTTCATGTGATATCAGAAACCGTTCTGCAATGCTTAAAACCAGCTCTGGCTGCTACAGTCATCTGATACTACAGTAAATGGGTAGAGTATAACAGCCATGTGTTAAATCTTGTACTTGACCACAGTGGCGATCTCCCCAGCCTGACAGCCGCGACTGTCAAGTGTGTGACACAGCGTCTGCAAATGAGCATCTGACCCAGTTAACCTTCAGCTCAGAGGAAGAAAACAAAACGAACCGCATCACGCATGATGTCTGGTCCTTCTCACGGGAAAAAGAAGGTGAGCCTTTTATTCAGCGCAAATATTTGAAGAGATGCTAAAAAATGTTGTGTATAATTAAACCAAACTTCCGGAGAGATGAGATACCCATGATCCCTATCAGGAAGCACTGCTTATAAACACCAATTAGAAGCTGGAACTGGGCACTTGAGAGATGGGTGAAATTCTCCATGTGATCCATATTCAGCAGCTCTGGGAACAGCCACTTGTGTCAGCAGAGTCTGACAAACAGTGCCGCTGCTCACCCAGTGGCCCGTACTATGAAGTGGGGTTACTGGCTTATCGGGGTAACTTGTCGGATTTAAGGTTGTCTGGGCAAAATGTAAGTGAACGAATATGTTCGGGTAACACTTTATAATACTGTTCTGTAGTTAACAGGTATATATGCAGGAACTAAGCAGCAACAAAGGAGTAGTGCTTCATTAACACTTAAATTATAGTATTATTCACTACAAAGGAGCTATGCTTAATTACTCAATAGGTAATAGTGAACTAATTATTATAGTAGTTTGCTAGTACTTCATTAGGATCTATTGAGTATTCCAGGTCTCACTGGGAATTATCTACTAAATATGGATTATTTCTAATAACTACTAGTTCATTACTCGTCAAATGAACAGTGCTTTTTTTGGACTAACTGGGACGTATATGCTACTGTTCTCAATGGTTTTTGTCATTCTTTTCCTTTTGGAAAAACAGGCTTGTTTCTTCCTGCTTGTTTGTATGACATACAACTTATTCTACAAAAAGTCACTGCCTAAAATATGTATATAGTACCTGCATTTTAATTGTTTACCTCCCTTCAGTCTGTGGCCAGTTTTCTCTTACTGTGCTTTGAAGTCCAACTGAAGGGATGGTCAGAGACTCGCGTTTTGCCACATGATCGGGCAGATCGACAGAGATCACTTTCAACACGACATGTATGACAGCTTTTCACTCTGCACGAGTGAAACTGTGGTACCTTAAATCTGACAAGTTACCCTGCTAAGCCAGTAACCCGCTTCGCAGTACAGGCCACAGGTGTCCTCTGTGATGATCATTATTATCGTTTTATTTCAAATGAAGGACATTATACATCAGCACTGGTGTGGAATCCAAAGAGATACCGCTGCCAGTAGAAGCTATAATTTAAGCAGCACGATGATTCACAAACAGGTTCATCAAAGAATGAAGGAGCTCGATATGAGTGAGAGGCAGCTCTGTGTTCCTGGGGGGTTGGGCGGGGTACAGACATTAGGCCCGTTGGCTCGTTTGGATCTATGCCTATAACCCTCCGTTCCTGCCAAAGGTTACCGTGGAAACAGGCCAGTGGCTGCTGCCTCTCGGGGTCAAAAGACACCTTCCATAAGATCCCTTCCCTGTCTGTCATTTCCAGGCTCCATGTCTATCGGGGCTGCCGGATGGAGACCCCAGGAATGTCTGGACGTGTGCCGCCCAGCTAAGGGCCCGTAATGCCAGCTGAGAGGGTGTTTGCTCCACCCATAGGTCCTGGCTTGCCACTACTCCAGGCTGCTGTGTAAACATGCTTAGCGCTGCTCCGTAAAGCGTCAGCCTCGACCTCCACAGAGGCTGGAAAAACACAGAAGACGTACAAGCTTCCACACGAACACGCCTCCACACGACCGACGGCGCGGAGGAGGAAGCGGAGGTGCATCTCGTCATCACATACCCTCCCTAAGTATCGTGCTTGTTGTAGTTACTCTGTTCCTGGGTCTCCTCTAGCTTGGTGCCGCCTTTTTGCCATGGCAACAAGGGCTGGGGGTTTGGCCTGTGTCTTCCCGTCTATTTTGCCATGTGAGCCCCGGCCGCGGCGCTGGGGTCACGCCTAATCAGGGCCCCCGTGAAAAACCAGCCAGACACCTGTGTAAACAGAGCAGGCATCGACATGCGTTCTGTTACTCTGCAGCTGTAAACATTACTCTGCAGATGCTGAAGATGGCAATGACGTGCAGGTGGCTTGTGTCCGAATATCACGCAGATCCGCGTATCTATACTGGAAGGTCAGCACCATTAGGGTAACGTCCCAAACCGGTCAGCTGGATCAAACGCCGCCAGTGTCTTCCAGCTTCTGACCAGAGTGAGAAGCCTGTCTGATTAAGGTGCAGTTTTTGCTGACCATCGCCAAAGCAATGCGGCGCCTGGCACCGGGGGGAAACTGATTAAATTCCCCGGAGGGAGTGTGTGCTTGAACAAAGCTCTTAATGTAATCACCTCAGTAAACGAAGTCAGCAGCTATTAGGGCAGGGAAGGACATGGACGGCGATTGTTACCTGGTTGAGTCCGGAATCAAGCTCGGCCTGTCCTGGGATGATTTCCAGCTGCCAAACTTATTAATACGCCTTGCATAAAGATTTCAATTAAGAAGATCATCTCGAATATTAACATTAGAAATATTTTGTGATAAAAACTAGATTATGGTTCCTCATGTAATAGTAGCTTTTCAACGTTACTCAGATATCTGTCACGTTGTCTAAAAATCCCATATAGGACTGACACCCTCATAACTGAAAAACACATCAACATAAATCTAATAAATCTTTATTCCTCTTTATCCTTTAAAGTTTACTACGGATGCCTCAAACTTCTTATGGTACTGAATATGTTACATATGCATGGTTGTTTTTTTTGTCCATAACATGCACTGTTCGGAAGCCTATATGTTTGTTGATCGGCGATTTTTACCTAGTTAATTAACTACTAGTTATTAATTTCTTTAGACAAACAAAAAAATTAAGTAAATGTATCTCACTCCTTAAGCAGAAACTGAACTTTTAACAAGAGGAAAAGCCCGCGCATAACGATGCATTTGTACCACAACGCAGAAATTACCCTCCGTCTTGTCAATAAATCAACTTGTCATTTTTGTTAATGCACCTAAATAAAACGTTATGCATCCATAAAATTGAAAGACAAACAAGGTGGTGACTGTAATATAAGTATGCGTGTGATTTATTACGCTTGCATGCGTGTCCTGCATAAACGTGGGGTTCACTGAGCTAAAACTGACAGCAACAGAAACTCGGCCGGAGCATTATGCAGTTTCGTCCTGGAAATCATTAAACACATAAACAGTCTTAACCCTGTAACATTTTCTTATTAAAAACACGGTCCTCCTTTATTCGTTGTATTATTTTCACAATGTAATTTACGTTTTTGAATCACTTAAGAGGACAAACTTTCTTTAAATACACCGAAACTGCATTTACAAAAAGTTTTTTGACCCTTTCAGTGATAAATTTTCTCAGTCAGCACAAAACATGCGCGCTTAGTTAATTCATTACTATCAGCCCCCGGCAGGTAGAAAGTGTACTAAGAGTAAGCGTATTAATACTATTGTTGAAGAGATAAGATTCCAGTAAGCTGCCAGTGGTACTAATAATAAAACATATATAGATGACATCCAAATGTAAGAAACTAATATATGACATTAGATATCAGCTATGGTGCGGAATACAATTAAATACATTTTAAAAGGATAAAATTCATTAGTAACATGAGGCGAACGACTATGAATTATTCCCGTCGAAACAAACATTCCCCGACGGTGAAGAAAAGAGCGATTCCGATGACATTATTTTGCAATTTAAAAAAAAAATCTTTTTACAGTTTAATTGGAAAAGGACAGGTTACTTGATTTGTTCTCTGAGACTAACCAATAAGCAGGTTTAAACTTGTGATTTCTTTCTCTCGGTAAACTGAGGGAAAATAGCCTTGCAGTCACCTGCACGCTGCTGAAAGACCCAAGCTTGTGTGTCTTCCTCTCTTGCATGGGCGGTTCTTTGTCTTTTCCTCCACCCCCACTTCGTCCCAAACTATCTGCAATACTTCAGACTGGGGCGCAACTTTCTCTGTTACAACAAGCGCGCACGTGGAGAGGGACACTGGAAAACCGGGCAGTTCCCGACCAGAACAGAAACAAAAAATTACAATTACTATAATAATAATAATCGCTGTCTTTAATGTCCTACTCCACTCTCATGGACACTCTTCCATTAACATTTATGTCAGTTTTCTAAGACGCTTGCACTACTTCAGATTGGCATATATTTGCACGAGAATGCGCTGGGCTCGGCGTCTTTGATCCAAACCGGCCTTTCTTCAGTGGACTTGACGTATAAGCCCTAATTGAGCTTGATGGCGGTGGACAAGGGTCCTTTATTGACTTCTGCAATAATTTTCTATCTGTCTATTGGGGCAGCGATATTTCAAGTTCTTGAGGAGCCGAACTGGAAGCTTGCGGTGAAAGAGTACACCTCACAAAGAGAGCAGATACTCAGAGACTACCCTTGTCTCAAGAAAGATGACTTGGACAGGATTTTGGAGGTATGGATTTTACATCAAGTCCTCAAATGGCCTTTTGGACAAACGAAACAATATATTTTCTGATATATTTTCAGTGTAAACACTTCAATAACTGTAATATCGTATACTGCAGTTAAACACATCATTTGTGGGATTAGCTTTCAATTTCCATGCATTAAATGCTGAGCAATATCAGTAAAACAACATTCCTTACATTTATGCCCGTTTCGTTAAACGTTTTGTATTTGTTGCATGTCAGTTTTGTTTTACTGATATTACAGGGCACCTATAATAGCCGCGTGCCCCGCTTCCAAAAACTGTTGAACGGCATAAAAGCCAAATATTTGGATTCTAAAAAAAATGGTCCTTAATTAAATTTACAAAATAAATTATGCTGATCGCTGAAGGCATGATCTCAAGGCTTTTGCCTAGGTGTGTGCTGAAATTTACGAGAGGGTTGGTTTTAAGATAGGTATTTCAGTACAAACACTAAACCTTAAATAAATAATTATCAGTTTACTTTATACCTGTGTGTCAGGATTCTCTGTCTTCACGATTTTGTTGTTGAGGTAGTGTGTGCTAAGACTTGACAGTGATGACATAAATGATAAGTCCTTTATTTTCCATTTGCACAAGTATTTGCATGTAGTAAGGTACAACTAAGGAAGAAATGTATTCAAGTTCTGCTCTTTACTGAACCTCGAATAATGTTCCATATTCCACCTGTGATTCCTGAGGCACCCTCCTAATAAGTCAGACGGAGATAGGCTTGCGAGGCAAACAGAACCCGTTACGTTACAGGCGTGCTTGTGTTTACGCGAGGCGCCTTTGTCTCCGTGTTTTTGGGCTCCATGGTGCCCGAGCGCCGGGAACACGTGTTTTTTACGCGATTCGTGGCAGAGGCAAGGCGCGTCCCAGGTTTTACCCCCTGCAGAACCCCTCACTGTTGCCACGATGCTCATGCGCTCTAGAAATGGATCCCCAAGCTGATAGAACTTGTGGCTGGCTACCCGCACAAGCTGATGCGTGCAGTTTTCTCCATGGGTTTGTGTGATTGTAGCCAGCAGTGGTAGAACCAGCATGACTGTTTTTGGGAGAGTGAGATTTGCAGGCAGCCGACCGGGATGCAGAGAATCTTGTGTGTTTGTGTCACGTGCTTCTCACACTATCTCAGCATCTTTGCTGGTTTCACAGGAGCCACTCTTGGATTGCCCTTCCCTCAGAATGTTGCAAATATGAATGCTCTTGTGTTTCATAACTGGTTCATTACTGGCCTCTGGATTGCACAGTGTTCTTGGGTAAGGTCTTCTCCCCAAAAGACACTCGCAAGAAACCACATTCGCGTGCTTTGGGTTGGCGTGTGGCAGAACTCTCTTTCGGGGGGGGGTGGGTCTGTTTGGGTGGTAGTGGCGATGGGAGACAGCAATGCCCTTGGCGAGAAAGACACTCTCCCCCAAAACAAACAGACGACAGAATTACAAGGGGGGGGGGGGCATTCACTGTGGCAGGCCGAAGCGGCCGGTTCCCTCCCCACCACCCCACTGCTTCTACATGCCTCTGACCAAAGAACGTGTCCAGGCATATTCCCCCGGCCACATGTGCCATGGGAGCATCGCGATGGTCTGACGGCCGCCTTCAGCCCTCACTTTCTCCGCCCTCATTGAGTTGATTAAATGAAGCGACGCTTCGGAACTGTGGGCAGAACTGCGTCCCATATAGCCCCCCCCCCCCCCCCCCCCCCCCCCCCCCCCCCCCCCCCCCCCCCCCCCCCCCCCCCCTCCCCCCCCTCCCGGCTAGGGCGACGCTGTGTGGGGGCTTTATAGTCTCCCCG
>JAODKE010000028.1:21271456-21287227 GCA_026779605.1 Mormyrus hasselquistii | reverse complement strand
CTCCCTTTCTCCGGCCTCGTTGGTTTGATTAAAGGGAGCGACGCTTCGGAACTGTGGGCAAAACGGCGGCCCATATGCCCCCCCCCCCCCCCCCCTCACCCTTCCCCACCAGATCCTCTCAGCCCTTGACCTCTGTGAAGCAGTTCCTGAATGTGGCAGCTGTTGTGGGCTCCTTAAATCTTCACGGGGAAGGAGGTTCCACCTCTTTCATACACAAAGAATGCGTTATATTAGCTCCGGGGTTCCGCACGGGTCCAAGAATATGAAAACGGGGGCCAGTAGGGTTCTGAAAATTCCCTCTGTAGCACAACACAAAGGTTTTGAAATTATTCTAATGTTTTTGATCCACAAATCTGAGGAAGGACTTGTGGGTTTATGATTTATGAAAGCGACCCCTCCATGGTAGAACTCATGTCCCATGTCAGGTTTTTGTCCATCTCCGATTTGACCGGTCAACATATTTCTTCTTTTTATATAAATCTGGGGTGGTGTTGCTTTTCACTCATTCATCTTGATTGATCAGCTTTCTCCTCTGTTATGATATAGTCCTTTTCAGGAATCGGCTCAGGTGATTTATGGTGTGAAAATGCACAGTGGGGCTATAAAAATGTAAATGAATGGTAATCGGAGTTGGCAGTCTGATGGTGCATGGAGGTGTATGTCAGTGCAGGTCTTGCGCGTCTGTTGAGCACCAGAAGGAATGTGGGTGCTCTGACATTCCCCGCGTGAGACCCATATACTGTCTTCAGGCGGCTGGGAAGGTTTGCGTACTGGCCTGTCGATGTTAAGCACCCCCAGGCTAATCCGACCTGAAATGTTACATTCTGTGTGGGTGCATGTGTAGCTGGGATAAGGGGATTGTAGCAGAGTTAGAGCTGTGTACTTTTTCACCACTCACCTTGCCCACTCCCAGTGTCTGAGTGGGCCTTTGAAAATAGAACTTGCTATTATTGATAAAGGGGTCCCTTACAGAATGGGGATGGGGGGGTGGGTTTGCTATAGACAGATGATTGAGTTGAAGTGAGACAGTGTTAGGTGCAACAATGGCACAAAGTCCAGCACCTGAGGACGGTTGCTGAGCAGTTTATATCTTATCAAGATAATCTTCAAAATGTCAGGCTGACGCACCACACACTTGTTGACAACAGGACCCAGTCAAACATATGAGTGTCTTTTGGTGGTGGTGGGGGGGGTTGTAAGTCACGGGTGACATGCTGGCTAACTGCCTTGCTGTCTGTGCTGATGCTTGCGTTAGGAAACACTGCAGTTCAGGTGTGTAGTGGAACCTGGTGATTAAATTCAGCAGCATCGCACTTTACAGGCTGTGGCAGTAATTTCGTTTGGAAGCTTGCAGTGACCTGGCCATGCGGGTTGATCTGGTTTTTCAGTCACGTGTGATCAATAGTCAGCCATGGGCAGCGAAAACTACAGCTGAGGACCTGGAGGAGGACCCCGAAATATTAATTTCTGCACCCCCTTCCCCTGATTTGCTAAAGCACCGTAACACTTATGCAAGTCTTGCTAGAACATTCTCTGACAGTCAGACCATTGATCATTTTCGGGTTTCTTGAACAATGGTGTGTTTTCTTTTGAGGAAGTAAGTCCAAACTTTTCCTGAAGCCTTGGGGATAATTTTTGTTACTGATTTACGTGGAAGTGTCCCATCAGTGCTAGTCTTTATTGATGTGTGACCTGAAGGGTCACCATTGTCAGGTAGGCCTTCCAAGGAACTCCCCCATCACTCAGCTCAGTCTCTGCCCTCTTATTTACTTCCATCGGCAGACAAACATCAAGGGAAAGCTTCCGTCTTCTCAACAAACCCTCCAGACGTCGCCATCAGCTGCTAATTATTTACCAGAGATAGTGGGTAATAGGCATTAAGGCACAGTTTCACTCTTTATGACTCCACGTCACCTTTTGGAGGCTAATAAACATTCTTTCTTAGGAATCTGTACAGACCTTGACCCTACTTACAAGCCAGTGTAAGCTGTAACTGGCTGAAAATTAGGCATCAGCAACTTTTATTTATTCTGAGAATTTGCTCGGTTACCAAAACTGTTTAGATTGGGAGATAAAAACAGATATCTGAAAACAACGTCATGGGAGCTGAGGAACTGTGACATTTCTGAAGTACTTCCCCTGTGGAAATTACTGTGTAGTTACGTTTGCAGAAGCTGGTAGTGTGAAATGTTAGCTAACCTCAGTGTTCCCTGTTTTCCAGGCTGTGGCTGTCTAGAGGGCCACCGGTAACTGACTAACTTTAACTACTTGTGTTCACAAAGTAGCAAAATGAACGTGTGACCAAATTCCTGCTGTATAATAAGCAAGTTGACGGAAGCTCAGTGTATTGGCAGAGCAGGCAGGGTTTCCTTCAAGCAGTACAAGACTAATTTCTTCCTTTGCAGCTGATGCATCCTCTAATGGAAAATTCCAGTACAAGAGCATGCAAAACAAGTTTCACTTCTCTTCTCTTGGCAGTCACGGATGGCTTTCGTGAAGAATTCTCTTTGAGGATGCAAGTCATCACCCATTGATCAGAGATATCAGATGGCCCTTTTGTCACCGCTCACCTTGCAATGCTAATATTCCCGCACAGACTGACCCATCTCAGCCCCTCACCTGCCAAATGATGTGTTGTTTAATTTGGTGGTAAACCCAGTTAACCTTTATTCAATGAGGAGCTTGGGAAGGTCACCAAGCACCTTAAATTCCTCAAGTAGATGTTAATGGGTTTGAATGTAGGAGTGAAGCTGTTACTGAGGTATATTTAACTTCACTGTAGAGCTTGTAGGCTGAAGAAGACCAAAACATTATTTTTGTAATTCTTGTTGTTCTGTTATTATAAGTTATTATAAGAAAAAAAAACACATTGTGGTAAGACGTTTGGGAATGTTTTTGTAAATAAATGGCCAGCGTTTTATTACCTGCTTCTAACTTGCAGTGCTGCAATTGTAATGTATTTTAACATCTAGAACGGACACGTTGGCTTTGAATACTCCAGCTTTCCTATTGGACATGCGGTCCATTTGCTAACAGAAGCAGTTGGTTCTGGCTGTGGTGGCCATACGGGAAGTGAGACGTCGTTGGTGATTGACGTGACGGAGGCATGACGCAGCACGTTAGGAGCGTGTTTCCCATCTGCTTGCAGTCGCATTGTCATCGCGGGGTCTGCCGCTGCAGTTTCCACATCCTTGGGTTATCTGGCGGCAGACCGAGCCCCTCCCCCACCTGCGGACGTATGGCATGGTCTTTCTCAAGATCCTCCAGGGCAGAACCACAGTAATGCTGGAGGGGAACTGCCACACTGGCTGGCAGGTTACGGCCCTATCAACTACTAGAGGAGGAACGTCTGATTTTTCCAGAATCCTTCAGCCTCTTGTTTGTGTGTTTTGCTTCAGCTTTTGGTCCTTTCTTGTGTCAGTTGTTCTTGAACTTGATCTAAGGAAGATCTTCATTCCTCGGGACACTGACAGTTTGAGTGATGGAGACGTCGACTTTGAGTTTACTGGGGGAGAGAGCCTGCTGCTTCCCTAGTAGCCTCCTGACACCATCCAGCATCAGAATGTCGGGGGGGGGGGGGATCTCAGACCCCTGCCCCTCGGGAATATGAGCCGGGGAAGAGGGTTTGCCTTTGTTACACATTTCCATGCATTAACGACTTGACAGTTTGTGCCGCCTGTGGCTGACTAAATCTGGCCGGGTGCCCAGCTGACTCTGCAGGCCTCAGATTCGTCATGGCTGTCATTCCCGTCCGCAGCTGCCGTCAGGGTCCCATGCGGTGGCTGTTTGGGGTTTGCGCTATTCTTTGATGACCTCGTTTCTTGACTGAAATCTGCAGTGTCGCCTCCTTGCTCGAGCTTGGCATCGTTTTTCAGTCCTCTTTTTTTCTTTCTTTCTTTCTTAAAATTGTTCAGTGAATTTTATGCCTCCACAGTTTGTTATAGCTAGAAGCCTCAGTTCATGGGTTTCTGAGTTTTAGGTTTTTGGGTTGTAGTCTAGTCTAATGATCTTTGCTTTACTTTGGTCCTGTGTGTTTTAAACGGTCTGTCCTTGAAGCAGAGTCCAAACTCTGCAATGACCGCATATTTGCTCGTCTGTCGTAATTTATGATTCTGACAAGAAAGATAAGCTTGTGCGCCACGACGGTTTAGTTGACGGCTTCCCGTTGACGGCTTCCCGTTGATGCCGGCTTATGTTGTTGCCCTGCTCTTGGGTATGGAACAAGGAGCAGAGCGTTTTTCTCTTCACGATTTTTAAAAACAATTATGAATTTGTTGATTTGACTCTTCTGGATTCAGCGTTGCAGCGGAATGACTGAGTCTCTCTCGGTCATTCCGTGTTCTGGATGGTGCAGACTATCATGAGACATCGCATTCGCTGGAGGAAACTTGCAGCAGATTCTGCTATTAGCCAGCCGCCTCTCCAATCCAAAACTGAACACCATGCATCTCCAGCTGTTGCTAAGTTAGGATGGATTGTCTGACTGTTCTTGTTCTGTCAATCAGTGTGCGTAGGATGGACAGGAAGTACTGCTGTCAGAGGTTCCTAAGTGTTTTCTCTGCCTTGAAGGTCACCGGCTGTCCAAGAGCAGGTCTGGGCCATGTTGGCCTTCACTGCCACCTGCCTGCCGTTTAGCCAAAGAGTCGCTCAGTTCAGGGCCCGGAGACACACTGTCAGCTGACCTAAACTTGAACCCAAAACTTTCCATGGGTACCCGGTGAAGTCCGTCTGTAAACCCCCCAGAGGCCATCTGGCACCTTATCTGGACCACCGTGTTCTCTCTAGGGCGAGAAAGCTTCATGGCTGCAGAAATCAATACTTCTCCTTGGCCTTATTGATCACAGGGCAAACACATTTGTTCATTCATGGTATCTGTTGGGCTTGGCTAATGTGAATCTGCAGCATTTTTTTCTTTTTGGGAGGGGAAGGGGAATGACCGGAAGTGTTCGTCTTTGTTTTGACGACTCATAATGCTCTGCAATTTGAATTTGTTTGTTCATTGTGCTCTTCTTAGTAACTAATCCATCTTATGCATGCTAACACACCCAGAAATAAATATTTTTGAGCTTCTGAAAGGGAGCTAGAGGAAGTCTTTGTTTTGTGAACTTCTGTCGCAATGAAGCCGAGAATCTGCTCCTTTTCTTGGAGGTTAGCCAGGTCCCCGCAAGGTGCTTCAAAGCTGGGTCAGGAAAGCCAGGTTCCGCGCGTGGCTCATGCGAGAGCAGGGCCTGGGGGGAAGAGGCGCTACGCTAACGCTATGCTGCTACATCTAGGCTATTTCTCTTGTCTGTAATCCCTTAAATTGGTGGAGCTTTTCAGTGTCAAAATCACACCCGATTGGTAGCATACCTCAGAAGCCACCTTCACTCATCTGGGCTTTATGTCACATGATCCTGTGGCTCTGTCGTGCATGCCGTACTTTAGATGTTTAGCATTTATTAGCATCTGTAAACGTTTGCCCCATCTCCATGGAAAGGGCGATCATTCATTGCCTCTATTGTGGCGCTCAGGTGGTCTCTGTTTACACAAGGAACAGCTTGGAGCTTGATAGGACTCTTCTGTGACTCAAAGAAGGACCCTTGGTGGATGAGACCGTGCAAACCAGTCAGTCAGCCTGGGTGAACTTCCTGCATGTTCAGGGCCTTTCCTGGGGTGCTCAGGTAGTGCTGTCCTGCTGGATGTTGGCTGAATGGGTTCGCCACAATCTTGCCTGTCTCCATGGATGCTTGTGCTGGTATACCCACTATGTTGAGTGGCAGAGCCAGGCTGAGGCTGCATGAAGGCCCAGCCGCTCGTAGCTCCCAGCTGCTGCAGGGAGGCGGCGCTTCTGCAGATTTGCTTTTCAAGTCTGTACATAAAGTGGGAGTCTGACAAATCTGTTGTCACATCACCGTCATGCCTGACACCTCAGGGTAATAATTACATCGGGTCTTGGTAGAGGTCAAACTAGGTATTTAGTTTTATTGCCAGCGCTGAGATTTTAATGGACGTCAGTGCACCGGATTGTCTTTTCCAGGAACAATAAGCTATACAGCTTACGGCCTGACGGGTGGCTCCACCTTCCATGAATCTGCTTCTTTTTTTTTTGCTTTATCCCTGACAGATCTGATGAAAGGCCAGACCTCCCCTGCTTCGTCACTTTGAATTGGCTTCTTGTGGGATTGGGGGGTGGGGTGGGGGGGTTGGCCTTCTTCAGGTTGGCCATGGTAGCGAAAGTGGGTGTCATACCCTCAGTGCCCCTCATGCTGCCCTAACATCTGTCCTCCTTTTCTGTTCTGTTCCTCCTCTGCAGATTGTCTCCACAGCAGCCGGACAGGGTGTCACCATCACCGGCAACAAGACCTTCAACAACTGGAACTGGCCTAACGCTGTCATCTTTGCGGCCACTGTCATCACGACAATAGGTGGGTGTCTGGCTGGCCTGGGCTGGAGGGGTGTAATGGTTGTGCAGGCAGTCTGACGGGGGCCAAATGTTTGGATTTTGCATTTCTGAGAATTTGTTTACAGGCGGTTTGATGTGAGTTTCGTTTGAGTTTTGCGTTTTTCAGGTTTGTAGCCTGTTTATTTTATTTTCGTTCGAGTGGAATGCCAACCTGACAAGTGGATAAATGATCTGGTAGCAGGGCTCTGTCTGCTCTGGGAATATGATAAAGCATCTAGATAAGATAGAACCCAATAGAATAATCCACACAGAACAGCAGTTGTCCTGTTTATGCTGCTGGTGTTTTTCCCACGTTAGATGGTTTCAGAGCCTTCTGCTCATAGACATCCTTTATGTGCTGCAGTGTCGTACAAGTGTTGCGTTATCGAGTCGTGCTTGTGTACCCAGTGCCCCGTCGGTGGCATGTTAGCTAAAGATCTTTCTAAAAGATAGAATTTCTGTTTGGCAGGGCAGGTACCAGCTAGTTACACAAACTGTGCCTGATGTACTTGTTGTAGTGACAGGGGTTGTTTCAACAAAACACCTGTTGTTTGAGCTGAGACTAAATACTGCACAGCCCTCGGTCAGGGAGATCAAGGTATGATCCTGAGTTGTGAGGACCTCGTCTTGATCAGCTTGCCCAAGTGACCCTCTCTTGTTAAACAGTGATTAATGAGTCATTCATTAATCATTGGGACCGGCCTCCATCTTGTGCTATCCACAGGCTATGGGAACATTTCCCCAAAGACCTCAGGTGGACGTGTCTTCTGCATCTTCTATGGGCTCTTCGGAGTCCCGCTCTGCCTGACCTGGATCAGCGAGCTGGGCAAATTCTTCGGGGGCCGAGCCAAGCACCTGGGCCAGTACCTGACCAAGAGGGGCCTGACTTTGGTAAGCTTTCAGCAGGCAGGAGGTGAAAAGGCATTTAGCCTGACAGCCGTTTTTTCTTTGCGCTGAATCCTTAGCAGATTGGGGCTTTTGCGTCAACTGGAAATGGAGAATTGCTGAATATTTGGCCAGGAGAGATGTTAGCAGTCTCGTGATGTCTGCTTTCAGCGTAAAGCCCAGTTCACATGCACGGCCCTCTTCCTCCTGTGGGGGATTCTGGTGCATCTGCTGATCCCCCCATTTGTGTTCATGATCCAAGAGGGATGGTCCTATATTGATGGCCTCTACTTCTCCTTCATCACCTTGACAACAATCGGCTTCGGAGACCTGGTAGCAGGTATGTAGCTCTCCTGAACTTTGGTCCGTTCTCCGGCGTCTGGTGCTAGAGTCGAACGCTGATGAATTTTCTAGAGATTTCCAGGAGACCATTATCTCTACCCCTGCTTCAAAGCAGGTTTCCTATTTTTGCATACTTTACAGTTCACCACCTTTGAAAAATGTATGTTTTGTAAAACCTTATGATTTGAAGTTTTTTTATTTTTTTTTAACCACACTTAACAGCTGTTCCTCAGCCTCAGCTGTTCCTGTAAATGCCGTGAATATTCCCCGGAAGTCCTGTGTCCGTGAATCAAGTTGACTTGCATTCTTCCTGCGAAGGGCACAAAAGCCTCTTGATAATTTGATATTAAAATGTTTGCAGGAATGTTTACCCTCCCTGGATGCATGCGCTTCACTGCAAGGCAGTGCAGGGGATTCCTTCACTTGCTTATTTGTTAACGTGGTCAGAGGCTCCACTGAACCTGGGTGGCTGCCAGTGAAAATGTTTAGGAAATGATGTGAAATTATGGAGTAACTGCCAGAGAATGGGGTGTAAGGTGGGCTTCCCTGCCCAGCCTGCTGTGGACAGTGTTCCTAGCCGGAATGCGTGTAAAACAATGACCAGATTTTGAGCAGAGGTATGTTCAGGAGTGTTTCAGCAAAAACACGCCTCAGGGCGTGTGAATGAGTGAATTCAAAAGTGAAACTGTTCTCGGGGATTTCCGCGATTTGTCATCATATCAGGCTTTCGGTTGCAAAATCACATAAAAGATGTTTACCACACTGCATGAGATTTCGAGAATGATGATGTTCAAAAATAATGAATATTTGCAGCCTATAGGTGTTCATTATCTTTATAGTTATAGTGCCTTTGATAAGTTTAATTATTATTATTATTATTGTTATGAGTGAGTGATTGTGTAACAGATCTGTCCCTCTGTGACGACAGGTGTAGATCCCAATGCGGATTACCCAGTGCTCTATCGCTACTTTGTGGAGGTGTGGATCTACCTTGGCTTGGCCTGGTTGTCCCTCTTCTTCAACTGGAAGGTCCGCATGGTGGTGGAGGCCCACAAAGCTCTGAAGAAGCGGAGGAAGAGACGCAAGCTCTCTCTGGATCAGCTCCAGCGTTATAAGGCCCACAAGGCTCACTTGACCGCGTTGGCAAGGGATGGGGAGAGCCGCATCAGCTTCCTCCCGCTTCCGGAAAAGCGGGAGGGTTACAACGATCTCATCAAGCAGATTGGCAGCAAGAAGGACCGCAGCGGCCAGCCGTTCAATGAGCTGAACCGCTCCAAGAGCTGCAACGACGGCAATACCTACAACCCCATACTAACCCTGGACGGCTCGCCACGGCACAAGCGACGGTACAGCTTCGGCGACCGTGTAACTGTGGCCTTCTCCAAGTCCAAAAACTACCTGATGGGTGGGGAGGGTAGCGTGTTGCTCGGGGAGCTGACGCCCAGACCGGACCTGGAGGCAGGGGGTGCTGTGTATGTGAACCAGCTGGACAAAGAACCGGGTTTGGAGGCCAGCGGGGAGGAGTACCAGGCCTTCATCTGTCAGCCCGCCAACATCAGCTTCATCGACGAGGAGAACCTGCTGAATGCGGACACCAAGGCCCAGCTCTCCACCTCCGATGAGAATGGGGAGTCTGAAACAGACTCCAAAGAGGATCCAAGCTGCGAGTCTGATGGCTCTGTGTTTACCTCAGACGGGTTGGACCGCTGCCACTCTTATGAGCGGCTGGTGCAGGAATATTCTAAGGAGCACAACACGGACTGAGCCCCTCAGCCTCCGGAGCCGTAGACAACAACTGTGATCTGTCCACTTCAGTCTTATTTCTTTGAATGTTCTTGGAATTTGCACGTTGCCAGATTAGGTGAAGGGTGTCAAATGAAGAAGACCCTGATACACACCGTTGATTGTTCTGTCCAGCCTTTACGGTTACCTGACCGCAGTCCGAACGGTTTGCTTTACATCTGGGTGGCAGTAATGGACTGTAAGTTCTAGGGGAATCAGAATAAGCTGTATTGGTATTAGTTCTGTATTTAGGAATGGACTTTTTTTCTGTGGGATCCCAGCTGGACGGGCTGTTGATGTCAAGTGAAGGTTTGATATTTATTCCTGGACCTGTTAGTTATTTTATTATGGGTGGTTGGGGTATGATGTGTCTTAATTATAAGTAACCAGGGCTGTGAAGTGGACACATTTGGGAAATTGCTGAATTTGCTGCAAGTATTTTATCTATGTCATTTAATGTCCTGTTAATTTAGATTTTGGAAGTTTGTTCATAGTTCAGTTTGATGAATGATTTAAATTCGATGTTCAAATTGAGAGAGCACTGCTGTTCTGTGATAGAAATTCTCGCAGGAGTTTTACTTACAAAAAAAATGTTCTAAAGGCAGAACAAAAAAAGGATTGGTTCAGAGAGAACCAATCACATTGTAGTGGTGGTGGATCCAAGCAACTAGACTTGGCGAGACCAAGACATCTGATTGGTTGCTTCCACATCCTCTAGTTGCTTGGACCAACCTCCTCTAGCAATGTGATTGGTTATCTCTCTGAATCAGTATTTTGTTCTGCCCTCAGAACATTTTTGTGAAAAGTAAAACTCCCATGAGCGATGGAGATCCAGGTTTTACTGAGAATGCAGAGTGATTGGGCCCCTTTGCAGGCCTGGGTATTTATTCCTAATGACAGGCCTCGTGCCTGTGCTGGCACCAAAGAGGCATCACATCCACATCGCCTCCTGTGACCTCCAGGGGGGGGCTGATGGATGTGAAGCTCTTCTGGTTCTGCAAATTGCTTTCACCATATTGGTGCTATTTAACGATAAGTATTACTGAAATGTATTTCAGTGAAGGAGTGTATATTTAATCACGCACAAGCCCACCTCAGGCAGCACCTAGGCCTAACCGATCCCGGCACATCTCCAAGAAGTAGCCGGGGACTCGGGTCCCGCTGGTGGGGTGTGGCGGCCATCTGCCCTGCTTATCTGATTCCTGCTTTTGTTGGCTCCTCTCTCCCTCTCGGCTCTCTCTTCATTTGTTAGTGAGTTTCGGCGACGTTTGTACTGTTGACGGGACAGCGGGGGTAACCGATTAGTTAATTGACTATTTAACACCAGCACCATGTGTAGGCTGTGTGTAGGTTGAAGTGTTTGGCTCTGGTTCCTGAGGATCTAGAGGAGAACCTGTGCACGTGTCTTCAAAACTGAGCCACGCAGAACTGTAAGCCACCGCTCTGGGCCAGGAGGTATTTTGGGACGCGGCTGTCTGCAGGTGACCGTATCCTTCCCGGGGGTCCCCAGGGAACCGGCTGAGGTTCTTCTCACACCCCTGCCTGCGTCACCATGCCGACCGCTGTGGCTCTCGCTGCACGGCTTCCTGCCCGGGCTTCCTGGCTCGATTTAGACCCCGGTCTGTCCTGCACCATGTTTTTCCTCTTTGGCCTTCGCTCCCCTTTCTCTCTCGTTTCCTCAAGATAGTTAGTAAACAAAACACTTTAACCTGGTCAAGGAAACATTTCACGCTCTGTTGGGCTTCCTTGAGGCTAGGAGAGCTGGGATTCTCCCATTATGCATCTCCCTGATATTCTGTTAGCCCCTGATCTATTGCATGTGGCTCTCCGGGTCCATTTCCACTGTGCATGTAGCCAGTGTTTCTCCATCTTGTCAATCAAACAAACAGGTCGCTCTCTTTATATCACCTACGTTACCACTGTGTTTTTAGCGTTTGTCTGTGCAGTTGGGCAGTGCTAGAGATCCACATTGTGGAACATTCTGTACTCTTTATATCTCTCTCTCTCTCCCTTTCTATCACCTATGTTAGCACTGTGTTTTTAGCATTCCTTTGTGCAGTTGAGCAGTGACATAGGGCCACATTGGAACATCCTGTGCTCTCTATCTCTCTGTCTTCCTCTGTCTCCGCTTGCCTGTCGGAGGCTAGTGAGTCCGCCCCTCCTGCAAAACACCCCTAGTCTGGATACTTTAGCTGGATCCTTGCTATAGAAACCACCTGTGCTCCCCCTGTGGTGTTTACGGCAGTGTTTACCACCACTCGAACACGCATTTGCTGGGGGGCCTCTGTCTGCCACAGACGGCTCCCCAAAATGTCTTTTTGAGTGGGGCCCAGAAACTGCAAACCAGCTGCAGGATGGCATGAGCCTGTTTGGATATCTCCATAAAACGTAGATGTGCAATGAGCCTGTTTGGATATCTCCATAACACGTAGATGTGCAATGAGCCTGTTTGGATATCTCCATAACACGTAGATGTGCAACCTCAGACCACAGTGTCCTTAACATTCATCCATAAAGACAATACTGTTGATGAAGTCGAAACTGTCTTTTGGTACTTGGGCAATATTTTTCTCTGCCCGGGTTATCATTCGAGCTCCACCTCGAACCACCTTTGAATCCACCTTTGAATCCACCTTCGAGACCTGCAAGTCTCTAAATGGAGACCAGGCGATTTAATGACTTTCGTTGTTCTGAGTTGGATTCACTGTAAAACTTACTCCAGCGTGTTAAATTATTCACACATCTTTGTATAGCAAATGTATGTACAGGGTGTATATCTTTTATTCACATTTTAAATAAAGGGTTTTTTAAATTCATTGCGTGTAAACTTTTTGTTTGGGGATCATGTTGCATGATCCTAACCCCCTGCCCACCCAAGCCTAAACTCCCACTGCTCCTGAAGTGTCAGGTATCACGCTATAGAAACCTTAAGGAGCAGCTTCTACTTTATCTGTGAGAGGAACCTGAGCCGGACGGTTCCACACGGATATCTGGCTACTCTCGCTGTGTAATTGGGTGAAAGCGTGTAATTGTATGACGCCCATTATTGGAGGCTGGGGATTAAAGCAGCCGTGACATCATTAGGGGGGTGGGTCTACAATATCTTTAGAAATAGAAGGTGGGAACTCTCGTTCAGTGGAGTGGCCCAGCCTGATTAACATTCCAGCCAAACACTGAGGGTGAGGCGAAAGAGGGTTAGAAGGAATGAATTCTGAGAAATGGAGCCGGTTTGGCCTCTCGGACTTAAATGGAGTGGCTGGGGCTGTGCCCACACCGACTGTTTCCCCCCTGAGCTCAGCGGTATGCCATCCACCCCACAGCAGGTACGCTCCCGATACCAGTAGGTCATGTCAGGTTCATGCTTTGCTCTGAGCCTGCAGGATGGCCCATTTTCAGGGATCCCTGGATCTCCTCATTAGGTAGGAATATAATGGTACTTTGAACGCAAACTTCCTTACATACGGAAATTCGTTCCATAAGGATGGTTGAGTTGCGATTTGGTTGAGGTCCAAGTCAAATTTCCCCATAAGAAATAATGTAAATGAATTTAATCCATTCTACACCCCCAAACGATTGTCTGTCTGTTCAAACATATTTACCCACCTGGCTAATAACATAAAGCATTAACAATCAATATAAAGCTAACTGACACATGGAAAAGCGATAAACATGAAATAAATGAATTTATGAGTAGTTTCCCTATATAGAGGTGAGTTGATGACATACTGGAAGCGGCGGGGAGACGGGGGGGTTATTCTTTGGAAGCGGAGACGTGTCGTGATCCGTGCAAGTTTTAGCAGGTTTGTTTTGTTTTGTTGTGCCCAAGTTTTCGGTCGAGTTGCGGCTAGATTTTTCTCGACAGAGGTCCAAATTGATAGAAATGAACGCGTCTCGGCCTGTACAAGATTCAGCAGAAACGGTCTAGTTCCAAGATTTCGATCGAGGTACAAGTCGAAAAAATTCGACAGGCCCAATCTGTGTCTGAGCTAGTAGAGTTATGTCTACTGTAAATCTAAGCCTCGCCCTGAGTAATCTCGCGCCGAATGAGGGAGATGGGTTTGTCTGTGGATGGAAAAAGGAGGTGTCATAGCAAATCAACACAGTGTGACTGTGTAACAGAGTGGAACTTGACTTGCAACATCTGAGGAACAGGGAAGTAAAGAAGCAATACACAGTGTGCGGGAAAAGCTGCACGCCTGCAGATGAAAAGCTCCGGTTTTAAAGACCTACCTAGTATCCTATATTTCTCTTTTGTCACAGATGTAATCTTAATATCTATGTAAATTTGTGTTGTCCAGAGAGCACAAACGGCCCAGTCAGTGATGGTTATGATGAGCAGCTGGAGTCGGCTGAGGCAGGATCCACTGGAGAGAATGGTGTGTGTGTCTGTGTGTCTGTGTGTGTGAGTGGTCGGTCCAGGTATACATTACAGGCCCCTGACCTTCTCCACTCGCCCCCCCCCCCCCCCATTATGGGACATCTCATGGGACCCAGAGGATGAACATGACAGGTAAAATAGTTCCCTACATGGTGTGTGTGTGGGGGGGGGGCAGCAAATGTATGATCAGCAGAATCAAAAAAGTATTTTTTAACTGCTTCTAGAAAAGTGTCACTATAAGGTGATGAAGAGGAGCGGTCGCTGGCCAGGGGGGGCTTGGGTGTCTGACCAGCCTGTGTACCAGTTCGGCGTTGCCCAGTACACAGGGGCAAGCGGCACCACATGCCCCCTCCCCGCTAAATTGACACCTTCGAGCTCAGCTCTCCGCCGCACCCTGGGGGGGAGGCTGAGGGCTGGAAGAGCAGAGTGTTCCTGACTGAACAAGCTGACGTCACGCGGTGCTGCTCAGGCTGTGTGACCCCAAGAGAGCCCCGGAGCAGACACCTCACTCCCTGAGCGGAGATCGAAGACGAGGTACCAAGAAAAGACGCTATATAAAAACAGCCGCTTGCATTTCATCAGGGAAAATCAGCCTGGCAGGCTGGTCCAGGCCACAGCCACGGGATTCCACTGCGTAAATGTTCCCTCTGTGTGCCGAAGTTAATTTGCCGAGAGCTTTCACACTTTTTCCTTTATTGAGCAGGATAAAGCACCTTATCTGAAGTGTTTTGGTAGAGTGTACAGTGTTACCTTTTTTTTTTAACCTCAGAAGCATGAAGGAATTCAAGTCTCACAAAAACGCAACAGATAAAAAATTTTCCCACACTTCAAAAAGAGGTTTGGTGATTCAGAGAGAAGTTTGTGTGCTGCAGAATCATTCTTCCAAGTCATTACTAATGACTCTTTCATTGTGTGGTGACATTAAAGTGTATCTGTGAGTGATATTTGTTTTTCTACCATCAGTTGCAGGCATTGACTGATGAGCAGCCGGCCGCTGATTGGCAGATGTCGCCAGCTGATCAGAATGACAGATTGCAGCTGCGGGCCTGGCTTTAGCTGCCATCCCGGTCATGGAATGTTCCGGGCTTGTCACACAGGTATGTGTCAAGAAAAGTTATTAAAGGTGGATTCTGAGGAATTGTGGGGGACCGTATGAGCAGTGTAAACCATCTGTCGGGTCAACGGAGTATGTGTTTGGTGCAGACAGTCGGTTGAGGAATTTGCCAGAAGACTGCCGAGCTGGTCGAGTTTAGGGTAACCCCTCCCGCCCGCCAGATTTTGAGCAGTAGCGACGTAGGCGGGTGCCGAATTAGTGTGCCCAGCAGCAACCAGCACAAGATGCTAGCAGAGAAGGTGCCTTGGCCTCGACACGGATGTTACCTGGCACTCAGGCATGTGCTTAGCCCGCCACATCTGCAGCTGGAGACAATACCCGGCTCGCCATGGCAACCAGGATCAGTCCCATCGGTCCCCATCCGCCCAGAGCCCAGCTGTCCATAAGCCCCAACACCAGGCATTTCCCGATCGGTGATGGTCGTTCGGGATGGACACAGTCCCCCCCCCCGTGCCGTGTTGACATGAGGAAGAGGAAGGCCTCCCAAGGTGGTCTTAGAGGAAGATGTGGCCCGAAGCTCGTTACTTATTAAATCACTTACAACGGCCTCAGGGCGAGACTCTTGTAAAGTAACACGCCCCCCCTCCCCGCCCCCCCTGTGGCTGCTGGTGCCCTCCTGCTTGTAAACACGGGGCACAGTGTGTCACGCACACACACAGCGTCGTTTCAACACCCATTAACAGGTCACCCTGCCCTCAGCCACAGCTGTAGTTACACGGTTACGGTCGAGCAGCCCCATTGGCTAAAGCGATGCAGCCTCCGGGGTTTTAGTCTGGGGGGGGGGGGGGGGGGGGGGCGCGTTTTTTTTTTTAGTAGGGGGTTGTGTTTTTTGGGATTTGTATCGGACGC
>JAODKE010000028.1:21260948-21271446 GCA_026779605.1 Mormyrus hasselquistii | reverse complement strand
AGCGCGGTGGTGGTGCCGGCGCCCGTGGAGCGGGTGCGGTGAGTCGGGGGGTCTGGGTGGGGGGTTGGGGGGGGGGGGGGGGTGGCGGGGGGGGTCAGCTCTTTATTATTAGTAGGAACTTGCTGTTTTGGACAGTATGTGCAGATCTGCCTCTGATTATTAGGACTGACTTCACATGATGGACCGTTTCGTTTTTCTCAAAACTCTCCCCTAACCAAGATGAGCCCTCTGACCTCTGACCTCCCCATTTACACCTTCCCTTCTCACTCCTATTTACATACGGGCCAGTAGGTGACGTAGTGCTCTGAGCCATCAGGTTCTGGAGCTAGAGCATGCTGGTTTTCCTTTCCGCAGTCTTTATTTAAGAAATGGTAAATGTTAAACCTGCAGAGCTTTTACACCGACCCCCCCACCCCCCCCCCCGGAACACACACACACACACACACCCACACCCACACCCACACCCATCGGAACTTTTCCCAGCACCTGTTCACGTTAAGCCTGCCTATGAAGATGTGCAGCGGTGGCGCCATCTGTTGGCACAGTCACTCAACGTCAGTGGAGGTGCTTAAACTAAAATTCTCCGCGTATCACGTATGTGGAGAGACTGACCTCTACTGGTGGAAAATTATCAAATTAGTCAGTCCCCGTGGGTAAATTCACTCTTCACCCACCCCACCTTGCTCTCCATGAACACACAGACACATGCAGGTGAGAGCAAAGCCTGGGGGCCACAGCAACTGGTCGGCCAACATGTAGCCCCCTGGAGCTGGGGGTCAAGCGCCTCACTCAGGAAATCTGCTTATGTCAGACTAATGAAGCGTAACTTCTAAAACTTATTATTTGCTATATGGACTTGAAGCTATGTGGAGCCCTGAAACTGTAGCGGTGTGTTTAAACAGTCCAGTAAACTGCAAAATTAACCATATTTATGCCCTTGAAATATAAGTAAAATATCCCAACAGATTAAGTTTTCAGGGTGTAAATAGACTGGATTCGGGTGAAGCCAAATTTGTTGTTAGGATGTCGGATTTCCCGTAATCATTCCTTAGTCTCAGCCAAAGGCGGCGCCGTGAGTCAGCCGATGCCGGTGCGTAACAAGCAACCTCATTCTGACATATCTGGAAATCTCACACAAACAAACATCCCTTAAGGTGCCACCTCAGCACTGGGATTTTTGATGCTAGGTATCCTGATCAAAAGTACAACAGAAGTGTCCTTCTTTGGGCCTGATCCTGTAATGTGAAAGAACCTTTTTGACGTGGAGGGTTTGCAGTGATGAAAGAAGATGATATTTGAAGACTTCAGCAATTCTCCTTGCTTTTCATAAATAAGCTAATGTTTGTCATAGACAAATAGGTATAATCTAAAAGTACATCTATCAGCCCTTATCTTTACACTTTCTGGCTGAAACATCTATGGAATTGTTTACAGCTCCTCTGGTCAATTAATAGACACGGAGATGCGGGGCTGGACTTCATACTAAGATGACTGGCAGCTCTCTGGACCAATCAAATGCTACTATCAGCGGCACAACTATAAAATTAATATGCGTGTCATAAATTAGGAAATTAGATGCTGGTTTAGTTATTACTATATAAAGTTCTCGTGTAAAATGATTATCTCTCGGCTCTCTGCCGGTTTGCCTCTGTTTTGATTTATGGCAATAAGAATGTACTGAGACCCTTACGGGTTTTTCACACAATTAAGCCATTATATTACCAAACAAATTCCCGAGAAACACGGTCAGACTGTCGTTTATTGAAACGGAGGTCAAATCCTGGTGAGCACTAAAGTTTGAGCCTCCGCCATGTCGGGGGAATCCAGCCAAGCCTTGAAAACGAAGTGATCGATACGACTTTGTTCAAAGTGTTAATTAATAATCAATTTCCCAGTACAGTTCTGATACCCTCGAGTAGTTACACTGTAATCTGAATTTACGTAAACAGGGTCGTGGCTATAGCAGCCAGATTGCCTGTATGTTTGAGACTTTTAAAGGTGAACAGAAAAGCCCCTTTTCTGCTTGGTCACATGCGGCGCAGTGGGGGCGGCCGCCAGCCGGCTCGTTCCTTGGCCTCGGCATCCAGCAGCACAGGGCTGGGCCCAGCCGTGCCAAGTCACGCTGACCATGGTCTGTTAGTCACGCTTACCGTCATTCAAGTGGGATTTCACAAAACCACTAAAAGGCAAATACAGGCAAACACACAAGGAGGGATAAAGCGTTTTTCAATAAAACGCAAAAAAACAAACAAAAAAAAAAACATTTAAACACAAATGATCCACAAATAAATAATTTTGTTTAAAGTGTTTCTTTTTTGGTGTGCACCCCCTATGTTGGAAGGACTTGATCTGCAGTATAGGTCTACTGCAAAAAATGACCTTTCAAATTTAAGAAAAACTGTTTCTGTTTAGAGACAAGACAGCAAAACTAGCAAAATTATTTGGCACTGCAGTAAGAAAATTGTATTAAAATTTCAACAATACAATATATGCCTAAGCGCAAGCAAGTGTATTTTATTCATACGACGTGTTGTTAGTTTATTAATGAAATTAGAATTTTGTCTTAATATAAGAAAATTATACTTGCTTTGATTTTTTTTTTTTGCACTGGTAAAGTAAATACCTCTTTAAAACCTTAGTTAGGCTATAAAACGAGACAACCGTTAAATAATCAGTTAAAAACAGAAAGCCCGGTATACTCTAATGCACACTTTGGTCGGAAGTTGGAGGACACGGTGGTTTTTTACAGGACCAGCTGTGGATTCTGCGGTTTTTCTCATTAACCTGCAACGTGGTCAAGGCTGTCTGTGATAAGGGCCACCGGAAAACTATGGCGTCATTCCCGTAGGGCTCGCCCGCCACAACCATAGCCCCAGTGGCGGAGGTTCCAAGAGCAGATCGATCTTGGTTACTAGCCAGGGGCAGCCTGAGACCTCTCCCGGCTTAGTCCCCGCAGAGCCGTGTTACCCACGGCTAAACCATTACGTCCGCTCAGTGGTGCTAGTTACCGGCCCCACAAGACGGGGTTCGTGGTGATTACTGGTGGGTGGGAAGTGCACACTAAATCTTAAATGCAGCGACGCATTATTCAAAAAAGCTGGAAACAAACGACTACATCCGGCAATCAAAAATGCAAGTCACGACAACTTTTCCCTTTTGATAAGCCGGCCCTTTTAATATTAAACCCACGCATTTCGATTCGTGCGGCTAACTGGCTCGTCTGAACGCTGATCTGACAGATCGGTCACGGATAAGCGACACGGACATCAACAAGCCCAGTCCAGACTTCACTTTCACCTAGAGGGGCGTCTGCACACGTGTTTCCTCCCCCAGCGGGCGGGGCCTTTGCGCGATTGACGGTCTGATCCAATAGGAAAGAAGGCGTCATCCAGCTCCGGCTGTTGATTGGGCCAAAGTTCTCCTCCCTGGGCGTGTTCAGAATAAAGCATAACATCAACTGCGGAAGATTTAGCTGGAAGAGTTGTAGGTATAAATACATCAGCGGTAGGTGCCGTCCTCATTTTCAGTGTTTTAGGCAAAGGGACTTACCGTTTGCTCAGCAGTACCTTTTATTCGTGCTTGTATTTGAAGGGGCAGTCGTCGCAGGCATGGTGGACAGCGTGTACCGCACACGCTCGCTCGGCGTGGCCGCCGTGGGGCTGCCGGACCAGTACGCCGACGGCAAGGCGGCCAAAGTCTGGCAGATGTACATCGGGGACACCCGCAGCCGCACTGAGGAATACAAGAGCTGGGTGCTGTCGCTGCTCAGGCAGCACAACTGCCAGCGGGTGCTGGATGTGGCCTGCGGCACCGGGTATGGTTCTCCCCTTGTGATACGCTCCTGGGGGCGCTAGCAGAGCCTCGCCTACCGGAACAATAAAGCCTCGATCCTGGACAGGCCGAAGTCTGGTGCTGCGTTTATCGTTCCTTTGAAATACAGTAATAATCCCTTATCCTGGATACTGCCGGCACGTTATTGTCAATCTGACACTCTAGACCAACGAATGTATATAAATATTAAGGTCCTTACTCTTCATATATAATATACGTTTGTGTATTTTTCCATACCCTTCTTGTATATGCGCATCCAGCTCGTTTTGTTGCTATATCGTGTAAATGAAACATTTATTTTAAGATCTGTGTGCTGTTTTTTTCTAGGTAGTGTGGGTGTCACTGTTATGAACGTTAAGAACGTTAACGTGAAGTTAAAAACCGATTACTTACAATAGAACCGGTACAGCAGCTTGTGTCACATTCCGTGAATTTAGTGTTGGGGGTGGTGATGTGGGGCGTGTCCGTTTGACAGCTGAGCGCCGTGACACCTGACGCCTTGACTTCCCCAGAAGCTCCCTAGCTGCCCAGCCATGTGGGGATGATGAAATACCAGCCTTCAGGCTCGCCAGGTTGTCCTGCTACTGCCCTCTTCAGGTGGCCGTTGTAATTGTAACAATCAAGTAGCTTCGGTAGAGAATCTCAGGCCTCTGCTAAAATGAGCTGATTAGCTGAAGTGCTGTGTGGTGCATGGGGGGTATAGAAACAGCCCCAGCCTTCCCGTATTTGCCCTAGGCTGTGGCGGGAGGATGCGCTCTTGTAGCCAGGGGTATAGTGCCCCACCATGGCTGCCCTCATTCCCTGAAATGCTTGGAGAAAATTCCTCTTCCGGGCACGGATATGCAGAAGTATAGAGTGACAGGCCGGTTTAATTTTAGCAGCCGTTCTGTTTGCTGCGACAGCTGACTGAGGGTCTCCTGAGGAATTTTGGAAGAGAAGATATGAAATCAGCAGAGAGTTGACTGCTCTTTACTCAGCCTTGCGTCTCCCGATGTGAAAGGTCAGACGGAATAACTGGCTAAAGCCTTTGCGCTTCTGATATGGTGGGTCAGGATGCCTGAAATGACGGTTGCGTTTTAATTTTGGGGGGAATTATTTTCCCTTGCTACCCTGTTTCCTCACTCCATGGGGTGCATAGAACTGCCACAGAAGCAGCCACAGAAGTGTGACGTGTGTGTGTCTGTATGTGTCTGTTCAGTGTTGACTCCATCATGCTTGTGGAAGAAGGCTTCAACATGGTGAGTGTGGATGCCAGTGACAAGATGCTGAAATATGCCCTCAAGGCCCGCTGGGACAGAAGGAAAGAACCTGCCTTTGACCAGTGGGGTAAGACCTATCCCTGCTTTGACCAATAGGGTAAGCACTTTCTCAGTTTTTGACCAATGGTGTAAGAGTGTGAACGTTTTGGTGGTCTCCACAGTGATCGAGGAGGCCAATTGGCTGACGCTATCGCAGGACGTGCCGAAGCCGGGCAGCGGCTTTGATGCTGTCATCTGCCTTGGAAACTCCTTCGCCCACTTGCCAGATTTCAAAGGTGAGGGAAGAGGCCGGATTGTGGGGTTGGCTGCGTCTATGTGGTGCTTTTGCACCCCGCTGACCCCACAGGGCTGCAGATCGCTGCGCTGTTTCTGCTCACAAGCATCCTCTCCCTCCACAGGGGACCAGAGCGACCAAAGGCTGGCTCTTCAGAACATCGCTAGTATGGTGAAGCCTGGCGGAATCCTCATCATCGACCATCGGAACTACGACTACATCCTGGAGACTGGCAGGGCCCCCCAGGGGAAGAACATCTACTACCAGGTGCGGGGCTCGGGGCTGAGGAGACAGCGTGCAATGGCTGCACCAACAGCAGGGATGTGACCGCCCAAGCAGACCACTTTCATGTATGATTGCTTCAGAAAAGTATCTGTGTTTCAGCACAGTGATGTCACTTCCTGTTTTGAGATCTTAATCTAAAACCATGTTGTCCTCAAACTCATAACATCTGTGCTCACTGTGTGTAGAAACATTGATTTACCTTCAGAACAAAAAAGAAGAATAACCATGAGTCGGATGCCTTCAAGCATAATTCACATGTGATGCTCGCAGCAGAAAGGTCCCAAGGCCCAACATCACATGGACGCAGGACGTTAAGACAGCTGGGAGGGAGTGTGTGTCTTCCAGGGGAGGATATAGTGCCATTGTTTGTCTTTCGGTGAGCACAGAACAGTGGGAGGAGGCTGTGTGTTTTTCCCATGGTTTTGTGTGTGTTACAGAGTGACCTGACCAAGGACATCTCCACGTCGGTGCTGTGGGTGAACAACAAGCCCCACATGATCACACTGGACTACACGATACAAGTGCCCCTGGAAGCTGGTCAGGGAAGCACATCGGAGCTCAGGTAGATAGACAGACAGATATACTGAGGGACAGACAGACACGGGGGAACATCCCGGATTAGTGGTGGAGGCCCCTGGAATGGGGGAGGCGTTTTACAATTTTGACTGAGGGTTGGATGTCTGATATCCAACTGTAAATTTCGTCACTTTAAATGGCTCCTAAGATTTACGTTATTTTCTCATTGTGTTCTTTAGTTCCAGCGCCAAGAGCGTCGCGGTTGGTTTGAATAATTCTTGATAATCGCTCTGATGGGCGTGACTGAGCAGGCAGTGCTGTTACTTGCAGGGTGTCTGGTTCGAATCCTGCCTGCGCCCCAGAGTGTGCCCATAGTGTGTGTGTGTGTGTGTGTGTGTGTGTGTGTGTGTGCGTGCTGCCCCTCCCCTGGTTAGGCTCCAGGGCTCCCCGTGTTTCTGCTCACAGAATGGAAGATGGATGGATTAAATTGGTTATTAATAAAATAAATGATGCACATTTAGAGAGTGCAGCTGTGTTGCTGAAGCTCCGAGTGCAGGCTGCGGCTCTCCCGTTAATGCAGGCCGTGTCGGTGTCTGTCTGCAGCAAGTTCCGTCTGTCTTACTACCCTCACCGCCTGGAGAACTTCAAGGAGCTACTGAAAGGGGCCTTCGAGGGCAAGTGTGAGCAGAGCGTGTACGGCGACTTCAAGAGCTACGTGCCGGGCCAGACGCAGCCACCTTGCTACTTCATCCATGTGGTGAAGAAGAGCTCCTAGGTGCCTCCACACTGCTACACCCACCGACTCTCCCTCATTTCCCCCCCGCCCTGCCCAGATGTTTCCTCAGGGATCCCACCCCTTTAATACCAGCCTCCCCCTCTTGCTTGTGCAGAGATGGTGCGGGGTGGGGAGGGGGGATTTACTTTTCCCTGTATCATTTCAAAGCTTTAATCGCAAATGGGGGGCTTTTCCTCCTTCCGGATAGAACTCCACCATGTTCACAAACGGCAGTCTCTTCCCAGCCGGTGATCCTCGGAACGCTTTTTCTTTCCTTCACCATCTCCTTCTTTCGTTGTGATTTTCATGAGGCTGCTTTTAGATTTTCCAAAGCAACTTTAGATTTTTACCTGACCTTTTAATTGCTGGGAGGTATCATGTAAGACATCGGTAACGTTCCCCTGAATCTCCTGCACATAGATATCGCGTGACGATCACCCGCTCGTGACCCCAAAGAACCTCCGTCCTCTTGGAAAGGTGAAAAAACATTTTGTGCGTTTGGCTGAAGCCGTGATTGTAACAGGGCCAGTTTCCGAGGTTACAGGAATAACTACTGACGTGTCCCAGAATAACCTGAGGATTCCGGTGTTCTGATCTTCCAAAGGAGTGTAGCGCTGCAGGTCACCTGTAGGTCTTATCAGAGACAAGCCTCGTTGCTCACTGACCGACCTGATGACAGAGGTCCGAAAGTTTGGTTGAACCCAAAGCCACAACTTTAGAACCATAATGGTGATGTTAGCGGCCTACTTTTACATCAGTGTTCCTGTAAAGTCTCGGTTCCTATCCATGTTCATCGGCTTGGCTATAGTACGTTTCATTCTGAAACTGGGGGGATAATGTGGGGCTTTGTCTCCATCTGCTGGAAGTGAATAGAGTTGCTTGCTGATTCGGTGCTGATTTACCGAGTAGGTTTCTGATGTCACTGCGAGGAGAGTGTGGATAAGCTTTTTAAGTTTCTATGAATTCTCTTTGTTTGTCTGTCACTTCGCTTTGTTTATGTAATAATCAAAGTACTCTGTACATATAAATTGACTTAATGTCTTTCCTTGTTCTCGAGCCCTTAAGGCACGAGTGTCAAACTGCAGTCCTGGGGGGGCCGGAGCCCTGCACGTTTTTGGGTGTCCCATCATTTAACGCACCTGATTCAACACCTTGTGCTCATTACCACACAGCTCTTGAGCTGAATCATTTATGGTGGAACAGAGAAAGAACTAAGATACACAGGGCTCCACCCCTCCAGGACTGCAGTTTGACACCCCTGCTTTAAGGTGTAGTGGATGTTTACAGTGTTGCTTTGTGATTAAAAAGGTGGATTTTTATATTGGATGTTGATACCAACAACAAAAGACGACAGCTTTAAAGTGAGCTTTAAGAGCTTTAAGGTGCTATGAAGCATATTTGATAAGGTTTGACCACTTAAGCCTTCGGTTTTTGTATCATTGACCGATGGTGCTACCAATGACATCACACTGACAGCTCAACAAGTTGTAAACTTGTAACTTGCCCCGTGATTGGGCGTATTTTAAGCAAATAAATGCCGAGGACAAACAAAAGAGACTGTGATTGTGTGTTTTGTGAAATTGCACTTTCTGTTCTGTTCTCCCATTGGTGGACCTTGATTTCACTGGGTTCTCTCATTGGCGGACCTTGATTTGGACCTTGATTTCACCAGGTTCTCCTGTGACACTGTGTGTCGTCCGATGTGGCTGTGCATGGCAGTGCTGTCTGAGTGCTGAACATGGTCTGGACCACAGCTCTTTGTGCCTAGAGCTCACCAACGCTGAGCTCTTTCCTGAGAACCCACCGGGCCCATGCATGGGGGCACCGTGTGGATATAGATACATTAGCTTCCGATTTGTCTCAGGGGTGCCAGCATAAGCAGGCTGGCCTCTGCTCAACCATGGAAACACAGGCGGAGTGTGGCGTCCTTGCAGAAGCTTCCCCTGCCCTGCCTTTACTGCCTGTCTCGTTGCCAAGCGGCGTCCATGTTTCCAGATCCCCGGATAGTTAAGCTTGTGTCGGGGAGGGGGAAGAGACTGTGGAAGCTGTGGGACTGCTGGGCCGTGATTAATGGTGCGTTTGTTTTTCTCTCAGAACTCTGAAATTCTGAGTTGAGTGACATCACGTCCGACAATCTCCCGTTCGAGCTACCGCATCTCGGAACAAACATGGCTGCCTCCCTGAACACGCTGCTGTGTGTTGTTGCTTTATATTTTAGCAGACTTGGAGTGAGATTAATTTTTTCTGAGAGAAAAACAAACATGAAACACGAACTAGTCAAACCACATTAAAAGCTTTATAAAATATTTTAGTACATTCATAGCGATTTTCTTTTTTCAGGAGGCAAACAAACTACAAACAAACCAAAGACACTAAGAAGTCTGGTAAAAATCTGATATTGCATGTTAGGATACTGTTTACGGTCATGATGTGGTATTCTCTAAATTGAACACGTGCAATTACATTTATAGCTAATTAATACATTTAACAAAATAAACATTTTTAAAGATTTATAAAATAGAATTACTGTTGAAGCCGCCATGTTGAAATTATGTCACAGGGACAACTCATTGATGTTTTGTGACGTTTTCATCTGAGTTCCGAGTTGGAAAGAAGTAATCGAACGCACCATAATCACCCCCCTTTCCCCACTAATGATGAGCAAGCAGAGGTGTTGTCTGGAATGGGGCAGACGATCCCCGTTTCTGGCCCCATGTGATGTTGGCAGGTGTCAGGCTGTCGCATGCTAACCCCCCGCTTTACACCTACCGGGGCCAAGGGCCCGGGGCCCATAAAGAATGCCGGGATGAAACTTCCAAAAACCTTAGTGTCATCAGCTAGAGTGTATTTGCCCAACACTTTTCTCCATAATTACCATAAATTAAGCCATAAATAAACGTACTGGAGAGTTATACACTGTTCCATGTCAGCCAGTCTCAACTTCGTATAATTTAAATGTCACCACACATGACCACTAGGGGACACCATTGCACCGTCTTCGAAATCCAGCCTCACGTTCTTTGTCAGTGGGTCGCTTACCGTTCAGAGGATGGCGGGTTGACCCTCGCTACTCCTGGGTGAGCTTGCCCGGCTCACGGAAATGGGTCACCCGGATTTGGCATTCCCTTAAGATCAAAGTGCTGGGTGGGGTGGAGGACGTTAATGATATCATGAGTGGAGCACGGCGGTCGCCCGGGGCGGAGCAGCTTGGTGTGGTGCCAGGGCCCAGATTGCAGGCACTGGGCCGAAGATGGTGCGGGGGGGGGGGGTCTCATTCTCTCCCTGGATCCCTGGGGGGCTTTGGCAACCCAGTGCAGCGTGTCCGATGGCCGTGCCCGTGCGAAACGGGAAGCAGATGTGGGTTCTGGCTCGGTGTGCAGCCGGGCCCTGGCAGATGTGACCCGGTGGGGCGGTGTTTGCTGATCTGTGGCAATGTGTTTCAAATCTACTGACTCTGCGGCGTGTTTGGGCTGGGGGGGGGGGGGGGGTAGTTGACACGCTCGGCCGCCACTGGGGTCGGAATCGTCGCGGGGAAGGAGGGGGGGGCCAGTGGGGGCG
>JAODKE010000028.1:21245314-21260848 GCA_026779605.1 Mormyrus hasselquistii | reverse complement strand
CCCCCGCGGGGCGCGCCGCGGGGCCGCCGGGGGGGGGGGGGGGGGGGGGGGGGGGGGGGGGGGCTCGGTACCTCTCACTGTTTGGTAGCAGAAGAAGACGGCGGGGGTGGGAAAGGGAAGACGGGCTCCCTGCGTTTCATTACGGCCCCCAAGCGGCATCTTGGCTGTGCTCCTCATGGGGGGGGGGGTCTGGTCCTCCATCTCCTCTCTCTCTCCGTTTGTTTTCCTTCCGGAATCCGTGCGAATCTCCATGCCGGGCGGGTGGTGGCCCGTACCTAAAGACAGCCCCTGGGTGGCCCCCCCTGCCTGGCTCTCAGCCAAACCCCCCCCCCCCAACAATGTTTGAAGTGTTATAAATTGTTGCCAAAATGAATGAGAATTGCTGGCTTCTTAGAAAGTCTCCCTCACCCCACCCTGTTTTTCTCTCATTCTCCCTTCAGTTTCTTAAACGGTGCTCTCTGGGGTGGGGGGGGGGGGTGGCATGTGTACGCTGGGACACAGCCACAGCAAACAGTCCTGCCTCCACGGCTGTGTTTAGCTCCCTGCTTTATGACGGGTCTCCCAAGGACAGTTCAGTGTGTGTGTGCGTGCATGCGTGTGTGTGTGTGCGCGTGCATGTGTGTGTGTGTTGCCCGGCTTTCCTGCCTTTGTTTCTGTGTTCCCTCTCTGCCTAAATTAATAGAATAAACTTTGCCTGTTTATTGTCAGTTTTCTGACTGCTGATGGTTTTTGGGAAGTTAAACTTCACCTATATATGTGTGTGTACGTATGTGTATGTATATGTGTGTGTGTGTGTGTGTGTGTGTGTGCCAGAGAGAGAGAGCTTACCTTAACGTAAAATGATGTGTTTGTGACCCTGTGATGTGTGTGTTATTTAAAGATCTTATCTGTTTTAAGGAAGACACAGAATACATTTCTCTACACTGAGAAATGCACCATGATCCGCAGGACTCTTATTTTTCACTTTCAAATCAAGATTATGACTCGGGTTGGCTGAAATTAAAATTAAAAGCCCTCATAAAGTGTCCCCTTGGACTGCGGACATTCTTGTGACCTCTGTGTCCCTAATAGAGCCATCTAATACCACTCAAACCATGCATTTGTGTGGGGCCTCTGAGGCCCCCTGTTGGCCACACACAGTCACTACACTGGGGCCCCAGGAACACCACACCCGCATGTCCACTCTGTGCGGACATGGAAGCGTTCACAGTTCTCCGATCAGGCCGCACACTTTGCGTTATGTTTATTTTTTTTATGAATAATACTATTTTCCCTTCACACGTACCAAAGCAGGGAGGTTTGTGTCCGTTTTTCTGTTTCACAAATTCAGAGACTCGGCTCACAGGATTGGCAACTTTGGTCAGCTGGCTGGCATGAGATTTTCAATTAGAGACAAATCTGCCCTCACACGCGTTTACATGTATGTAACATTTTTTTTATACCTTGTAAATAGTCTGTCGGGTTTGCAAACTGGTCCAACGCTTGTCAGAGCATCCATGTTGGTATTTAAAGTGGACACTAGTAAATTGATCGTGCGCATTGTGTCCGGACACAGATTCGGAGTGCAGGAAGCGTTCATTCACGGAGGTGCACAGTGATATGGAATGCGTCATAGATGTTGAAGCGGACTCGTGCGCTGGAGTGCGTGCGGAGAAGGTTGAACCAGCCTTAAGTGCTTGGCGTTCAGACTGGACTGCGGATGATGATGCTCTTTACAGGCATTTGTCGTTATGACGCTGTGATTGTGTGGCTACCTGACCATCTGTTCCATGTCTCTGCATGAGTGTCTATGTCTGTCTCAATGAGTTAGTGTGCCCGTCTGTGTGTGTGTCTGTGTCTGTGTGTGACGCCTTCCAGGTCCTTGGCATGTCTTTGCATTGGCTAAATGCCCCCTCTCGGTCGTCACTCCTCCAGCTGGTGCTGCTAGTGTTCTGTGTCCGCTGATGAGAACCAGGATTGCTGGAGTGGGTTGGGGGGAGGAGGGGGGGGGGGCAGAGCCCTGGACCGTCACGGAGACTCCAGCGGGTGGTGGCCATGGGGATTTTCCACCGTCCTGTTTGGCCGGGCTGTGAGTTGGAAGGCAAAGCTGTAAGATACCAAACACCCCCGTCTAGGTTTACAAGGGGGAACAATGGGATCCAGGCCGAAGGGGCTGTTCCCACAGTAAAAGGGGGGTTCCGTGAGTTGGGGGGGGGGTAATGGAGTATCAGGCACACAATCTCATGGGGGGTGGGCTGAAAAAACCCTCTGGTAGGGACTTAGGGAGAGAACAGAGGCTGCTGTGTCTTCCAGCTATCCCCCCCCACCCAATGCCAGCACAAAGCCCCCACCCTCACTCTCTTCTGCCCACCCTTGTTTGTTTTTGGGAGGCTTCAGGACCCTTTGATGCTAAAGCCCACGTGAGGCATACCCCCCCCCCCCAAATGAGAGATCTGTCTGTAGGGTGAGCACACTGTGATGTCTGGGAGGGGCTCAAGTGAGCAGTTTTGTGGTGTGGGTTAGGGGGGGTGGGTGTTAAATACCACTTGATAAGTTGGCAGAGAGTTTTTCTGGGTAGAAGAGGCTAATGCTCCCCACCTCCCCCCAATCTGAGGGAGTCCCTCTCTCTTCTGAATCCACGACACAAACTTCTTGAATAACCTTCCAGTGGTTTTCACAGCTCTAGTCTTCAAAAAAATTCTGTGTAATGCTGCTCTTGTCCACCAGCAAGGTCCTGAGATTAAATACATGCCTTCTGCATGTGGTGTGGTGACAGAAAGTGACTATGAGGGCCGCTTGTGCTCTTTATTCATTTCTGGAGATGTTTCTGAGCGATGTGTGATCCCTCATCATTCTATGAACAACTCACGAAGGACTGCTGTGTCACAGGGAGGCCAGCTGTGTCCAGCCATCTGGCCTGATGTTTGGGCGGGGGGGGGGGGGGGGCACCTGTCCCTGTACCTGTTTCAACCTGGACTGGACTGGCTGGCTGTGGAAGACCCCCAACCAACTCTGGCCTCCTGGCATTGCCTATATTTTTGTATGAGTTGTTTGGCACTGTCACTCCAGAATATCTCAAATCATAACCAGTCCTGTGAAGATACTCCCAATGCTTTTAAAAAACAGCCCTTTTCACCCTGACCACCCATGACTTGAGTATCTCACCTGCGAAGGTCTCCTGTTCGTCTCTGTTGAGCTGCACAGAGGGTTCAACAGTCACAGAATTTTATTTTTAATGTTTTTTTCTTTCCAACAAACCTCCTGAATGCCATTAGAACAGCTGTGGCCACCACTGTCACTGTCATTGTGTCAACAAAAAGTCAATGAGCCACTACTTTTGACTCACGGGTCTGAATAATGGCATCTGACCTCACTTCTATGGGGTGAGATGGCACAACACACTGGATTTCTGTGGCACAGGACGTGTCTGCGACCGCCACGTTTAGCGTGCATGGAAGAGCTCCGTGTAGCCTCACTGTGAGGTCTGCCTGGGCATCCTCGCAGGACCAGAGCTGGAGACGATCCAGGCTGGCTGGATGTGTAAAGCAGGTAAGGGCACGATGTTCCAATTATTGCGAGGGCTTCCGAAAATCCTCCCATTTATTTCTCCACCCTCCCCTCCATTTTTCCCCTGAACAACACTTGAAACAAGCTGTCCAGCGGCCAGCCCAGCTTCCAGGTTCATTTCTCAAAATCTGCCAGTTCACCACAGGAAAAACTCTGGGGCGATCCAACTCAAACAGGCGCGGGTCTCGCCACAAGCCTCTTTGCTTCCTTTGGACTGATTCTGAGAGAATGTGTCCTCAGTTCCCCAGACCTGTCTGGCGGGCAGCAATACACACACACACACACACACACACACACACACACACACACACACACACACACACACACGAGTGCGCGCACCAGTACAAACACTGGCACAATCTGCGGCCTTCCCCAAAGACACTGTGTCCATTGTTGGGGTTGGGGGGGTGTGGCCTTTCCCAAAAATAAAAGCTGGTGTGTCTTCACAGAAGAAAGAAGCTTCCATAGGGACCAAAAGTGGAAATAGAGAGAGGAGGAAGACAGAAAGAGAGAGAGTGAGAGAAAGAGACGTCCGTTGGCTGAAGCCAGTCAAAACATATGCTCCGTGAAGCCAGCCCCAAGTGCGAAAAGGTGTCTGAAAATGTCTGAATAGTCCCTGCCAGTATATACTGAAGGTTGAGATAGTCCTACAAAGTGTTCATCTTTACCAGACAATATGGCAGAACAGAGGCGCAACCTTTTGTGCCTCAATGAAGACGATGTTTTGAAGACCAAGCCGTCCCACCGATGTGTCATTAATGATTCATGGGAAATGGACCGACAATGGCGTGTGCTTTGGCGTCACTCACCGTAACGTGCTACGAGCTCCGCCAAGGGCTAATCACGCTGGCCGGCCTCCGGCAGACGGCAAAACTCTCACTGAGAGGATCTGCGAGAAGCTCCACAGACACATTCTCCCCGTTTCCCCCGAAAGCTGAGCTGTTTACGTTTACCTCTGTCTGATTGTCCAGCTGTGCAGATCCATGCTGAAGATTAGCCCCTGGGGGGTGTCCCGCTTCACAGAAGGCGAGCAGGGGTGTGAGCCACATAGAATCCCTCAGCAGGCTGTCTGGGGGTATCACCCCCCCCCCCCCATGCCTGTAAAATCAACATTTTCCAGAGGAGCCTGCCACCTGCTAGAGGTAGCCGAGACGCCCCATCAACCCAAACACTTTAATTACTCTACATACCTGTTCGTCCACAGCACCCCACCTCCATTTCCAGGGGCTTAAAGGAGCTGCTCGCCATTGGTGTCTCAATGGTTCCTCTAAACACCCTCCTACTGGATGACTATGATGCTTTTGAGCATCTTGATGGTTTGTGGTGCAGGTGTATCAGGGTGCCGGAGTACTAATGAAATGCGGCTTTTACACGTTCCCGACAAATGAAAAGAAATGTTGCCACGGAAGGAGGTTCTCTCCTGCATGAGCTGCTCAAGGTTCCTGCGCTTATTTCCCAGTTTACACGGTCCAAATTGGAGATCCACGGTACTCTTCCCTCCCACGGACTCCCAGCCAATGCGTCGGCTCCCATAACCAAGCCTGCCCCGCCCGGTTCACCCTGCCTGCTGGAAGCATCGTTCACTGCCGGTATGTCAGCGTCTTCAGCTTTGAATGAGCTGGCAGACTGGGACCTGCTTGCTGGGCCAGGACCCACCCATGGCTGTGGGAGACGACTTTCCCAGCCTGGGCCTTTGGCTGTGGTTCTGCGTGTGGCGCGGTGGCTGCATTACCACAGTGCAGGAGATGTTAGCTGTATTTCCTGATGACGTCACGTCCTCAGTTCATTAGACTGAAGAGGCTGGGAGTCACCTTGCAGGCTTTGGGGGAGAGTTTGGGGGGCATAACTATCAAATAACAGCTTACCTTTGGCAGCCAGATGCTTAGTGGTTCACAGCCAAATGGTTGTTGGCTTTAATCCTGGGACCAGCAGTACATCTGAAGAAAGGTGCTTAGACTGAGTGGCTTTGGTCTGATCGCCCAGGTGAATAAATGGATCCTCTAGCAGCAGAGCAAGAGGCCCTTCAGGATCTGCTGGTTACCCACATTAGCTGTTTCAGGTCAGCTTTGAACTGAAAAGGACAGCAGCAGCTCCAGAAAAGTATTTTATTCCTGAAAATAGCCTTGCTTTAGGATTCCCAGAATGTGTTCTGGAGGCTTTGGGTCCCGTGATGGTTTTCACTTTATTATTCTTTGTTTAGGGTCGTTGTTGTGCCAAGCATCTTGAGACTGGCGATATCTTTTCCTTGTGAATTTTGTAGAAATGACACTGTTTCGGTATTGGGCCAACACTGGCGGGGCAGTAAGAAAACGATCCGATTTTCCACCAGAGCGATCTAGCCTGAAAAATCACGGAAATGCCTGTAGCCGTAGTGCGACATGCGGTGAAGAGAAGTGAGGATCACATGATGGCTTGGTGTTCAGCGACGCATGCGTGTCAGAGCTGTCATGTCAGCTGTGTGGAAAGACGGGTATTGTTCCTGTCAGAAAAAAGCAAACTGCAGAGTGAAATTTATGTAAGGCTAGTGCTAATTTTGCTTAAGTCTGAACAGTAACACACGATCTAGATGTCTTCAGACTTGAGTTATTTCTAAAGTTTGGCTAATTACGGTTTAAAAGTTTTAAGTTTGCTCCATCGTATATTTTGTACTTTTAGACTAGAAATGGTTAGTTGGGGTATGCAGTGATATTCTTATGACTGATTTGGCTGTATGACCAAAAAAGGTCATTTTCTTCTTATTTTACCCCGTCGGTAACTTATATGTAAATTCTGCTTTCCTTTCTTTTTGTACGAAATAATTAATTATACTGTCATATCATCACGACTCCTTCTCTAGCGATTTGAATATTTTTGCAGATACATACAGCTTAGTTATTGATCTAACTACAAAACTAGGTAAAAGTCACTGAACTTGAAGTCACTGCAAATGAAACAAAGTGAACAAACTAAAAACTCAACGATATCGACTTCATTTACAATATTTACAAATGCCAATGGCGACAGATTACAGACAAAACGATAAACTGTCACTATGGGATGCAACAAAACGCTCCTGCACGTGACAGAGTGAATACTCAGGGAGCATCACCCAAAGGCAAAATAAATTTAGTTCATATTTACGGCGAATTATTTATATACCGGTGTTCTCATGCAGAATATCTATTTTTTTCCATTTCCAAATTGCCATTTTTAAAAGAAATATTGTTCTGAGGAAAATGTGGTTCATGTTGGGTAGCTCTCACTGAGTTTGACACTGTTATAGGAAATTAATTTATCCTTCCTCATACGGCTTTTAACCATTTTGAAAATAAAATTAGGAAGAAAAATAAACGTTAAAAAGACACGATTTCCAAAAAAAGTTCAACAGATTTATTCTGTGATGTTTGTAAACATTCTTCGGCGTTATGTGTACCAAAAACTGATCACACATTAATTGGGCAGTAATTGCGCTTCAATGAACACACCCTTCAGCTACCTAGCTACTACTATACGAAACGGGAGTGTAACATAAGCCGCTTTGCAAAACATAAAATCGATTTTAAGCTTTGTTCTTCAAAATAAGAATGCCAGCTAACATCAAAATATAGTTTTTAATCAGTTCTTGTAAGTTTATGAACCTAGTTTTAAAGTAATTGCTAGTCTAGTATAACATGAACCAGCGCTTTCCAGCAATTTAGATCCCAAAATTTGTGCAGAGCTGACAGTGACGTCCCCTTACTTGGGGTTTGCGGGGCACATGGATACACATTTTTTGTCGCCAAATATGTAACGAGAAGTGCGACCCGCCGGGAAGATCTCCACCGTCTCACCCTCACTCTGCAGAACAAACCGGTATGAAACGGGGGTACTGGGGGGAGCGCGGTATTGCTTTAGTAGGTGCTCCATGCATGCTATAAGGCCCATCTTCTCGGGTTTTTCTTGCTCTATCCAGCTCTTAACATTCATCAAGGCCTCAAGTGTGCAAACACTGCCTAGCTTACATTTTGTTTGTAAGCTGATAATTCGCAAATCCTCTTTGTCGCCATCCTCGTCATCGTCCTCCACGGTGTAGGTGAGATGCAGCTTGTTGCAATGGATGCGCAGCTCCGTGCGCTCCAAGCCGTTACCTGCCAAATTCAAGGCTTGCTGCTGACACGAAATGGTCTCATCCTGGCACCGGTGCCCGAAGAAGTGCACATCTTTGATGTCCGCTTTGGAGATGGACTTCCCGCAGACGATCAGCTGACGAAGCACGGGCATTCCGCCCTCAACGGTCACTGCAAAGTGCATGTTGCTGTCGGGCACGAGCTCCAGGTACATCTTCACCACGAGGCTGTCGCCGCTGATCAGCAGGGATGCTCGCGACAGACAGCTAGGATGCACTTTGCCTAGCGCCCTTGCCGCGAAGTCCAGATTGGTACTCAGGACGGGCTCCAGTAAATTGTTTTTCTTCAGCTCCTCTTTCACAGATAGGATCTGCTCAAAGCTGATGTGGTCTCTGAAATAGAACTTACTGGAAAACAATATAGTAATGTTCAATTGGCGTTTGTTTTAAACATTGCATAGACGCATACGTCTGATGTTAGAGGTTTTAACACAAGTTAACGAACACAAAAAGTGATCAGTTAGTATGTATGTACTTTATTGCAATAGATATATTGTGTTCCTGCAAATACAACAACCATACTTACGAGTTTGGTGTTTCGGTGTATAACATGGAATAGAAGGTACGCATTTTGCCTGTCGGTTTGATGGTGTAAATCACAATACGTTAATAGTTTTTTTTATTATTATTTTTAAGATAAAACTTTGCAAAGTCGCTGACGTTTCAAACCCAGTAACCAAGCTGCAGTCTCACTACTTTAGTTTTCGGAAAAAATAAATAAATAAAAAATAAACCTGCTCCTGCGTCTGCCCCTTTTAAGGGTGCCAGAAGCCATACATGTCAGCGTTTGACTCGGTCCACGCCTGAACGGGGTGGTGCCGAAAGGTGGTGATGGGCGTAACCACATTGCCAGTCCATTAGGCTGGAAGCGTGTCCCAAAATGATGTGGCTTACCATTTATCAAGCATGCTTTGGAACAGTTTTGTGCGTAAACCGGGCGTACGCACATTTTCAGACATAGGATGATATTTATCAATTTCTTCCTGAGCGCAAAAATATATTATGTTTACCGACACTCCTGACCGGACATAAGCCCTAAAGCGCATGCAGAGTGACGTCACTAAACCAAACCGATCGGCACGTGGGATTCACACAGACTCACACTTATTTATCAACCTATATTATTGTCACTAAATATTTGCTTTACAAGATAAATGACGTGTTTGGCACAATTCATTTTCAGAAATATTCACTTGTTAGCGAATTACATAAGAACATAAGAAATTTACCAACTAGAAGAGGCAATTCAGCCCACCAAGCTCGTCTGGGGAGAACTTAACGATTAGCTCGGAGTTGTTAAAATCTTTATTTAGCTCTGATTTAAAGGAACCCAGTGTTTTAGCTTGTACTACACTAGCAGGAAGACTATTCCATACTCTAACTACATGCTGTGTAAAGAAATGTTTTCTCAAATTCAGTTTAAAATGTTCTCCCGCTAATTTCCACCTATGGCCACCAGTTCTAGTATTTAATATTAAAGTAGCCATTTGGCTGAACAGCTTAGAGACCTGTTATATACCTGGACCATGTCCCCCTTAGTCTCCTTTGTGCAAGGCTGAACAGATTCAGCTCAGCTAACCTCTCCTCATAAGAAATTCCTCTAAGACCAGGAATCATTCTCGTAGCCCTACGTTGCACCTTTTCCAAGGCAGCAATGTCCTTCTTAAGGTATGGTGACCAAATCTGCACACAGTATTCTAGATGGGGTCTTACCAAGGAATTGAAGATTCTTAGCATCACCTGCCATGACTAAAACTCCACACACCTAGAGATGTAACCCAACATCTTATTGGCCTTTTTTATTGCTTCCCCACACTGGCGAAAGTGAGACATTGAGGCATCAACATACATACCGAGGTCTTTCTCATAATCAGCTACCTTTATTTCAGTGGAACCCGTAAAATACCTGTACGTTATATTCCTACTCCCTGCATGGATTACCTTACATTTATCTATGTTAAATTTCATCTGCCAGGTATCAGCCCAGTCGCTCATTAAATCAAGATTCCATTGTAGCCTCTGTGCTGTTAATTTAGTACCTGCTACACCACCCAGCTTGGTGTCGTCTGCAAGTTTAACCAGTTTGCTGTATGTATTGGTGTCGCTCTTTACTTGCTGCACCCAGCTAAACCAAACCATAAAGGTATCTTACGTAGACTATTTATGTTAGCCTGGCCTCACCCATGAGTGACGGAGCGGCTCTGTCAGCGTCACCATCTGGAATGGCTCCTGTTAGGGACATTTTGCTTATGATGGCAGCTATTTTACCATGCAGAGGTGACACTGATGTGGAGATTGGGCCACCCACCGTGGCACAGACGTGGGATCTGTGGGCAGCGATCGGTGGTGGTCATTTTCAAATCGAACCGCTTCTTCCTCACATCTGCCGCTTTTTTCATTACAGTACAAAGTGAAATGAATGGGTATCTCTTAACGGTTTCCATATCTGTGGCACCTTCTCCTATTGTGCGGTCCGTCGTGTGTTAATGTGCAGGTTATATGCCCATATATGGTGCCGTGGGGTTTTTAAAAAAAAATGTAAATTAATCTTGCCGTGCACGCGCAGTCGCATTTAGAATGTGTGAGATTTATCAACGTTCACTTCCTCCGGCTGTTCATACGCACGAGTGATAAATACCGATTTGCCTGTGCTTACTGCCGATTGGCAGGCAGACATTTAGGGTTTGTTCCTTTTGAGCATCTTGACGGTTTGTGGTGCAGGTGAAATGCGGCTTTTACACTCTCCTGTATTTGTACGTTTCCTGTACATTATGTTGGCATTGAACCTCCTGCTCACGGTTCCTGCACCTATTTCCCAGTTCTGTCCAAATTGGTTCCTTCGAAGACGCTGTGAGTCGCCTTGCAGGCTGATGAGTGCATCAACATTTTGGGGAGATTTGGAGGGGGGGGGCATAACTACCAAATAGTAGCTTACCTTTGGCAGTCAGATATTTAGTAGTTCACAACCTGCAGGTTGTTGGCTTGAATCCTGGGAAGAACCTTGCCGGCAGTATCTCTCAGGAATGCTGCTGAGCCAAAACCGCTTCGGTCAAATCATCCAGCTGAATGAATGGATAAAAGCTGTAGGTGGGTTTGGAATAAAAATGAACAACTAAGCATCCAGGTGTCATGATGTCCTTGTGTCTGTGGCTTTCCACCCACCCCCAGCAAGCTCAGGGGTTAGTCATCTGTGTGGACGCTCCAGCCAACCTGATCGCTGCCTCCCAGAGCTCACATTATTATTATTTTGACTGCTTTTATTTTGAGATACAGTTTAGCCCAATTACATTCGATTTAGCAGACACTTTTATCCAAAGGGACATACAGTTGAGAGCGCATGGTCAGCCAGTCCCTGGGGCACTTGAGAATTAAAGGCCGTGCCTAAGGGACCAATGGTGAATTCACTCTTCTGACAAGAGAATTTGAATCCCCCAACCAAAAGTGCAGCGTCCTAGCCCACTGAAGAACATCTCACCCTGCCTCAATGAGCTTTTAAATCTATTTGAACATAACCAGTTATCACTAGATACGATTGATTATTACCCAAGTCTTGTCTGATGGTTGGCTTACACACACTGTGATGGGGGTGACTCCATTAGCAGCCTATTCATAAATGTCTGTAGTAGTATTATGCAATAAATATATTACACAATATAAATACACACACATACACACACTCACTGGCCATTTTATTAGGTACACCTGTTCATCTGCCATTGAAGGAAATATCTAATCATGCAGATACAGATCAGGAGCACAATCAACCACCAGTACGGGGAAGAAAGGTGAGTTTAGTGGCTTTGAATGTGGTACCATTTGGTTGCTGGTAGCAGACGGTATCTCTGAAACTGAAACAACATGAGTTTTGTGACATGGAGCAAGTTGGCAATGAGTGTGTGTGTGCGTGTGTATAATAAGGCTGACACTATGGAATGCATGGATTATCCAGTAATCTATTGCTTGATCTGACGATTCATTGAGTAATCCTATATAATATACTTTGCATTTGGTGTACACTCAGTCATTTATTTGGTCAGTTTAGGTCAGTGATGGTCGACCCTTGAGTCGTAACCTAAATTTAGGTCGCGTCAAGGATCGCGAGGTAGAATTGAAAATGTAAGCATTTTAAAATTAAGCTCGTATGCTGATCTACGATCAGATTTCCCAACCCCAGTCCTAAAAATAACCTACATAAACAGGTATTGGGTCTGCAACTGCTTATTTTAAAACTAGTCAACCAACTAGTCAAACACACAACCAATCCAAGAAGCCAGACCACAGACGCTTAATTTAAATTTCACTGGCACATCCAGTCAGATTCGTGCATGGGGTCGCGACTGAGCTGATATGGTGAAAAATGGCTCGCGGTGCAAAAAATGTTGATAACAACTGGTTTATGCACTCCAGTGCACGTAATTGTGCGGCGACAGCAATATTGACATGACGGTTCATCCACATCGCAATGATCGCGATAGTGCGTTGGGTTCAAACAATTAGTTGCGCTGAAACATTTTTACACGGTCATGGGAAACGGAACTTAGGAAGCTTTGCGATGTTAATGACGGTTCTTTTGCATAAACTCCGCAGGCGCCCTCCGAGGCGGCCGTCTCCAGTAACGTCCTAGCTCTCGGGCTCATTCGTTCATCGTTTGTGAGAAATTAAAAAGAAGCGAAAAGGGGAAAAGCGAACAAGAACTGGTCACGAAAAGTTCTTTCTTTCCCGCTGTATGCAAATACTTTGTATTCCATAGACACGATATTGAGCAGAAGTAAGTGATTTGTCGGCTCTGCTCTGTGTCTGCTGCCATAATTCAAGGTACCACTAACTTACATGATGACAGATTCTTTTGTTGGATAATAAGTTGTATTTGGGTTTAAAGTTGATTCAACTTCTAAATAATCGAAGAAACGTAAAATATCGCAGTGTGAACTTTTCCCAATAGTTCATATAGGTTAGCTAAATGTACGTAATTACGTAAAATGATGCGGCTAAGCGATGGGCTATAACCTTCGTTATAGCAGCAGTTTTTTCTTTTTTTGCAATATAGGAATAGGAGAAAGTAAATTAAGCAAAATAATTTAAGTCAAATTGATGACAAAGACAGTGTGGCTTATTAGGAGAGATTAAATGGCACATATCTATGGTTAACTTTGCATTAGTTGGTGAGTCCGTCAACGCGAAAGTCTTTGAAATGTATTTGCATTGCAGTCGTGCTGTGCTGATACAATATTTTACAATACTGACACACGACTGCACTTTCATTGCTTTGTAATGTGAAGTACTATGTTTCTTTTTGTCAAGTAATCGAAACAAAAATTTTGATTCTTTTTAAGAATACAGTTTATTCGAGTAATCGTGACAGCTCATGTGTGTGATTTTATTTATATATATAATCACAATCATATCATAATTTATATGATTAGTTATGTATGCATCAGACCATGGAAGCAGAGTTGGTGATATTTTGATATTGCAGCAGTGCTTGTGTTAATGAGTTTTCTTGATTGCCTGACTTTAGAAAATGAAGTGATGCTCTGTCATTCTTGCAGGTACATTGGAATGCTTCTTTTAACATAATCCCATCTGGCTTCCCTTTGAGACACACACACTCACACAGGTAAGAGTGACACGAGGGGTCACCACAGGGTGAGCCGGTATGCCCTTGGGCCAATCGGGACTTAAGGACCTTGTTTGAGGGCCCAATGGTGGAATCGGTCTGCTGGCCCCGGGATTCGCACCAACGACCTTCTGATGATTGAGAGCTGCAGAGCCACACACAGTCCAGCAGACTGGTAAGCGAAAGCTCTTAGGGGGAAGCAGGAGTGAGAGAATGGCTGGCAGGGGGAAACGGTCCCTCCATGTAGCGGGCATGGAGAACAGGGGTAGCCCTTGTGCTGTTTGCTCCTGCGGCCACATCAGGGTGTGCTTCCCTGGGGGGGGTGGTGGTTAGGCCAGACGACTGCTCCTCACTGTGGGTCAGGACACAACCTGGGGGGAGGAGTGATATTTTGGGAAGTAATGGCACACCTGTAAGACGTGTTCTCCCCAGAGGGAACATCAAACAAGGACCCCATTCAGAGAACATGTGGGGATGCAGATGACTTCTGAAACCAGTCCGGGGCAGGGAAACCTCAGACTGCCTCTCTCTCACTCAGTTCAATTCTGGAGACTCCCCTCACGCAGCAGCACTGGAGAGCTACAGATCGACAGCCCTCGCAGGATCTGCTGGTTAGCACAAGTGACTTGTTTCAGGTCAGGTTTGCACTGAAAAGGACAACAACAGATCCAGAAAAGATTTTTATTCCGCAAATAATCATGCTTTTGTTTTTAACCACCGGAAATGTTAGTTGACAGCCCTGATTTTTATGATCTTCCAGATGAAGGAGGTGCCCTTCAGCTGGTGTCACCACTCCTCTAAGGCTAACTTAACCGCCAGTATCTTATAATCCCCTCAGTAGTAATTCCTGTGAGCTGAAGAAAGTTTTTGGGAAAAGATGGCACAGGAGTGTAGTTTGTCACTGCATGGTGAGTGCTGTGACAATACGGCCCCTACCCCAGTCTCAGAGGCAGCAACCTCCATAACAAGCTGCCTTGACAGGTCTGCTGTCTGCAGGATGGTGGCTGACGAGAAGTGACGGGTGTTTGGGTTGCGGCAAGTTCCGAAAGAGTAGTGCTATGCCCAGTGTTCAGCTACCTGGTGGTAGTGCTATGCCCGGCATTGAGTAGTGCGGTGGTAGTGCTATGCCCAGTGTTCAGCTACCTGGTGGTAGTGCTATGCCCGGCATTGAGTAGTGCGGTGGTAGTGCTACGCCTGGCGTTGAGTAGTGCAGTGGTAGTGCTATGCCCGGTGTGAGTGACGTGGCGGTAGTGCTATGCCCGGCGTTGAGTAGCGTGGCGGTAGTACTGTGCCCGGCGTTGAGTAGCGTGGCGGTAGTGCTGTGCCCGGCGTGAGTGACGTGGCGGTAGTGCTATGCCCGGCATTGAGTAGCGTGGCGGTAGTGCTATGCCCGGTGTGAGTGACGTAGCGGTAGTGCTGTGCCCGGCGTTGAGTAGCGCGGCGGTAGTGCTGTGCCCGGCGTTGAGTAGCGTGGCGGTAGTGCTGTGCCCAGCGTGAGTGACATGGCGGTAGTGCTGTGCCCGGCGTTGAGTAGCGTGGCGGTAGTGCTATGCCCGGCGTTGAGTAGCGAGGCGGAAGTGCTATGCCCGGCGTTGAGTAGCGCGCCGGTAGTGCTGTGCTCGGCATTGAGTAGCGTGGCGTGGCGGTAGTGCGGCGGTAGTGCTGTGCCCGGTGTGAGTGGCGCAGTGTTAGTGCTATGCCTGGCGTGAATGGCGGGGCAGTGGTGCTATGGCAAAAATTGGCAAAGATAATCCTCAGGCAGGGGCACGAGTGGGCAGCAAAATAACTGTCTGCCATGATGGAGGTCACCAGCGCCCCCTGCAGTCTGTAGGAGTGGGTGGGTCTCACTTAATCAGTTTAACCAGCTGATACCCACTCAGAGCTGGCATCATGGGGGGGGCATTCATAGGCCATTCCCTCCAAATAAACTATCGTGCCCCCCCCAAACGCCACTCAACAAGGACACTTTCTGTATTTTATGTCTTTTATAAAAAAGGTGTTCATCCTGAAACAAATGGAAACATTGCCTGAGGGCAGAGTCAAGGAGGCCATGGAATATCGAGTTAGCTGGATAAGTTGGTAACAAGCACTGGTTTCTGTGACTATAGCGGTGCACCTGTGAAAGACCACGCCCCCCCCCAACGCGCCCCTCCCCCCCCCCCCCCCCCACCACAATACAACGAACATTCCATCACAGCCACTCATTATCCCCCTAAACACATAAAAA
>JAODKE010000028.1:21229277-21243073 GCA_026779605.1 Mormyrus hasselquistii | reverse complement strand
AAGTTATTTCTGTGACCATTGTGAGTTTTTCTTTCATTGACTGAAGGGTACCAACAATTTTGTCCACGTGTGTAAGAAGCATAAAGCTGGGGTGAAGATGAGCTTGTCTATTGAGACAGGCGCCTGTGTGGACACCCGTCCGGGGCTTACGGTCACCCCGCGTTACCGTGTGGTGCATCTGTAGGATCCCATCATACGTGATAATGCTTTGAAGACAGGGGTGCTGAATTTTATCTGCACACAGCTGGAAGCATGCTGTGTGTATGTGCTGAAACGTGGGGAGGGGGTTTGGCTTCTGCAACAGATAGCAGTCACCCCCCCCCCCCAGCCCCGATCCCTTCGTTTAAGGTTCGCGCCTGAGAGCGTGAAGACAGCCCTGTGTCTGCTGGGGCTGCCATTACAAAGTGATGCCTTTAAACCCCAGGGGACGACTGTGTCAGCTGCTTATACCTCTGGATGCGGCGTCGGGACACACGTCATGAGAAGTAGTGCGGTTCAGATCAATCTGAGGGAGTGCAACTTCACTGTGGGTCACAGATTAGGAGGAGATCCAGACACGAACACTGTTAATGGGCTAGCTTTGGTGACACACATCATCCTGCCAGCCAGAGGTCTTCTAGATGTTTGTAACCGGGTCTTAGGTGACACATGTGGGGATAGCTTGTGCACACACATCACCATGAAGATGGAGGCTGACACGGAGCTGTGGGTAAAAGCGTGACCGCGAGTATGCATTTGCAAGACTGCTGTCTCACAGCTCCGTCAGTGTGCAGCCTAACCTCCAGCAAAATGTCCTGCCGTCATAAACTGGATGGTAACGAGCTCTGAAGAATTGGCTAAGCAGTTAAATGACTTTGTACAAAAATGGCAGTGGATGTATTGCACTGTGGGATGGCGAGACCATCCAATCAGGGACCTCTGGCAGTGTGAGGGATGAAAACAGGTGACAGTGATCCGGTGTCCCATACGTGACCGTCTGGGACACCATCTTTTGGGGGGGCCGCAAACTTAATTAGGCGATTTCCCTTTTGGGTGGGGGGTTGTGGGTGGTGAGGCATGCCCAGGCTGCTTTGCTCTTTGACTGCTGTCTTCCTGCTTGTCACTGTAAGCAGACATTATAGAGGTTTAAAAATAAGACGATGTCTATATTAGCCAGAAAAATACGTCAGCTTTGTCATGGGAAACGTGTGGCCTAATTCCCGGAGAAGCTGGTCCCCTCTCCTCAACGCCAAGGTGATGGGCATTACGCGGGCAGACCCGCGAGGCGACGCAGCCAATTGTGGGGCCTTGAGATGCAAAACCATTCCTCGGCAACAGACTGTTCCCATGGAAACCAGGAGCTGCCAAAGTTCCTTGTTGACAAATGACAGCTCCCCTCACCGCAGTCTGTCTGGTGAGTCGAAAAAAGCCAGATCCCCTGAGCTGGGGGGGCGGGGGGGGAGGTGAGAGAGGAGACTAGGCCTACAGTGATTGGGGGGGGGGGGGAAAGAGAGCGAGCGAGCATGGGCCGCGTTCTGTCAGCAGTGGCGGACGGTGGCCAGCAGGGCTGCGCTGTTGTGACCTCACACACCTCGCTGGGGTTGAGTGCTGTCGGGAATGCCGTCGGTACGATGTCGGTCACCGAAGCGAGCGATGTTTATATTCCTGTCCCCCACCCACCATGATATTACAGTGGTTTGTTTGGGGCAGGGTTGGGCCCTTATACAGTGGCCCTTATACAGTATTTCGTGACCCAAGGGCCCCCGACTTGGTGCAGTAGGCAGGCCCACCTCCCACATGCCCTCACAGGCGCGATAAGCCCCTAGCATGTCACGGCCGGTAAATGCCGTTTCCATAGAGATAAAGGCGCTGCCAGAGAGGAAGCAGGGGGGAGGGCGTGATTGCTCATGTGCTGGAAGATTAACGAGCCTTGGCATGGTGTTGGGGGGGGGGGCAGCTGGCCAAATTCATGAACAGTAACATGCCACCACGATTCTGATTCTGAATCCAAACCGATTACCTCTCTCCGTCTGCTTGGTTATCCTACATGACCTGTGACCGGTTTCATTCTGGTTTAACTTAGCATTTCTGACCTTCGGTTTGCCTCTTACTAAATCTGGAGTCTTTTTCACCACATCGATTAAGATTCAGGAACAAAGACATAGTAACATTCTGAAGCAGATCTGAGAACCCTGGTCCACATCCTTACGTTGGACACCTCATCCTTAAGAACCATGTTTTCTGGTCTGGATTCTATTGAGCCAAATTGTCATGTGAATAAGGTCAAAAGTCACAGTTTGTTACTGTTTCTGGGTCAGTAAGAGTACAGCTTTTCTATACTAGATGATTCTCGCCTGGTGTACAGTCGCAGAGTTAGAGATGGACACACGTGATAACATTTTATTCATTATAATTTTTACAATTGTCACAAAAACATCACACAGAACGCCTGATCAAAGTGGGTTCACTTCTAACCACCATCCTTTTAAGAAAAAGCAAACTTTGTGCTTCTTGAGTGCTTATATCCAATCCTGCTGCAGTGTCGCTCCCTGCCTGGGTTTCGTTGTCATCTGATTCTAGAAAGCTCTCGATAAATCAAAGCAAATTTAAACTACTGAAGGAAAATTCACAAAATTAATACAGTCTTTCCGGAAGGTTCTTTCGCCTGCACTTCGTCAGAATGGTAGCTATTCAACAGATAATGTCTCTGGAGATGCGATTTGGTCGCGAGGGGGAGAAATCCAGCTGTTACCGGGGAGAACAGAGGGCCAGCTGGGTCACCTGACGTCTCGCTTCACGCAGGGTGCGTGTCGCCCTCTGGCTGCGTAATTCTCCTGGGCAGTGGTGGGGGGGTGGGCAGGTATCATTCTGGGTGGGGCATGAATTATGTCCAGATTATGTCATTATGTCTGAATTATGTCATTCTGCACCTCGCCTCGGGCCTAGACAGCCGCGCCCCCTGGAGGTGATGGCCAGTGGAGTCACACACTCCAGGACCCCCTGCTGAGCTGGGGGGGGGGCTCCAAAGACAGCCTCTCTGGTTATGTGCTGCTGCAGCAAATTTCATGAAATTATAGACGGTGTAGGTACAAGATCAGAAACAAAAAAACATTTATAAAATTAAGGCACCATGTGTTTGTCGATCTGGACAAATGGGACGGCTTCATGGGAAAGACCAGGAGAGTAGGCAGATGAAGATGCGGAAACGGGCCGTGCCGGACCTGCCCAATCGTCACAAATGAAAAACCTCAGCTGGTTCTGGCTGCCCCTTGGCGTGCCGGTGGACTCCCCAGCCCTCTCCCTCTCGCTCACTCTGCTTCACAGTCTCCTGCTCTCCTGGACCCCTGGCTCAGGTCCGAGCTCGCCCCAGCGCGAATGACCCGCCTTGGGCCGCTCCCTTTCACGTGACCTGGGCCGTTCTTTGGGGTCCGCAGGCCCCTCAGTACCGCCTGCCTCGGGCAGGTCCAGCCCAGGGTACAAGGAGTCCAGATGGGTCTTCCTGCCATCCGTGGGGAGCAGCTGTGGAAAGGAGGGAGAGGAGGACGTGCAGAAGGATGAGGCGTAGGAGGTGGAGGACGATGACGAAGAGGAGGAGGAAGAGGAGGTGGCCGTGTCTTCATAGACAGAGAATGGCAGGCGCAGATAGCGCCCCCCACAGAAGCAGCAGCAGGTCTGCAGGCATTCTGGGGCCTCTCCGCGGATTAGCCGGAAGCGCTTGCGGTAGGGCCCCGGGGGGGCCTCCCAGGGGCACGTGGGGGCGGGGCCTGGTGGAAGGCACCACTCGCTCTGCAGCAGGATCTCGGCGCGAAGCCTGCGCAGCAAGTTGTTGACAAGCACTGAGCGTCGCAGGAAGGCCTCGGGGTCGTCGATAAAGCGCATCTTCTCCAGGGACAGGCGCAGCACGTGTGCACGCTCTTCCAGCACTGGCGCCACCTGCGGGCCACACAGGGAAACTCAGCCCTAAGAACGGACTAAGCATTAAGCCTAGGCCTGGGGGCGGGACACTCACGGTCTGGCAGTAGCCTCTGAAGCTGAAGGGAGGCTGGTCCTCCTCCACATACTTCCTTTTAAAGTAAGCAATCCTCGAGGCTACCACATGATCCGGTGGTCTTCTGCAGTGTGGCTCTGGGAAAAAAATGTGATAAATTGTGAAATAAATAAAAACATGTACATTCTGTGTGTGGGACTCCCACAGCCATCTACATTTCACAGAGGCGGGATTCCCGGTCAAGATAACTCTGCCCCTGCTCTACAAGACAGCACTGAATTCCAGAACTGGACCTTTCCCTGGGACACCCAATGGATACTCAGCATTCAGTTAGAAAAGGGACAGCACCGCGGATCCGGCTCAGGCCTACCCTCTGCGAGCTGCTCCACGGCGCCTCCTGGTGGCGAGGGGCTGGAGACACAACTCTTGCTGCAGTGCTCGGACTCCCAGATGGGCTGGTACTGTGGGAGGGTGGATTCCTCCTCGCAGGCGGCGTGGTCGCAGAATGGATTCATGGACAGGACCAGGGTCATCTCTCACTCACTCCTGTCTGCATGGGGGGGAATGTCCCATTAGTAACAGGTGGGGGTGGGAAGTCCCATTAAAGACAGGTGGGGGGTGGGGAATGCCCTATTAGACGCCACAATTGTGCCCCAACCCCTCAGGGTATACACTACTGTCAGAAGTCTGACTAGCAAGGCATCTAGATATGAAATTTATGTCTTATTGAGAGAGAAAATACACACATATCCTTATGTCATGTTTCTCTGGAACTTTAGTTATGTTTGTGTTCTGTTACATTCGCTCTTGTCCTATGTGGCATATTAGTGTAGCACAGTGGGACATCATAAGCACACAGCTGTCTCAAAGCCACCTTAAGTACTACTTGGCAGACGTGTGCTTGAGCTCTGGAGTCAGTAAGGACGGCTTCCTCCCTCGATCTGTTGCTATATGCTGTTCTGCTGGGTCACCTCGGCATATACTGGGGGCTGGAATAAAAGTGCGAATGCGAAAGCAGCCTTCGAGACGGCAGCAATTATAATCATCCCATGGAGTGAGAGTAAACAGACTGGTCTGTGCCCCACCCCCCCAAAGAGTCCCGAACACAGATATGCTTAAAGAAGACGGGTTTAATTTTGGCCATGGAAAGGTGGTGGATGCCATGATGGACTGGCACAGAGCGTAGCATTCCCGCTTCATCCTACAGGTTCCTGAAGCTTGGAAACTGCTGTATAAACTGTAGCCCAGCTGTTTCTATGTGCTTCCCCCAGTTCTACCCCCACCACCACCGCTGCAGTTTCTTAGCACAGATGTTAGATGTTTCTCACCCTAGCTTGCCATTCCTTGCTTTTCTTTTCCATCTCCTTGACATGCCAGGAAATGTCTGCAGAAGTGACTCCCGAGGGCACATTGACACAGGGACCGGAGTGATTCTCGAGGGAACCCTGACACACGGAATGGAGACCACAACAGGCTGGTTGTGCTGTCCTCTGCCCCATTTGATGTTAGCACCAGAATCCATAGCGTTACCATGCCCCCCAGGTCCCTCTGCCAGCTGCTCACCCCCTCCCTCTGCTGAGGGTTTAACCCCAGCCTTTTCTTTTGGGGGGGGGGCTCCCACATGTGGTGTCGAATGAAGATGATCCGGACGCCGGAATGCCAGAGGGAAAGACATTACATTGGAGTCGGGGAGAGAGGGAGAGGGAGAGGGAGCAGCTGTCAATCTGCCTGGATAACTACTCGTCCGGAAAGGTTTACACACACCCCCTGGCCCCCCCGGCTTGAAGGGCCATCCCACCCTAATTAACTTTCGTCTCACCAAACTGCAGGAGCGCCAGCAGATAATTATATAAAGTCCCCGTCCTCCCGCGGCTGGCTGTCTCCGCGTCATCCCGCCTCGTTCCCTGAGGACGCCCCCCCCCCACCCCCCCGCAGTGTGCCCCTCTCCTCTCTGCTCCGCTTTTATCCGCCTTCTCCCTGAGATGCTGACATCCTTCCCAGGCTATTAAATGTGACGCCACACCAGACAGCTCGCAGTTGGGGGAGGAAAAAAAATAATGAAATATCTGCTTGCTTCCCTACATGTAGAGCAAAACTTCTTGTTCTTCAGAGAGTGGGGGTGGTGGAGTGAGGAAGGGGGGGGGGGCAAGGAGAGAGAGGAATAAAAGGGGGGGTTCTCCCCGAGGGCTTCACTGTCTCATTCTCTCTGTCTCGGTCCCGGTGGAGAGCACACGCTCTCTGTGGCAGAACGCCTCTGTCGGTGAGAGTGGGGTGGGGGTGGGAGGTGCAGCCCCACCCGCTCATCCTGCTCCTCTCATCTCCCTAGCTCCCTCCCAGGAGCTACCGGTCTCCCACTTTCCCATTCTCTTTGATGGCAAGGAGTTAATTGTGGTGTGGAGGCACGATCCCACCAGGGGGCGCTGCTGTCTAGGCCTGAGGCAAGGTGCAGTGCGTGGGAAGCGAGCTGCTCTGTTTGAAGGTGGGGGCCCTCCGCTGTATTCAGACCACACACTGTCTCTCTCTCTCTCTCTCTCTCTCTCTCACACACACACATACAGGCACTTAAATGACAGCTGTTATGCCTTGGCAGTAGCAGGAGGGGGTGCTGGGGGGCCATTCTCAAACCAAAGGTCACCTTTTCCAAAGTGAACCCGTGTTCTCCTGCAGGTGAAGGATCTGTCTCGCGCCTCTGTGACACTCTGAGGTGCTCTGGTTCTGGGATCGGTTGTGATCTGAATTAGGTGGCTCTGCCACCAAGATGATGGTGGTTGGGATTTGCACATCTGGGGAAGACAAACACACGCACAGAGCGTGTGACCCAGGGTCTGCAGTACACAGACATAGATGCCTTGCTGGTATGGCAAGCAAACCATACAGCTAATTCAAGCCAAGTCACCTTTTAACACGCTGCGTGTGGTGGAGTCCGGAAACATCCACCACTGTATCCAGCATGGAGCGCGGTAAAACACGGCACTGGTACATTCACTCAGTGAATTGCGCACCATAGCAACAAGGGCTGAACTATATCACTGTTTCGGCTAACGGTGGATTGGGCTGAGTTCGCTCTCTGTCGTCCTCAGGCCAAGCCACTCCTGTCCCCAGGGCCACTGCGGGGGACACGCTTAGCATGCTGCCAGGCTCACAGGAGACAGGGCTGTTATCCGTGTTTAATAAGAATGACTGGACGTAGTCTGGAGAAAATGCAGAACGCCTTTGGAGAGAAAGGAGAACGTAAACATGCCCCCCAACACACACGCGCACGCACACACACAGACACGTTTGTATCCATATATTTGCGGGGACCGTCCATTCATTTCAATAGACAAAGCCTTAATCACTACCCAGCCCTAACCTTAAACGTAAGTAAAAAAAACAAATACAAGAGTTTGGAATTCTTAGTTTTTTCATTGCAGTCACAGAACAGATTTTTATTAAATTGAGTTTCCCTTTGTGGGGACTGAAAAATGGTCCCCATAATGTGTTATAGACATGAGCCACAGCCATCTGCCGCTTTGGGCCATTATTAAACAGCAGCCTGATTCACTTGGGTCTTCTTCAGAGAAAGTTTTTAATCATGGCTGACACTGACAGCACTTAACCTTTATGCTGGGGGGCTCCTTCATGCCGTGGGTAGGGGGGGGGGGGGACCTCTACGGTCAGGCCATACAGACATGCAGGTGAGGTAGCAACCCCCTGAATCCCCAACCCCAAACCACTTAAAGCACAAAAAACATCCGAACAACATGGCGAAACAGCTTCACACGTGCAGTAAAACGCAAATACACCTATGACAAAATTATGGCAACCTCACTTTTCAGAACTGTGCCTCTCGGCTCGTAACTCCGGCCTGTAGCCTGCATGTCAAAGCCGAATGCTTTTCCCGACACACTGCCCTTCTGGAACAATCTGCCAGTCTGTGGGGTTACAAAGCACAGCCAGGGTGGGGGCTGCTAGGTCTCACAGGGACCCCGCTCTGGGGGTATTTGGGCCGACATGGCCATGCATTCTACGGTAAGGACAAGCAGCATTTCTGTGCGCCAAAGCCAACGGGGGCCATATTAGAAAACCCTGCCCAGTGCCTTGTCTGTTTCAGCAGCCAGAGAGCCGAAGTGGGACTGGGAGGGGGGGGCCTTCTCAAGAAGGGGTTTGGGCGTACCTCTGCCAAACGTGCCTTTGGTTTGATTGATGGGTGATACTCCATCGCCCTGCGGCACCTTACTCCACTTCAGGTACGTGTGGGGGGGTGCACTTTGAATTCTAGGGGAGCCCCCACCTCCGCTTCCACCCCCAGTCAGCCGCTCACCGTACTTATACTCAGGCAGCGACACATGAAAGAGTACACCTCCCTTCCTGCCCCCCGATTCATCAACGTCGAGATTTTGCCAGAAGGGACGCCAGCCCCCTCTCGCCCCCGCCCTCCCGTGTGCGGCCGCCCCGGTGGAACGTGCCAGAGCCTCTGGGAGACTGTCGGCGGTGAGTGCGGAGGCAGAAGCTTCATTACGTGGGAAGCCGATGAAGGCGTCCCAGTATTCCTGTCAGCAGCAGGGAACCCCGGCTGCCTCGTTAGCAGACATCACAACACAGCCTCGCAGGAATCACCGGCTCCGCAGAGACGGCGATCCGCTTCGCAATCCGCCTCAAAGTTTCTCCCGCTCCCAGATAGTTCCAGAATTTCCCACAATGCCTTACTGGTCCCTGTGGCCCTCAACGCAAAGCAGTCTGCATCGCCTGTCACAAAAGCAAAAAGTACTTTGACCAGAAAACAAACACGTGCAGTAAAGATTCATTGTATTAAATGACTTAAGCTCGGCTGGCAGACTTCGATTGCAGTTTTCTCACTGCCGTAGCCTCACTCCCACCTGCCGATTGACCTCACTCTGCTTGACAAACTTGTCCTGCTCCAACATACTGTCAGCGGTTAAGGCCTTGCTTGCCGTGAGCGCTTGTCTGAATCATATAACAAAGAGTGCCACCCATTGGTCGTTGTGGGGCTGGGAGGGAGGCAGGGCAGAGTGGGGGTGAATGAGGGGCCACAGCCAGGACTGTAAATGAGGACTGGTGCTGCTCAGCACATACGCCAAGACTCGAGGGGAAACCGTAAAACGGCAAACAATTAGCTTCCTGCTCGTAACTCTCGGTGGCGAGCCGCTCTGTCAGCCTCCCCAGTAACGGAGCGCGCATTCAAACGCACCTCGAACCCCGTGAAAGGAAGCCGATCTTTCTACCAGCTGCCACCATCTCGTTAAAGACCATTGACTTTTATGACCTCTCCAATAAAAGCCCTAATGAGGCATTATTTGCTAATTGCCCCGCCTTCACCTCGTTTCCGATTTAGCAGCCGGGTTGATTCGGCCTCACGGAGGCACTCCAGCGAGCGCTAATTTAAGTGTGTGCCGTGAAAAATGTATCTGTGAGTTGGTTTTGATGTTTTTTTAAGCTCTCTGCTGGCTGAAACCTCTGGGGAACTTGAGTTTGCTAGTAAATGGAGACGCCCGGGGCTTCACTTGTTAGGACTGGGGCGGTGAGGAGGGACTGGATTCCAAAACTCCAATTTGACCCTTAACCTTGGAACACAGTGCTAGTAGCAGAGTTGAAGATTTGGGGTGTAAAAATGATGGTTACCCGGTTAAAGATTTCGGTGAGATGGTGACACTCCCAGTAGATCCTACAGCCGGTCACGTGACCCCTGCTGCATCTGACGGTGCAGCTCGATGCCAGTCTCAGGCTCAGGTTGGTGCCGTGACCCGGTTGGGTGGCTCTACATGCAGCAGCAGGAGCCTGAAGTAATGAACCCAGATGCTCATGGGGTGCGGACTGTGAATTGGACACTGTGTCGGTAATGTGCATCATTGGTGCTGGCGGGGGGGGGCTGTACATTGTGATAGAAAGTTGTAAGCAGCGGATCATTCTGGAAAACGGAATCTGCCTCGACAGACTTGCGGGGGGGGGGGGGGGGCTACCGATTGTGGGATAGGGTGGGACACTAGGCCGACCCGCGGGGGACTGCCGAATGCTTCCTGTACATCGCTCCTAGACCCCCCCCCAAGGTCATGGTTGGTGCTCCGCAGGATCAGAAGCCCCACGGGATGCTTGGCGGAGTCCGATGGGGGTGAGACGACGTCACGCCTGCATTGCATCATCCTCTTCCAGCGTGATGGATTCCTGTCAAACGGCTAGCTGTGGCTCACCCCCCCTCCGTCCAGGGTGGCAAGTATCTATGAGTAGGAATTTCTAAAGTATGAATGAACATTCATGCCCCCCCCCCCCCAAACACACACCTTTGTGTGGCAATGTAGTAACACCCCCATTGCTGGTTCTGGGGGAGGGCTGCCTGTCCCAGGGACGCATCTTGGGATGTGTCATGTTTCAATTCACCACAGAAAGAAAGAAAAAAATGGGGGGGGGGGGGGGTCTACCATGGACAAATAAACACAGCCTAAAATGACGGCCAAGGGAATTCGGCGATGACTCGTACCCTGACAGGAAAAGGAGTTTATTTTATTCTCTGGTAGCTTTCTGGCTGGATTCTGAAAACACTAACACTGGACGACACATCCTTGTCGGCCCACGACACCCAAACATATTCCATCCCCAAAGGACAACCCACAACAGCTCATCGGCGTGTTCCCGGTCCTCCCCCCCCCCTCCCGCCACTCCCCCCGGCCCAGCCGGACCCTCGCGGTTCCGCCTCTCTCTGTTCTCCTTCTAAGGGAAACGCACGGCCAAGGTTGGAATTCCTGGCGAGCGACTCCAGATGTTCCTGGCAGGGAAAGACTGTCGATCTGCGTCCAGCCATAATACAGGTCTGCAGGGCTAATGCATGCTATTCCAAAAAGAGAGCCCAGAGTGTGTGCGTGTGACAGAGAGAGACCGAAAAGAGAGACATGGGAGTAAAGGGAAGCTCTTTCTTCCTCCGCCCCGAAAGTCCCGTTGAAAAGCTGCCAGTGTTTAAACAAGAGCAGATTGCTCTATCTGCTTGGACATGTGAGAAGACCTGGAGCTATTAGCAGACGCCAGGACCTGCCTGCTCTGCCTCGCCCCTCCGACACGCACCTCCGCCGCAAGTATAAGAGGTCATTAGGGTGTGTGAGCACGTCTCTGGAGCCCCCGGGTTTGATTAGAAACTGGTGAGGAGTCGCCCCATCACGGGCGTCCTCTCCCGCAAAATATCACCTGAAACTGGAAGGAAGATTCGGTAATGGGGAAAAAAAAGTCCGACGCAGGGTGATTAATGGCAGCCCTACACAGGAATGGCGTTACACTGGGGTGAGATGAATAGTTTTGGTGCTTCAGGTTGGCATTGCGCATAATGTCAGAAGGCGACGTCATCCTATTGAACTTAAAGCGCCAACATCGCCGACATTTGCGCAGAAGTTGTTAAAGGGTGCCCCGAAGTTTCCCACTTGAATGCTGATCTCCTCCTGGCTCCGCAGCGGTCACGTCTTCACGGTATGGGCAGATGATGGGACGTTTACCCCTGCCTACCACACCTGTGAACCCCCCCTCCCCCCCCCCCCCGTGAGTCTAACAGCCATTATTATATCACCTGTCTTTCTACATCACAAACAAGGTGAGACACTGCGTTTTATTAGTTTTGCGCACATTCACCGTCTTAAATAATCTCAAATGAAACGCGCACTAAAAACTTCAAAACTATTTAAATTATCACTTATGCGACATTTTGTCTCTGGAATCAAAGAAAGCAGTGGAAGGCGTAGTTCACCGTTCCTTTTAATTAAAAACGGTCTTCGAGGGAAAATTTCGGAACACTTTCTTTTGATTCAGGTAGCTGAAGGCGTTCTTGCCTCGATTTACACCGAAGCGTGGATTTCACAGTTCAGAATAACGCCACGAAACTAATCCTGCTCGGCGCCTTGCCATATTACAACAGACAATAAATATCCTCCGGCTTAAGTCTCCCTTTTAATTTTGTCTTTATAATGGAGTTGATTTTTTTTCTTTTAATCAGGACGAAATTGGTTACGTGTTTATATATACAATATATCATCTATATATAGGCACAAAGCATTAAATCATTGTAGGTAAGGCAAAGTCCGCAAATACGACAATAGGATAACCTAGGAAATACGGGTATGTCCCTTAGGCACAAAAGCGCCTTACCTTGAATGGTGTGGATATAGCGCCTTGGTTCCCTTTCACACAGCGAAGGCGATCATTGGTGCGCAGCGCTGCGCTCCGCTCCGCATCCACTCGGTTTAATGTGCGCGGCGTCCGCGCGGAGCGACGGGGGGCTGGTCGGAGACCCCGATTCCGCAACGCACCGGACCGCACGAGCTCCGGAGAGCGGCTCGCCGTGCCCTCACCTCCGCAATCGCGTTACAGCTCAGACAAAGCCGTGTTTGCTTGCGTCCATCCAGGCGCTTCCCCCAACCCCTCTGGAGACGGAGAGACTCCACGGGCAATCCGCAAAAAAAAAAAGATTTAAAAAAATGTGGTACGATGCCGCGCGTCCGCCGCTCGCAGTGACAGCCGTGCACTTTAGGAGGGGAGGCGAGCCGCGTCCCATCCCCTCCGCTGGTAGTCCCCCGCTGGACCGCTTTCAGGCTGGGGACGGATTTTACGTGTGACCGACACGGAGGCGAGGGGAGGGAGCGCACTCGGGCATCTGTTATGCATTTCCCCCTTTGATCCGACGTCGACTCGCTTTTTCCAGCCTTTCTCCGGCGTGCATGCTGCTCTTCGCTTCCTATTCAGAGCAGCTTCGGGAGCGCTGCCAATTCGTGCTCGCTGGCCCAGCTCATTATTACCTTTTTTTCGCATTGGCTGCAAGATCCAAAAAAACACAGCCCTGTAGGGCTCGAAGACAGACCTTCACACATCTGGGCCAAAACCATAGATCCCCCTTCCTTTCACTGATCTCCTCCCCGAGTAAAACTCTCCTATTACTTTTCCAGATGGCGGAGAGGACTGACCATTGGAAAATGGGGTTTAAATAACTCAGCTTTGGAGAGGTACGAAAGCAAAGGTGCAAAATCATTTTCAAACGCATCCTTTTCAGATTGGCTACAATAGCTGATGCGATAACATGACACCGAGTCTTTAATAAAAATAATATTATTTAATAGAAAGTATCACTGTCCAAGAGGAATAGTTGTGATGATTAATGAACCAATTGTTCATGACAAGCAATAATCTGTGTTAAAGGAATATATGATTTGAAACGTTTTGATATACTTAGGTACTGCATTAATCGCAGAAATGTTCTTGGATATGGCGGCCTTTGTCGACATTCTCTTATGATATATGTAACAGCTATATGACATCGTGCCTCTATATGGAGGGATATGTCTGTTTATCGTCAGGTTAGCGAGATTTCACGGCTATAAGGCGCAGCTCTGGCGCCATCTGTTGGCCATAACGCGCTGGTGCTCATATATACCGCCTGGTGGAGTTTGTGTATAGATGAGCTAATGTTCCGTTGTTCTTGTTGATGGGTGTCCGTCCGCGCGCATCTGCTTCAGTCCATTTCGTAATTACAGTGTCAACTTTGTTTGTTTTGTTTGGTTTCTGAATAATTATTCAGAAACAGTACTGACAGTCTTATGATGCATCTAAGTTGTTCTAGGGTACAAATTACCTTCTACACTTGCATGTGGATTGCAGAGACGGATGATGGGTCGTGTGGGCCCCTGGGCAAAACGTTCGCGAGGGCCCCCATACCCCCCCCCCCACCACCAGCACCACCAACACAACCACCACAATTCAAGGGCCCTTGGCAGCCAAACGCCCCCCCCTCCATGTTTCCATCAGAGGCCCTATAGGGTCAGGGGCCCTTGTAGGCAGAGGATCAAAGAATGTAGGCCCTCTA
>JAODKE010000028.1:21213429-21229177 GCA_026779605.1 Mormyrus hasselquistii | reverse complement strand
GCAAATTGTTTTGGGCTAGGGGCCCCATGGGCCCCCTGCACCCCAAGGGCCCCTGGGCAGCGGCCCCGCTGGCCCGGGCCGTAATCCGTCCCTGGTGGGTTGGGGTTATTCTGGAGTCATCAGCCATCACTGGATGGGCTCTAAACCCATAACCATCTGGTATTCAGCACACAGCGGCTGGTCTGTCTAGCTTTACATTATGTTTCTGTATAGCTGTAGCTGCTTTATATACTGTAGTTGCTAGCACGCTAGCATGTTGGAAGACCTGAATTCTGTACCTGATCCTCTGCAAATGCCCGATAAGATTTTTTTCTGACGTGGAAAAACTGCGCAGATTTAATATCAAATGCTGGCATGCGCGTAATGTGGATGAAGAGCTTCGGGGCGGGAGGTGCTGGGGGTGCAATGATGCCAAACCCTGTCTGTTTCCAGCGTGCTGGGGAGGGGCTCAGGCTGGGTCTGGGCATTGCCACGGCTGTTTTCTGAGTGTGTGTGTGTGTGTGTGTGTGGTGGAGCTATACTTACCCCATTAGGGCAGTCTGGTGAGTTTCTGTTATGCCAACCCATCTCACTAGTGGCAGGTGAAGGCCTCTTAAGTTACTGGCTGTAAAAACATCACCCACCATCATACGTATTTTTTTTTTCTGTTTTATGATCAGCAGGAAAGTGAGCGGAGTAAAGCCCCCCCTCTCCCCATTGTAATTATCCCTGGGGGGGTATGCCTGTCTGTGGTGGAAGCTGGGATCATATGCCATGAGCCTCGATAAGCTCGACGTTACAGGGACACCACACTCAATCCAGCTGCCACCCCCTTCCCCCATCACTGCCGCAGCCCTTGGGGCGATTCCAGTGGGGTGATGGGAACATAGTTACAGTGAAAAATGTCTCAGCGACATCCCGACCCGGCCGCGGGGGGGGTGCTCTCACGTCGGAGCCGTAATAGGCGTGCCGTGACAGATGGGACACAAAACCTGCCGTCCCCCGCGCCGCTCAGCCGAGGCTGCTGCTCTGGAATGTATGGAAGTGGAGCCGGTGGCGGGGGTCTCACACCCGGCATGCCGCCCGCCAGCCACTTTGTTTTTACAGCGGCAGTTTTTTCATTTCCGCTGCCGGCGTTTTAGGTTTCCCCTGGGCAGCTGTTGCCGGCCTACGTGGCTTCTGTCGGTGTGCCAGCGAATCCTGAGCGAACAATGCATCCCTTGAAAACCTTCATCCGCGTCTGAGGGATTATAGCGGGAAGGAGGCGGCTTGTTTTGTCGCGGGATAATTCCTGCAGGGCCCACTTTCATTCCTGTTTTTTTTCCCTTCAAAAAAATATATCTGTGGCCCACTGGGACACTGCACTGGGACAGGCTGCACTGGGATGGGCTGCACTGTGACACTGTGCTGGGACAGACTGCACTGGAATGGGCTGCACTGTGACACTGTGCTGGGACAGGCTGCACTGGGATGGGCTGCACTGTGACACTGTGCTGGGACAGGCTGCACTGGGATGCTGCGCTGGGATGGGCTGCACTGGGAGGACCTTGCTGACTTGGCCAGATGGCACGCCTCACGGATTCTCTTCGGCTAAACATGAAGTGCGGATAAAAAAACAAGGAAATTCCATTCAAATGAGAACAGAGGAATAAATCAGGAGGGGGGAGGGGGCAGGGGAATAGTGACTTTCCGGGTGGCTATCCTTCTGGACTCCACCACACTTCATGTTCCAGCCGCGGGGGATTCCCGTTCCAGGTCTGGGCTTGTTCGGACTCACTGAGAGGTTATCCTCCGCGTGCACCTGCATGTGTGAGGCGGTCAGACTCATGACAGACTGCGGAGGGCACAGTTTGGTTTCTGGCCTGGGAAACAGGATGGCCACTCGGCACGTCGTCGGTCGGCACCGGAGCACTGCTCACGCTTCCCACTGGCGTCCTCACCCATGGGCAGCTGGGAGTCACGAAATATGACCATTTCCTTACCCTGCATCACTCAGGCTTTCATACCTGGACAAAAAGGCGAGTCTGAGGAAATGCCTCAACCTGGATAAGGCAGTCTGCTCTGTGGTCATGCTGCCCATTTGGGGATTGGACCTTACAGAGTCAGCCTGCATGCCTGCATTGGATTTGGCCTCAGGCCTGGATCTGTGTTGCCCTTGGGTGCTTAATGGGGGGGCTAGGAGCGACTTTAAAACTGGGATGTTTGCATTAATAAGAAATCTGTCAAGAGACGGGGTTAACATGCAGCAGAAGGGGCTCTGGTGAGAGTAAAGTGGGACGTCGCATGTTCTGAACTTTAGAGGGCGCCACTGGTGTCTCTCTTCGAGGAAGTGGAGTTTAATGGCTTTGTCCACCTACATAGGGGTGTTTCTCTGCCCTGCTGGGTGGATGTGGGTTTGAGTGCCTTAACCAGGAAGCCATTATAAGGGATTGTATGAATCTTAGTTTGTGGTTCATGTGAGATGGAATGATGTGATATCAGCTGGCTCAGAGGCAGAGAGACACAGCGGACACAAAAGCCCAGAGCAGAAGCATTTTTTAAAACAACAACGTCACATACAAATCCTATTTTTTTTTTCCAGAAACCATCGTGAAAGATGATTTGTTACAAATGAATTCACATCCAAAGAAGTATGTTTACACAGAGTGCCATAACATTGTCTTGAGAGTAAAGCTCTCAGCTTAAAAAAAAAGAAAAGTTCAGTAAGTCACTGACAGAATCGGTGATCGTGGCAGACAAAAAGAGTATTGATTTTAACAATCAGTGAATAAAGAGGTAAACTAAATCAGTAGAGTGTATAACACGTATACAAAATGTTACTGACTCTAAACCACGGGAGTAACAACATACCTTGTGAAAGTCTTATTAAAAATCTACGAGGGATTTAGTGCCGAATGACAATATGCACACGGCACAAAGGCTGAGCCCCTTATCCCGTGCGCTCACAATGAGGACTCCTTCCAGAAGTTTCTCATGTGATGCTCGTGTCATGTGACATCCTTGACCTTTGACCTTTTGATGGCGACTGGCTGCTTTCGACATTGCGACGGCCCTTTGGTCGAATTTTGCATTAATGCGGCAGCTCGATCTGATTTTGTGCCCCTTTTTGGATCTGTCTCCCAAACCTCGCCGTCTTACATCTCACAGCTGACAGACTTTCCGGATAATTATGCTTTCCGTGGACTAAATTGGGAACAGCGCCATGGGAAGGTAGAGAGCGAGGGAGCTGCCACACAGTGAGCCTTCAGTCAAAGGCGTCCTTCTGATTTAATGCTTGAAACTTTTCATTCAGTGTTTTTGGAGCCCCAGGTTCGATTCAGGCAGACACACTCTGGGCCTGCTGCTCTGTCATAAACACTCAGGCGGGAGAGGACAGGGCGATAAAAACTCGTAATGTAGCGTGTCATGACAGAGAGTGAAATCCCCAAGAGCTTTGTCAACCTTCTATCTTTATGCCTTGCAAAATTAATATTTAATGTGCATTTTTGGAGCATTCATGCATGGGAGAAACTATAAGAAACTAGCTAGGTTTCTAAAAAAAAAAACAAATACCTTAATTGCAGGTCGATTTAATGAGTACATGGTTTTATTGTCCGTGCAATCTGAGTTCCTGGTATATTTCATTTTGCCCCGCCATGCTCTGGCCTGGGCAGAAAACCATCACTGTTATGTTTCTATGAATTTACAGAGAAATAAGTAGTTGACCTATCAGGGATGAGGTCTATTTTGATATGCATGATGGGAAATGGAGTTTCCCTAGAAACAGCCCTGTTTGTTAGGTAGGGTGGCAGGTTGACAGGCCTCAGGCCCCCAAGTAACCGACTCGGCTTTCACAAGGTATGTTAGTCGGTGCGTTTTGCCGCCACAAAGCAGACTAGTTTCACAAGTCGACTCGTGGTGGTTTTTCTGCTGGGTGACTGCGTGACCGGAGGCGGCTGAGTACCAGGATTACAGCACTGACATCTGCAGAGCCAAGAAACGACATTGCCACGAGCAAAAACATCCCCCATATATTTATGATTTTTCACTTTTTAGTTGGGAAAAAGCAGAGCATAAAAAGGAGCAAACGTTTTGTGAGATACATAAAATAAAAATGACACAATGATTAATCGATAAAGTTTAAAAAGAGCGAACACACGCATGTCCAAATTCATACAGCTCACAGAGCTTCAAACTCAAACACACTGTCTAGAGTCAGTCTTCTTACTATAAATACAAAAATAGGTAGGAAAAAATCTTTATAAAGCTTACAGTATTTAACAATCAGTAGGCTAGATGTACCTTGATCAAAACGCTAATTTGAAAAAGATCACGCAGAGGTTGTGAATGTTGCAGAAGACGGAGGAGGTCATCATCATCAGCGAGGTGGGGAGGCAGGGGTGAAGTATGCGGACCTCGCGGCTTCTGCTGGGTTCTGGCCTGATGAGCCGTGTGGATCTGTGTGTCAGTGTGCCCGCGGTCTGCCTGGCCCTGTAGCCGCTGTTAGCATGCTGCCCTGTTAGCACTGCTATAACAGGCCCCGCCAGGACCCTACCAACATCTCTAAATTATCCATCACTGGTATTGTCTCTAAAGAATAAGAACCCACCCACCCCCCTTCCCCTCTTGGGGGTAGGAAAACCTGGGAAAATAAGCGTTGGTTTGGCTACCAGGACCGCCAGTCGCCCGTTCCAGCAACCAAATGCGTCACGCAGCCTCGGGGAGCTGACACTGATAGCGAGAAGCCCCCCCGGCCAACCCCCCAAGGCGGATCGCCAGCCACTGCCACAGCCGCCTTTTTAACAGCATGCAAATTAAGCAGCTCTATGGCCACCCCCCCCTTGCCCTCTCCACCCGAATGAGGTGATGTTTGCTGTTTTTCTTGTAAACTATAACGAGGAGGAAAGGACATTCTCGCTGCCAGTGGGTTCCGCGAGGCTGCGGTACAGTGCCAGGGAGTGGGGTCAGCCCCCGCTGGGCCTGGCCTGTCAGAGCCGAACAGTACCATGGGGGGTGGGACGGCACCCGGGTTCTGTCAAACCTTTGCCCAAAAATGCACCGTGGAGAAGCCTGTAGGTCAGTGCCTGCTGACCAGGCGGCCTCAGCTTTGTTTTGTTTGCGGGGGGGACTCTCAGCTGTCGAGCATCTGGTGAAGGATGACCGTTAAAGGTCATGGCCAATAGCCAAGCTGCCCCGGCCTTGTCGCCCTTCAACCAGGGCGACGCTGAGCTGATGCACCACTGGCTGTGCTAGTCGCAGCATGGAAACTACTGTGCTTCACTCGACATGTTTTGGCTGGTTGAGAAGGGTGGGAATTCTAGGTATCCGAACGCAGGTAGGTGGGTGGACTGGTGTGCTGGACTGGTGGGTGTGGTTTCAGGCCCAGCTGGAATGTTTAAACGACCTGCTCACCACGTACGGTGGTGACTCTCCGTCTCCTGTCAAACTCTCTCTGTTTCCTGTTTATTTTTCTTTCTGTTTTGAGCTTCAATGCACTGATGTACTTCTGCTAACTTGGGAACTGCACTCGTCAGCTGTTTTGAAGGACTGCATACGAAGCGGCCAACATTCTGAAGCTCAGTCATCGTATGCACCTGGTCTGGAACGGAGGCGTCGTGCCTTAAGAAGCACTCGCACTACACAGATGAGCAGTGGTAATAATAAGACTCCTTGCATTAATCAGTAACGGCCCACTGCAGTCTCAGCTCGTCAGCTTGTTTCATTGTGAGCATACCTATCATAACACATTCACGGTGAACCGCTACCCCAGATCTAAGACTGCCTAAGGCTGGGGTAAAGGCACAGCACCAGCGCCCCCTGTTGGCATGAGAGCCCTGGAAACAAGTACCGTCAAATGTGATTGTACAGTCACGTCAAACGGAGCCACTGTCCCATGCTCTCGGTGTGTATGTAAAAATCATGACTACCCTTCACATATTTAAAAGGCAGCCGGAAAACGGCAAGAACCATGTTCAGAATGGATGAAGCCTCCTCTGCAGGCTGCAGTGCGCCATGGAAACACTGCTTTTGTCTACAAATGATAGCTAAAGGTTTCATTTGCACGCTTTGTTTTTGGCTCCCCTGATTCAGATCCAGTGGAATGTGCATCGTTTTATTATAAACAAGCGGATCTTTCAAAATTGTGGTCAGTTTTAAAATCAATTTCTGTCGCTCCGCATAGATGGATTTAAATAAAAAAAAAAAAAACTCAAGGTCACCAGCAAGCTGATGCAGACTTCAAAGGATGTGCGGAAGTAGAGGCTGAAAGGTCTAGTAAAGCGAAACGCCGTTCACAGCCAGTGACGAGTACCTACTGACTGATTACGCTTAGAAGGAAATCACTAATTAGCATGCTGTTAAAGGTTTGATACCGCAGCCTGGTGTAGCAGTGACTGGAGAGTGAAAATCAAGGAGCGAAAATGTGATTAGACAGAAGGACCTTCTATGTGATGAGCTTGTACTTCATACAGGCCTACAATTATCGCATGCTTGTGTCCATAAATGCCTTTTTCTGTCCCCACTGCCAGCTAAAACAGAACAAAAATGCCATATTTGTGCTTACAGCTGATGTGGAAAATGCCGTTTCTGTTTTGAGGAGCAGATTGGGGAAATTTAGCACCAGTTATTATGAAGGCTCTGTGAAATTTGTGTTTCAGGATAAGGACGGAGCTTGTCATCTGAACAGCTGAACTTCTAAAGGGCTGGGAAAGCTATATTCATTCGGATAACAGATGTTTAGTTATTTCTGTAGCGTCTACCTGACCTGTGGTGTCATCATGATGTTTGATCATGTTTGGCTGTTCCTCTAGGGTTATAATCTAGCACAGATAATTCTAGCGACATCCTGAATTTTTGCGACCTCCCGTTCCTGCTTTTTCTGTCCCTGCATATTCCTCACTCTGCGAGCGCAAAACCGACGATTAAACAGGGAGAGCGAACAGAGCCGTGTAGAGTCATGTGACAGGGAAACGTCGCCTTGACGGCACGTGGTTGGTGCGATGAAAGCTTGCTTGTCTACAGCCGTCGTTCCTGTGCCGGGTTCAACTTCTGAAGACGTCCACGGCCTCTACCTGCCATCCTCTGTGTAATGAGGGTCGGTTGATGTGAGTAATCGAACCAAGGCTGGGTGGGGTATGCCTCCGTGCCTCTTTAATTTATACTGACTCTGTCCAGCAGACCTGAAGTGGGGAAAATACTGTCCATGGTGGCCGAGAATGACCCCAAGTCTGATAGTCCATAATTCTAATCCTGTACCTCTCCAAGGAATTTACTGATGCTTCAAAGATTAAGGAGTAAAAGGATTTAGCTTCACAGACTGAAAGCACCCCCCCTCTCCACCCCCTTGCCTGCTAGCATCACCCTCCTCAAAGATCAAACTTGCAACTTCAACCACAGTCGGAAGATGTTTGTTAAACAGCCTTGGTCCAACCTAACCTGGCCTGATGGTTTAGGTTCAGCTAAAACTTCACCAACCTTCTCATCATACCCACTGGTTGAAATCATGGGGTATTTTGACCACCATCTACCACCAGCTTCTCATTGCATGCTTCCCTTTCCTTCTCTCCCTCCTTCTTCCCCTCTGACGTCTCCTCTAGTCCCTCAGTCGCTCCCCCTAGGACTCCAGCAGGCTGTGCCAGCGACACACCTGCTGTCCCTTTGACTCCTTCATCTGAGTCCAGTGGGTCAGCTCCTCTTCCCCTGAGCTGTTGAGGCCCAGCGAGATCCAGCCGATCATCTCCTTGCGCTTCATGCTACGCTTGTTGTACACCGAGAGGATGAGCGTCACGTCTGACAGCTGAAAGAGCGCCACCTGGAAGACGAACATCTCCTTGTAGGTGGGGTTGGGCTGCCCCCGGCAGATCGACGTCTTGCACTTGGACATCTCCTGGCCCATGGAGTTCAACAGTGTCAGCTTAACGTACGTGTCTGAGCAGGGTGGAACCAACCGGGGGGCAAAGGGAAGACAGGAGAGAGCTATTAACAACTAGGACTGTTGGAAAAACTCAGGAGACTATCACAGAAACACGTTCCAGAAGCTTCCAAAAAGACCAGTCACACATGACTGACTGGAGTTGTCAGATGTCATTGGCTCCCGTCCCAAACCTCCATTCTTCTCTTGTTCGCCCTTTTTCTTTTCCCTTGCTGACTCTTAGAAATGGCACCACGTCAGTTTGCTTTATTATAAAAGTAACGCACCGCTAATTATCAGTAATACATATTCATTGTATCCATGGTTTGCTTCAAAAAATTCATATTTAATGTTTCCAGTTTGCTGGATTTTCGCCTGCCTGCTTTCTTAACCACATAACCCTGCCTCTGCTGGATTATATCGATCAATTTTTGGGGATTTATATACCTTAATTTATGCATCTAATTTTGAGCCATATACTCATTGCAGGTACGCTTTTAAAATTACTACTGTGATTTATTCATTGAAGCAGATTACAACAACTTTATTGGTGATAAAGCATGTATCCCTATAGTCATCACTTTAATGTGATTATTCAATTCACGATCATGCTTCGGGGTCTTTTTCTAGGGTTGGGTTTTGATCTTGAATCTTCACAAAGACCCCTGAAAGTCAGAGCCCGGCAGGCATGAGGGGCTCAGAGAAAATAATCCAAGCAAAGAAAAATCCTCCGGTCGGCCATTTTGGCTTATGTTTTTAAGGAGCCCTTTATTTCCGAGCGTTTTCCTTTTCTTGCTTTACTTTTAGTGTCGTGGTGCATGTCACATTTTGAAAGGAAAAGCCTGATGATTTATTCAAATAAACAGAATACGAGTTTTAATTAGTTCCCTTTGTGGTGAAGGAAGAATCAGCTCAGGATTCTATTAGTTGAGTGTTTAATTATTTTCTCCAATCACTCCATATTTGTTTTCCTTGTTTTTGTTTTTGTGCAGAAGCTGTGGCGAATGTGTGATGGTACGATCCACTGCCACTCTGCCAAATGGTACGTGCTAAAGGAACGGCGGCTCCTTCACAAAAGCCCAAAGGGAACGCCTTGCACGTCTTTTCAGGACCGTCTCCTCTCTGCCATCACTTAATAATAACACCCCCCTGAATAAGCGTGCCACCCCCCCACCACCACGACAGGAACGCACGACCGAATGCTTTCATGCGGCGGAGAGCCAGATGCAATTGAAGCCGCATCGCACAGCTAGGAATAAAAGAGCCTCCAGATTTCAGGGGCATAAAGGCCAGGGTGAAGCAGCCTTGATTTCCATTCTCCTGGCTATGAATCAGATGCTCTATAGAGCTGTCACAGATGTAAGTGGGCAGCTTCAGAGGAAGCCTTCGCCTGGCGTTGTCGCTGAAAGCCGAGGACCACCGCTGCCGATTAATCTGACATCCAGAACGCAGCTGTGCAGCTTGTTCTTTATTTCTTTTTTCGGTTTGCTGTATTCCATTATCATCTTCATAAGGTCTGAACCTCTACCTCGGTTCAGTCCCACTCTCCTCTCTGAGGCCCCTGGGGGAGGGGGGGGGGAATCAACAGGGGGGGTCCCAGCACACCCCTCTAGCTGCATCCTTTCCAGAGAGCATTTACAGAGCTGAAAGGTACGCTTCCTGTTATACGCGTGACACCTGAATAAGTGCTCCCTGCGACTACAGCTGGACAAACTCTATCACAGACAGGCACTTTGTGACGCCAGACGGTACTTTCTAAAAAAGATCTGCACAGCCTGTTGGAATCGCAACCCCCCGCTGCTAGTGGCCCTTGCTGCAGCTCTCGTTTTTTTTGCCATGATGGAACCCAGGGGATTCCACCCTCGCTCCGAAAACTTGGTAACATTTTACTGAAGACAGGCTATGCTTCCTGGGCGTCAGGAGCGGCTGAATACTGCGGTTACTGGGACAGGGCTGTTACCAGAGGACCTCCTGCAGCGTCCTGTCTTCCAGAGTACTATAAAACAACCTCCACCATGGCCATAAGCTATGTTGCTATTGATTTATTTTATTTCTGTACCTTTTTGAGCAGATGTACACATTGGGGTGTTTTTGAGTTGAATGGGTGACCGTTTGGGCTGTGTGAGAACTCCACAAGCTCAGATCTCCTTTTCCTCCCCAGTCCTGACCGCGAAGGTCCACTCAGAGCGCGGAGCACGTGGGAGACATGGCAGCAAGGCACCGGCGGTCCATGGAGGAGCGGATGGAGTGATCAAAAGAGGGGTGGAGGAAACCAGGAGCGGGGTATGCGGTGAGGTAGTGGATGGATGGGCTTGGAGCATGGGGTGAGGTGTGGACTACAGAGTCAGCCTGTCTCGTCACGGATGTGGTCTTTCATGGAAAACGTAAAGAAGAAGCGGAACATCATACCAGGCTGAATTTTTATGACCTAGAAATAATAGATGTATAAATAAAATACAACTTATATATAGTTCATCATCTGCTCAGTGGCTAAAAAATCAGTGTGTTTATAGCTAATATCTATTAATGTAGCTTAAATGCTTGATGACCTTCCAGCATGTTTTATCTCCTCCTCATACTACACCCAGTTTGCCGTACGTACTGATGGCCGTAAACAGTCGATACAGGCCCTGTCTCTGATGTTCTCGTTGCTGGACGGCATCTGCATAACCAACATCCATAAGGAAGTGAGGCTGCTCTCTAGTATGAATCAAGCACAGCGAGATAAAGACAGACAGAGAGACAGACAGACAGACAGCCGCGAGTCAGGCAAGGGGGGACAGAGGCAGAGGGGAGGGTGATGATTGCTGGTCCAGCCGGCAAAGACTCACCTCTGATTATATAAACCTGCCCACCTATCAGGTGTTTCAGACAACAGAATAGGCCGTCTGACAACAGGGGTTGGGAAGCAGTAAGAGAGAGAACGACCGAGATGTCAATCATTGGGTGAGGGGCACACAGGCAGCATGACAGGAGAGCGAGAGAGAGGCGGGGTCAAAGGTCATCGCGAAGGTTGACGAGATCGCTGCCGGAGATCCTGCTGTAGGTCAGAACAGGAGCAAACGGATGGCAGCAGCCGACCTGAGCGGGTCGCTGCTCCCGACGCCCCACATCTCACAGCAGCTGGCTGTCAGGCTGACTGATTCTGTATGTTCAGACATTAAGCTACTACTAAATGACCTTCGAAATGCATAAACGTGCATCTGAAATTCAGGTGGTGTGACTGTCTTTTACCAAGCTGTCAGTCTATATTTGACAGGGATTATATATGTTATGCTGTTACAATACAGAAATTAAATTTTGGTTTGTTCTCTTGACCTTTAACCTTATGTATGCTGTTGCTGAAATGTATCGATGTCACAAAAGCCTTTCAGATCCTCCCAAAGAGCCTGGAGCTCCGTACTTACTGGGTGGCTTATTAGCTGCCAGGTTCTTGAAGTGGCTGCCCTTGATGATCTCCACAGAGAGCCGGCCCGTGGTGGCGTTGTAAACCAGGCCCACCAGTATCTCCGGGCCGGAGCCCTGGCCTGATGACTGGAAGGACGATGTGCTCTCGCTGCAGGACATCTCCGAAATGCTGACCTGGGACTCGCAGCCCTGCTGGTAGGTGGGAGGGGGGGCGGGACATGGCTGGTGCCCATGAGTCGCATGTGTCTGACATCACAACCTCGCAAGCTGAATTCCCCACTTACACAGCAGTATACTAATACAGCATAAGCAAACACTGACTACTATTTAGACCAGGGGATAGTGACCTTATGCTCAAAGAAGCTGGTGTGTCTGCAGGTTTCTGGGATAAACTTTAGTTCAGCTGTTCACACACCCAGTGGCCGGAACTCTTTAGCCACTCAGTGCACTAATTATTAATCTAAGGGAGTTGCAATGAAAACCTGCATACACAACGGCCTTTTCTGCATAAGGCTGCTTACACCTGATTCAGACTATAGTTTAGACTATGATGATGTGACAGCTGACTCTTGATGAAAGGAGATACAATCTTGCATGAGTGTGCTGTGGTCTGGCTGTAGACATGCAGTGCTCCCCTGCTGAAGGTCAGAAAGTCTTTGGCCAGCCTGCACCCCGTCCTGGCGCCTGTACCACAAAGCTGGATTTCTTGTTTAGAGCCGGATAACTTGTCAGATTTAAGGAAGCCCAGTTTAAATGGACTATATCTTAGTTCACTTACATTTAGCCCAGACTACCTTAAATGTGAAAGTGGCAAAGTGACAAAACAATAACTCCTGCTGTGTGATACAGGACCTTGGTCTCTTGTTTGCTTGTCGTTGCTAAATGTTGCTAATGATTTTTTGGCAAGGAGACTCATTGACAGGGATCTTGGTGACCCATCTTCACTCCTCCCCCATGCACACAAACCCCGAGGCTCCTACCGGCCGCCTACTCACTGGAAGGGCGCAGCAGGGCTCCAGGATGACGGGAATGTGCATCTTGCCCTGCAGGTTGAGCTTGGTGAGGTAGAACACCTTCTCCCCCAGCAACTTCTCCTTCTTCATCCGCCTGATGCTGTAGAGGCGGAATCGAATGGAGTAGTTGCCGATCATCTCCGACTCGATGTGGTTGAACTTGAAGGTCTCGGTGAAGACCGGGCAGGGCCCCTTCTGCACTCCTGTCTTAGCACGCTGTTTCTTGGTGGGAAGCAGCAGTAGGTGGACCTGCCAGGAGATGTTCCCCGTGCGTTTCAGGGCCGGGAGATCCGTCACGGCGGTCACTGTCACCATGAGCCGGCGATCCTCCGAGTCGTAGTCGAACACCACGTCCAGAGTGCCGTATTTGGCCAAGGGCTCAGGCTCGTATCCCTTGGGCAGCTGTGCCGCTGAGCCCCGGGCTGACATTTCCTGACAGGGTGTGGGAGAGAGACATTAACTACGGGGTCGTGCGCCACCCCACGGCCCATCCCTGCTTCTTCTTCACCAATTCCATCAACAGCGATTGCCCACAGAAGCCGTATCCAGCGGAGCCTCCTACACGCTTCCTGCCCCCGAATGTGCCCGCAACGAGCTTCGAAATGCATCTTTATGGAGGAATGCTGGAAGAATCGCGTGTACAGCTGCAGTCCCGCAGCTAAGGGGTGGAGGACCATCATGATGACAGAGTGCTCTCCAAACATCTGGTATGAGTTGAACTCGCGGCGGCGTGTTCGTGCTGAACGGGGCCCCTCCTGTCAGCCCCTCTTGCCCCGCGCGAGCCTGGACTACATGAGCAGGCTGCCAATTGAGGCGCTTGCATTTGCCGCGTTCCCCTAACCCGAGACCATATGGCTGAACGAGATCAAATGGCTTTTTAATAACCATCTTATCTTGAGCTCCTCACGCCCCAGCGTGGCAGTGGGAGATTAATGGGTTGTCAGTGGCAGTTCAGAGGGGTGGCGGGGGGGTTAAAAAAAAAAATGAAAACAGTCCAGGCCACAAATGTACCGCAAAAATAAAAGGGTCCCCCTGAGTTTCCATAGCACGCTCTGTTTCTTGGTGCAGTTGCCATGGTTTCCCGCAATGTTGAGCCTCTCCTGCGGCGCATTAACGTCGCCTCTGTTTGTGCGGCCTTGTGGAAGCCTGCGGGGTGGGGGAGCTGGTTGGGAGCCGAGCCGAAGGGGGGTGAGCGCTCCCTCGTTAGCCACCCAAGGTTCGCATGGGAACTGGGGACTGCCAGCAGTCGGCCCCCCCCCACCCCCCCACAACACAACATACTGCACTTGGCCCAATCATGACTCATTCTCAGACTACCGTTTTTAATTGTTCTCAGGTTCACCTGTACGCAAGTGCTGACCCAAATAGCGTTACAAGTTTCTCGGTACTGTCTAATCCGTACGAGGGCCCGCGAAATCCCTGCAAGTGCCTCACAGGGGCGCTCACCTCGGGGCTGAGCACGGCGGTGCTGTCGCTAGGCACATCCTCCTCGTAGCCCTTGTTGAGGTAGCTCTCGGTCTCGTGGCCGGCGCTGGTTTCGCTCGGGCACTTGCCGTACGAGTGGCGCGGGCTGTCGCTGCAGTGGGACAGGCCGCATTTGGCGTCGCCGGCATCGGAAGGCGTGCAGGACATGCGTGGTGAGCCGTCCTCATCCTGGTAGGGTGGGGGTTGCAGCTCGTCCAGAGGGGGTGTGCGCCTCATTCTCTGGATGTAGTTCACTGTGGAAAAACCCCAGAATCACCCCCCCCCCAAGTGAGGCGCAGGCGCTGGTATACAGTGACACTCCTGAGCCTTGGCTGAATTCGCACACCCAGAACAGTTGTGTCGTTCCTGTCACTGACTCCTGCTTCCAGCCCCATCACTTAGCCAATCACATTTGACTCTGGGTTTTTATCATGGCCTTCTGGGAATGGGGGTGGCGTGATGTGGCCATGCATGGCACCATGTGCCGAAACTAGCAGGATGTTGCATTACGGTATGGTGAGCGGCAACACCCCTTGGGCTCCTGAGGGTTCTGCACATGCCAGATCGGAGTCACTCCTCCAGCAACAGGATGAGTAACAATCCATCTGGCTTTCGTGGATACGCTGGGTGAAATTGCAGCCTGCAGCTGTGAGGGGTATGGCTGATACACTAGGAGGGAGGGAGGGAATCCGCACTGAAGGCTCCTATTGCTAAAGCCTGATTCTGAGTGAAGGTGTCCCAGGGTCTCTGCCTGTCTTGTCCTGATAGGTACATAGCCTCGAGAGTCCTGGAAGCTGCATAAGAAGACTCATTAAAAAAGAATGGCAGTTTTTTTAATCCTTATCTTCAGGGATGTATACAGGGGTGGAGCCAAGCTGAAAGCCAATTGGCCCCCATGCATATTCCCCTGTCACTCACCGATTCAAAGCATATCATTGGCTAATGATAAAGTTGGCACCTCTCTATGAATTATGGCCTTTCTTGTGCCCCCCCTCCCACTTTAAAAGACCCTGTAGTCGCCCCTGCTTCCCCCCACTTTCTCTGTATGTACTGCATGATCCCGTCGCCCTGGAGCCTTGCAAAAACACAGACAGTCGCTGTTGACGTTATAGCGGTTAGGTTAGTTAGCCCAAAGAAGCTAGCCCTCCCCATTTCGTGGCCTCCCCCCTCTCCCCCCAAGGAAACAATGGAGCACCTGGCACAGGATGGTCTTCATGCCCCCCCTCCCCCCGCATTAGTGGCTGTGGCACGCATTTTACGGTTAGATGCCAGCGCTCCCACAGCCGCAGGAATGCGCCGCTGGTCATGAGAGGACATGTCTGAATGATCTCACCCCAACTCCTTCATCTGGCCTCCATTAGGGTTCCACTGGCACTCATTACTCTTGAACTTTATATAAGGATGGCCTGCCTTCACTATGACTCACAAGCAGCGCTTACAAAGGCCGGATTATGGCCAGCTCGGGGCCACCGGGGCCCGCCGCCACTACCGTCCTGTTAGCAGCCCACCGGCGGCGAAGCAGTGCATGCTGGGAGATCACGAGGAGACAGTCACCAATGAGCCATTTTTTAAAATAATGAGAAGCACTTAACTTCACGCATCGTGCAAATAAGGACTCCGCTCCAGTTTGCTCGACATATCTGGAAGATTATATGTAAAGCAAATAATTCTCTACAGCAGGGGGCGCCCACGCTGTTTCTTAGTGAACCACTGTTCAGTTTGTCCTGTCAGATTAAATGACATGTTTCTGGAGGAGTGCAGTCACCCATTATTTAGTCACAATTCTGCCGCTCAACTTCAGCAAGGCAAAGAGCTGGGGGCGGATTTCTGGAGTGCCGAGAAACTCGAGAGACCAGTCACCATCCAGGAAGGGGGGGGGGGGGGGCAGCGGGGGGGAGGCAGTGCCACAGGTACCGGGGCGGCCGCCGGAACAGGGGGGCGCCCGGGGGGGAAACACAGCGACCAGAGGAGGCCCCAGTTTATGCGGGGGGGGGGT
>JAODKE010000028.1:21198742-21212669 GCA_026779605.1 Mormyrus hasselquistii | reverse complement strand
CCCCCTCCCTCTCCCCACCCTCCCCCCCCCCCCTCCCATCTTGCTTTCTTTGTTTCCTCGCTTCGGGGGGGGGGGGGGGGGGGGGGGGGGGGCGAGGTGTCCGCAGCCTATCCCAGAGGCTATGGGAGTGTTGCAGTGAATCTATTTTTTAATATGCTACTTAAAATATGCCTAAATGTCCTGTGGAAATCATGATAACATGCATCCGTAAAATTAGTTACTTGCATATACTTTTAACTGTGAACTTATTCTGAATTTTATAGCATTGGCTTGGGTGTGTGGAAAAAAATGGGACACATGTTCTTCATAAACATGTGTTTCTATGCTGGTGTGGATGAGTGTGAAATACATAATGAAATTAACAGCCTGCGGTGGTAAAAACACCCACTGCACTGAGCTGGATGCTACCAGCCAAAGTCAGGCTGTAGCTTCGCTCGGCCCAGTTCATCCCGTTTTGTCAGGCAACAGAAAAGCACTTGACTTTTACACGTCTAATTTATGGGCCAATGTTCTGTAAACAGTTGAAATTCCCCATATCATTCTAATTAACACTGGCCTCACCTGACCTGAGATCAGTGCCATGTCACACTTACAGCACTTAGATCACACCTCTGATCACATCAGATGCTCTCAGTTCTAAAGTGGCATGTTTCTGACCAACGAGAAAGGTTAAGCGGTGGGGGGGGGGGCGTCAATAAACCTCAGATTCACCCGGCAGAAAATGAACCCTACATGCCCCCCATTGACAAGATGCTGGCTTTTAAGGCCTTCAGATGAGGTCTGCAGGGGGTGCTGAAGACAGAGCTGAAACCTGAAGGTGCCACGGCTTGGATCATCTGTCACCAAACCACCAACCCAACCCGCCCCCCCCCCTCCCCGAACAGCGATCACCTTGTGGTACAGAGTCCATGGTTTCTGCTTCCAGGGTCTGTGCTGCCCCAGCCTCCATTGTCTGCCATGTCTGCCCTGTTCCCCTCCTGCACTTCTTGAGCAAGTGAAGCAAGTGGCCGGGCCCCCTACCCAGACTGTGCCACCCCCAGCAAGGGCAGCACCACCATAGGATTGTAGGAATACATGATCCCATAATCTGAGATGTATGTTAAGAGACACAAGTGCAAGTAAAAGATGGTTACATTCAGTGAGGGCAACGATTTCACCCAGGGCAGAGGGAGGGGTGAAATTAGGAACCTGTTTCTGATTTAATGTGCTTTTTTTTTTTTTTTTTTTATAAGAAACACTGGAATGTTCAGGGTGCTTATGACAGTTGGTCTGTACGACTGATTTAAACACAGCAGAGCAAGGCGTAAATAATAGGATTTATGTCTTCTAAGCTGTCTTGAAGGCACAATCAAATCAGGAACAGTCACACTGCCTTTTCAGATTTATGCGAATGGAATCGGCACTGTGTGATTCCTGCATCTTTACTTTTTAGAAACTCAGAACAAAACCTTACAATTGTAGAGGTTGCTGTGGTGTAAAATACCATCACCTAGCTGCACTGCACTGGTCCCTGCAGATGTGCTGTTTAAGATACATGCTTAATCTGTGACATGTAGAATGTAAAAAAAGGAGTAAGGGCTCCACCTGGTGGCCAGAAAGGAAAATAGTCACTCCAAGACTGCCTATGACTCACTTCGTAGAATAGAATAGAAGTAATATTTCATTAAGCCGCAGGGGAAATTCTCACTTCACCTATCCCATAGTCTCTCCATGAGCCACACAGATACATATACAGGTGAAAGTGAAGGCTGGAATTCACAGCGCAGGGTCAGCCAGCGGGTGGCGGCCCTGGAGCTGGGGGTTAAGGGCCTCACTCTGGTGCCCCTGGATATGTGACTATTTTGCTGAGGCCAGGACTCAAACCGCCGACCTTCTGATGAGAAGCGCAGAGGCTTCGCTCGCAGAACCACGCTGCTCCTGTGTTGCAAAAGCCTGGCATGTTGATGAATTTAGTAAAATCTGACCTAGTTTTCATATGTCAGGAAGCTCATTAGTCAATATTAACATAATATTTTTTACAGTTCTTTAAACAAATGTTGTCACACAGTGGTGGCTGAAATCCCGCCTTCGCTCTGTATGTGAGGAGTTCCCATGTTGTTCTGTGTGGCTCTACGTTGGATCCGCTGCTTTTGAGTACAATTAGGCTGGTCAACCGGTCCGCTTCACGCGTGCGCCACACGTCACACACACACCCGCCTGCACGCTCACAGCCAGTCCACGTGGAAGTTCCTCACTGTGAGTGAAGGCTGTAGTTTGTAATACATGTACGCCAAAGTAAACCGTGTAGGAGCCACCATGAAAATGCAGTGAAACATCGGAGGTGAACTATAAACTGATTATTAAACGTGTACTGGATTATCTTGAAAAGGAATAATCATTAAAATTGCAAAGCTAAGGATTTTTGCTAGAGTGACCAGATAATTCATGTCAGGGAGGACACTCTGAGCTAGGACAGGAATTGTAAATTACCATTTCAATTAAAAGGACCTGGATTTCACTTGAGCACTGAGCTCTTGCTGCATGCTGATTGGTCAGTCTCCTATAATCATGCATGTGTCACTAATGCTAATGTGAAACAGCTGGATGAGTCTTTCAGTCAAGGAAACAAACCAGTCAAAGGACATGAAGAGCTGAACTATTTAGCCGAGCACAGGAGCCTTTCAGTTTGAAAGTAGTTTGTGAAAGTAGCTCAAAGTGTCCCTGACATGGATTATCTGGTCACCCTAATTTTTCCTATAACGTTTTAGCGAAACATTACCCCCTGCGCTATACTGTCCGGGCAGTATGCAGGTATGAAAAAGCCTGATATTAATCTAGTTTACTAGAAAATAAGAAATGTATGCGCATAACATGCAATGTTTGTATTAATAATATTACCCTGTACCTATTATTATTTGGAAGAGTGTGGTACACTTCAGTTTTATTTGGAGGTTTGTAACCTCTGGACTTTTTAAGACGAGTAAAAACGATATAAGGGTCAGTGTCATGTTATCTGGCAAATTTAAACAAACTGGAAAGTAACTGACATTTGTTTGTACAATGGGTCAGTCAGCGTGTGGCACCCGGGGGCTGTGGGCTCTGCTGAGGCCGGGGCTTTTCTCCAGCAATTCAGACACATGCAGGCAGGCTCAGCACCAGATTGGGGTGGGGTCCCCCAGGGCACCACAGGGAATTTTGCTGACCGGGAGTGGGTGGAGTGGGGGGGGCAAAATTCATTCCCTAAGAATTTTTTTGCCTGCCCACAAACCCATCGGCTTGCTGGGAAAATGCCCAGTAGGATCGATGGGGGTAGACTGATGTCCTGAGCGTGTGTGTGTGTGTGTGTGTGTGTGTGCGTGTGTGTGTGCAGCCTGGACCCCATCACTGTGCCCAGGGCCTCCAGGCCTCCTGTCATCCTGACCAGGATATGAGGTTGATCTCATTTGAATCAACAAAGTTGAAAATTTTCAATGTATTGTAGAATTTTAACGTAGCTACTGTCTCATCCTGACCCTCATGTCTTCCTGACCTTCCTGTCTGAGCCAAACAAATCACACCTGCTACTTTTTTGTCATTATTTCATTTTCTACATAAATCCATCCCATTTTTTTTTTCACCATGCTGGTGGAAACGGGCTTCCGTACATTTATTTGTAGGACAAAGATCATGAAGAAAAAAAAAAGCTGCAGGATCCAATTTGACCACCAGGGGGAGGTCATAAAATCATTCCCACCTTAATTTGTTATCCTGCATCCCGTTAGGGTGTATTTTTCGGGATGATTCAGCAAGCAGCGGGACAGAGACACCTACCCTCTTCAGTGGAGGCTTCACTGCTGTACCCATCGTACTCTGCCGAAAGGGGGCTGTATTTCTGCCTGGTCTCCCAGCCGTAGCCCTTCGGGTTGCGGGTGTCTGCCGCCCTCATGCCCTGCGAGCGTGATACGGCCTCCTGGTACTTCCCCAAGATTTCATCCTCGCTCTCTGAGGATGAGCCCCGAGGATCCACATCGGAATAGCTCTTATCTGCAGACGAGGGGCAGGGAAATGGCGTCAGGGTCCAGTGTGGAAGGCCGGACGCCTTCAGCCGTGACTCTGATCACAGGGATACAGTACGGAGATACAAATATGTCAATGGGATGACATCAGAGGGGAAAACAAAGAGGCAGCAGATATCAATAACGGGCCGAACGTGCTGATTAAATGGGAAGGATAGTCTTCTGAAATACAACGTATGTATGAGCAGAAAAACATTATAAGCCCTGTAAGCGAACATTCAAACTGAAGACTACATCTTACTATGAACAAGGATCGTAAAATGCCTGTGAGTGTTATTGGTTTATTAAAAATGTTCTCTATCAATGACCAAAGGTTTTGCAAACCAAATATCAAAACTGAACCGCTGTGACGAATTGCGCAGTTAAAACTACACACCACTAGAGGGAAGCAAACATACGATCTGCAGAGTAGGTGAGGCTGGATGGGAGCAGAGTGTGACAGTCGGGGGCTGAATAGCCGGGGACTAAAGTGCCCCAGTGCCGGCCGCTCAGTCTCTGTCACAGAAACCGTTTATGAGAAAACTCAGCGTCAGATGCACCTTGAGTCTATCTGAGAACCTTGGAGTCTCCTTGAGGGCAGACCAAAGGGATAAAGGTAAATGTCAAGTCACATTCATGTCCAAGTAAATTAATGCCTACTGATCAACCCCAGGTGCGCATTGTTCATGAGTCCAATTCCTTCAGCACGGCTCTGAGGTAATTACATCCAAACTTGTCCATGAAGACATACTGTGGCGAGGAACGACATGGTCCTCGCTGTCTTGAGTCCCCGGCAGTAAGTCAGATGGCACCAAGCCTAACCACTAAAAGCACTCTGCTCCGTAGCTCAGCAGGGAACGTTCCGGAGAGCTCAGTGGGGCTCCCCTGTATCTAGAGAGCCCCTCGACAGCCAGCGTCCGCCCCCAGAACCAAACCCAACACCTTCATCCTCCATGTGGGAGGTGTTTCTGCAGATTCCTCCCCCTGAACAGATTTGTAATTGTTTTCTGGGTATTTTTTAAGAAAGAGATGACATTTCTGTGACACGTTTTGGTGGTGTTTTGTCCAGGTAGACCATGGCTGAAATTAAACAGCATCAGTTTGCATCTTCACTCATCACCTGCTAAAGATCAAACTGAGGAATATTAGTCAATTCAAAGTGAATAGCTGGTTTTACACTGAGTCTAACTGTTTTTACAATGTATGTGTTTTTTACGATTATTTTCAGGTATTTTAAACCAGAATCTCTTCACAAATGACTGTTTTTTTCTTCACCAGTGTTCTCTTTTGAAGTATGCAGTCTAATCATTTTGAAAGTAAACAAAACTAGCATTGAATCTTAATTAGACAAATTATTATGGTGGACATATTTTCCTCTTGGTTTGGTCAGGTGACATCTGGGGCAATACTATTCAAGAAAAATGTGCATCTGTCATACCTCGGTGATCCACGCCTTTATGAGAGAAAAGAGGATGTGACCAAAAACTGAAAAGGTCCAGAAGGAAAAAGTCACATGTGTTGGAAGAAGAGCTGTGCCCAAAGCAGGAAAGGCAGGTGAGGAGAGAAACCAGAGGGCAGAGGAACAGGACAGAAGGGGGCGCCCTGCGGTGCCTTCACTTCTCACCTTGACCCTCTCTTGAGCCGTTCCTTTCATTCCTGGTGCCGTCGCTCCTTCGCTGTATAGACGAGCGGCTATGTCTCTTTGACCTCCTACCACTGTGGACCTTGTCGGCTCTGTACGTTTTTGACTGGTGAGCCAAGTCCTTGATTTGACCCTCCATGGTGTCCCTAGCCTCCCCCATGCTGGGTGAACTCTCTGAGACGAACACTCTACCGTGTCTCTCTGTATGCTTGATGGTGGGAGTGGAGTTTGATCTGTCCTCCCTGAAACACATATCACTCCTCTCATCTCCTTTGGTAGCATTTTGCACCCCCTTCTCAGACCCTTTATGCACATCTGTGCTCTCGATCACAGGCTTCTGACACTGGCCATTATGTTTGGTTGCATCTGAGTCCCTTGCCTGGGCCAGCTCCAGGTTGCGTGCGGCCTTTTCGTTGGCCTCAATCTTGCATTGTCTCTCTAGCTCTTCCGCTTGGACCCGCTGGATGATGGTAGAGACCTGCCCAGCCAGCTGGTCGCTAACCGTGTAGGTGACATCGCCCACAACAAAGGCCAGGTCGTCCACAACGTTGGTGACTGAATCCAGGATCGAGGAGACGGATGACATGCTCTGCTGGAAACTCTTGAAGAATGCCATGCCGGCCTCTCGATGCCCTCCAGGCCGTCCTACTGCTTTTCTGGGTGCTAATTCTCCAGCGGACCAGGCCTCAGCGTGGGTAGCTCCTCTGTCAGGGCTGTCAGTACAGTTACAGGCTCACGCGCAATATCACTATCACTTATCACTAATGAGACAGGAGAGCGACACAGCCCGAGAAATCAATGCCCAACCCAAAATGTGATCTAATTATGCAGTGATGACATTTTTTTCTCCATCAGTTGTAGTTATGGGGGTATGATGGCTGTGCTTCTGGAGGTGGATGGGAGTTTTCAAGCTCTTCTCAGCCCTAGTTGCCTTGTTTTTATTAGCTTTTAACAGAGAATTCTGTAGAAGACATTGACTAGAGAGGCGAGAGGAAGCGCACAGCTGGGTCACCGGAGCAAAGGTGCTGAACGTCAGCTGCTACTCCTCAGCTTTTCTGCTTTATTGACAAATATCTGCCCTGGAGATGATGGTAAACAGTTTGGGCTTTAGGGGACTTGATTCTCAACTCTCAAAGATCCAGTTTGCCCTTCCTGGTTCTTTCGCTGTGAATATCTTTGTGTCGGCGAAACGCTTCTGTAAGGCAACGCATATTTTTTTTTTGTTAGTCAGTAATGCCCCCCCCCCCCCCCGTCCCAGGTTAGAGCCATCACCCTCCCATAAAGACACTAAACCACATCCCCCGCCGATGTACGGATAAACAATGAGGAGGGGGGCTGCTCAGCTTCCACACTGGTGGCTTTGCTGTCAGCGAACGTGTGTCTGTTATGAAAGTAGCAGAAAAGCTGATACCTGTCTGAGCTATTCACACGGCCCTGAATAAAGGGAGCAGAAAAGAGATGTAGGAGCCCGGCGGGTGGACCGTGTGTCCCAGAGCGTGTCAGACTAAGGCCTGAGTGATGACTGCTACCTGCTTTCTATTTGAAATGCGATCGCATATTAGCATGCAAAGCTACATGCTGCTGGGGCATTGTTCAGACCGAACAGATAATCCTCCGCTGTGAACTACATGCCAAGTTCTACTCTTTAGACTGGTGTGTCTGCCTAGAAGGTTTTGGGGGATGAATATCATGTTCCTCATACCTCATGCCAATATCTCCAACCTCTTTTAATCTGAAATTTCCCTTGAAATCCCATTGGACACTTAATGAAATAGTAAATGATACTGAAGCTGATCATGAAAACCAGAAAATGTCCAATCCTGGCATCTCAAGGGTCAGAGTTTTTATCTTCCTGGAGATGCTGCCGATCCCGCAGCCTGGCAATGCTGTGTCTCAATATCTGTGTCAAGGTGGCTGAATCCCTCCGATCGCTCACCTAACACAACAGGCTGCATGAAGGAAGAGCTACACGAGGGTAACGTCTGTGACGTTCATGAGATGACGGTCCTACGCACATTCTGGAAATCATTACAATTAGCAGAATGACTATCTGATAGGTCCTGTCTATCTTGCTAATGGAAACTGATAAAGGGATGTTGGTCGGAAAGCTGTCATCCTGCACTACACTTACCGAACTGCAAGGCACACAGGACACACTGTGCCGCGAGGCCCACAAATGCTATTTTTATCTCTTATCTCTGTTCGCCTCCATCTTTCTGAAGCTGCCTGAAGCCCCCCGTTAGGAATGCTGTCTGCGTGATGACACCACGGGATTCTCTTTCCAGCCCTGAGTGGCAGCAGTTCTGACAGTGATTAGCATCTCTGACAAACTTTCCGCAGATCCTCAGTCCCCACAAACACACACACGCAGCCTTATAGCACCATGCTAATTGGAGCCAGGCGTGTGTGTGACAGTAGCACTGTTTCCCCAGCCCTGCCTGGGTTTTGCTGACCTAATCTTGGTGTGTGTGCGTGTGGCAGATGCTTCAGTCCTTGTTGTTGAGATGTAAGGGGAGCGAGAATGGTCCATGAATATGGGGGCGTGGGTGGGGGGGTCATAGGGTGGCAGAAAGTACTGGTGTATGAAACACTCGCACACACACAGACACACACACATTTATTTTTACCTTGCAGATCCTTGTTTTTCCTGTATTCGTCCAGGCAGGACAGGCTCCCCCGGGTCTCTAAAGACAGCTTGTTGTTGAGGTATAAAAAGAGGAGAGCCATCAACAGGATGAAGATGGCTATGGCGGTGAGGAAGCCCAGGGCCTCTGGGGACACTGTGGAAAGAAGGCGGAGAGCTGAGGGCGAGTGTGCATCCCGCTACTCCTGTCCAAAAGAACCTCGACGATCAGCTAATACTCAGAGACAATACTCAAAAGAACCTCGTCGCCAGCTAATACTCAGAGACAATACTCAAAAGAACCTCAACGACCAGCTAATACTCAGAGACAATACTCTTCAACTTGCAGAGTATTACCAAAGATGGAATGCGCTAAAATGAAGCTGTTTGCCCCCAGGTTTGTAATATAACTAATATCTAATAACATGTGACTAAAACTAGGTCAATTTCAGTATATGCCCAAGCATGGTTTTCAACCAGCCAGACGTCCAGGTTGACTCATACATACAGCCAATGGCCTGTATTGAAACGTTTAGCTTCAGAGGCATCTAAGATGCATTGATTCTGAAGAAGATTAAAGGAGTTTTTCAGCATCTCATGCCCGACCCATGTGATCTCTTAGGGAGCATGAAATGCTCACTCCTGCTCCCACTCCAGAGGACTTACATTACCCTTCATGATTCTTTGTGAGAAACTGGGAGTGGTATATGGCCCCCGACCGATGCAGTGACTCCTGATGGGAAAGGGGCTGGGTTAACAGGTCCGTGGAGCTTATTAAATATTCATGAACTCTTACGAGCTGGAGTCACAGGACCCTCCCGCGACTGTGACAGGAGACCCCGTCGGAAGGCGGAAGGATAGGGCACCCGTGAGGCTGTCGCGGCGGTTGCTATGGCGGCTGTCGCCATGGCGGCTGTCTGTTCAGCCATCAGGTGTCGGATTTCGCCCTGGGCTCTGTTCAACATCCCTCTGACTGGCAGGAACAGAGCAATCTGTCTGCTTCAGGTTATGGTGGCATCCGAAACAGGGGGGATCACCATTCCAGGTGTTTTTTAACGCTTGGTTTTTTTAATGAGAAAGCTTCAGGGAATAACTCACCCCCAGCCAGTGCCGGTGGAGCTGTGACCCTGTCCAGTTCAGAAATGTACAGCATACATGGAAGAACATGAAAAATCAAATTTTCCATCCTATCATTGGCGGGGGACCAGTCATGACCCTCAGATTCCATCAACCTCTCTTAACCCCAAACAACACCCCCCCACCTCTGACCCCAGAGCAGATGTGGACATGACAGAAGATGTGCTGCACTCTTTCACAGAGCGGTAGGCAGCTGAGGGCACGGCCTTATTAACCAGACAGTTTTTGGTTCATGTCCCACTGAATAGCTGGGAAACATTACAGGCTTCTTGTAAACGTACCATTTGATAGACAAAGTAATATGTAATAATATGTAATAACAATGCTAACATTCAGCAGTTAAAAATACAATCAGTAACAATAATCCAACATAAAAACACCTAGATTTCTGGGTGCTGGAACTCTGCCCAGGAGCTACACAGTCACAGCAAGTGTCTAAGCTTCTCTTTGGGTAATCTGATGAATCAGGTTCTCCTGCCAAAGCACTCTGTCCTGGTGGCTTAACCTAGTGGCACCTGGTCATTCAATCAGGCCCGGTTTCCTTGTCCTGCCCCTCAGTGATTTGTATGACACGGCCTGGAGTAGCTGGATGGCACCTTTGCCCCGTGTGAAAGGTGTACGAAGGCTGCAGGATGACTAATGCAGGAGCTCAGCTGTGAAGCCACTGATGTGGGAAACATACAGGGAACATCTGCTGTCAATCCTGGCATTCTTAGTCCTTCAAATCTCTTTTTAATATGAGAACCTGTTAGTGCAAAGAAGTGGAATATGAACACAGCACGCCTCAGTCTGTGTGTGAGTGTGTGTGAGATCACGGCTGCGGATCTGCAGAACACCACCTAAAATGGGGTGAAACTGGACCCTCTGGTGTCGGCAGCCTTTCCAAACAGAGCTGACACGTCAATTGGGCTAGAGATGTTCCTTGGCAGACTGACCCAACGGAGAGACAGAAATTCAAACCTCAATGCCCGATTTGGATGTCCTTGTCTCGTTGCCGTGACAACTTTAGCGTTGTATAGCTGTCGGTCAGAGTCGTAGCTGCCGCGGCCAACCGGACACACCTTTCAGTACCACAAACACCCCTTCCCATATCCTGTGTGCCTGGACCAGAACCAGAATCATCACCCGGAATGCCACTAGAGCACCAATTAGGATGTGTGAATTCACGGACCGGAACCAGGACTTGTCAAAGTTGCCCAGGGTGAACACAGCAAAGGGAGCCCTTAGCAAACAGTAGACGGAGAGACCAATGTGAATGTAGTTTATAAAACACAAACCCTTCACCATCTGATACAACCTGCAACGGTCTCATTAGCTCTTTCCCCCATCCCTGTCTTAAACTGCACTAACAGGGTTTACTTCACTGTCTGGAATATTCCACAAGGTAAGCTCTACTGTGGCTTCCTTCGGGAGAGTTTAGCAGAAGGAGGCTGTTGATCATCAAAAGCAAACCCAGCAGGCAGGAAGGTAAACTCTGGACAGTCCCTGTCATTGTTTATTGACACTATCATTATCACCGACAAACATGACCGGACAAAGAATCTAATACTGAAGCAGACCTCTGCACTCGCACACAGATGCTCCTCTCTGAGTTCATCGCTTACAGTTGCTACACAACCGTCGCTTTGGAGACCATAACCAAAGATCTTGAGGTGGAACAAAGAGTGACAAAGCCATGTACAAACAGAGAGGATGGAGAAGCTTCTGCCTTATGGTGCTGGTCAAACGAGGCCTCCTGGACAATCCAACACGGGGGAGTGGTGAAATCCAGCGCTGAGCAGAATGTTACTTACAGGATTTAATATCCCTGAGCTGAAAGTAAAAGACTTAACGACAGAGAAAAAGAGATGAGCTTACGTCTGCACGGCCCGCTTTAAAGAAGAAGCACTCCGCGATCCCACTTCCCCGATTATCTGCCCGTTCTCTCAGTCCTGCTATGTGCGAGCGCTGTGCTGTCCCCTGCTGAAAGCACGCTCTCACCAGGCCTGGTGCAGTGGGCTATATGTCGGCACTATCTGAATAATTCAGCGGCCAGATGGGACGCGATCCGGTCCCACATGCGCTGGCAGGTGCCTCTTTGTCATGCAACGTTTGATCAACTGCCTACAACTTCGGACATAAATTAATAAACTTTCAGAGGCCCGGTGACATGGGAGGCCTTAGTATGGATACATTAATTATGATCAGGAGTTTATTAGATGATTCCAGAAACCAAAGATGATACATTTATTGGAAAAACCCAGAGCTGAGGCCTGCTTTATATTGGTGCTGTGTGGTGGTCGGGGGGGGGAGGGGGGGGGGGTTTGCAGGGCATCCTAATACCCAACCTGTAAATCAACACCCCAGGCTTCATTTTGCAGATCTCACCAATGAGTACGCTCTGATGGTATAAGGCCATATCATTCCTGCCAGGGGGACAGAGTGACCCCTGCGGGTGTAGGTGACAGACTTTTCCTCGTGGGCTGGGCAGTCGCAAAGCCGTCCATCCGGGCAAACAGACTGCACTGTCACCACCCAATGCCCCCCACCCCCCGGTTGTGGAAAACGCTTGGGAGGGCAAATGAAGCTAGACTTTGGAGAATGGATGCAGGTGGGAGGCAGGGCGAATGGGGAAGAGCACGAGCGTAAGTGAGCCACAAGGCGTCCTTGGGGGGGTAAGATGCCCTTTCCGAATTTGACTGCCTGTCTGCATGGGTGGGGGAGGGGGCAATAGTGAGTGATGGGCCAGGTTGAAATAACAGTTTGCATTATTTATAAGCATGACATGCAATGAGAAGTGAATAACACAATCTGCATCTATAAACATGGACAAAGGTTCCCCCCCGCCCCGCGCCCCCACCGAGACCCAGAGCATGCAGCCTTGCATTCAGACGCATACATGGGCAGATAAATGACGGTCGCATGCAGGATGTGCAGGCGTGAAATCATGGGACGTGTGGCAGTCCCCCAGCACTGCAGTGCTGCTGTTTTACGACCGCTGTCGGCCGGCTACCCGCCGGGTATGCGGAACCGGCGGGACATGAGGTTTAATTACTTTCTCTTTACTTCTGTGACTTACTGTAGATGAAGCACTGAATTAGATTCCATTTCCAGCCTCCCTATAGGATTAAGTGTCCTAAGGTGATCGTGCTTACTACAGAGAGAGCGTCGGGGGGTGACCTGGAGACCCTTCCGCTTTATTCAACGAAGTAAGCATGACATGATCAGCACTGAATGGGTCAGAACTGTTTAGGCACATGTCACATTAACAGAGCATACACTTGTTCACTGTACTGTACAACCCACCAAGCAATACTATGGTTTTCAATGTATTTACCATGGAATTCCATGCGAAATATTCCCTGACGTCACTTTTGAGGTTTGTAAGTAATTATTGTAACTGCTTAGTACTGTCTTCTAACTGTCTACATGTGTGTAAACCTGCAATTTCCTTTGATATCTATCTATCTATCTATCTATCTATCTATCTATCTATCTATCTATCTATCTATCTATCTATCTATCTATCACAGAGGAAGGTTTCCTCACTGCACTAATTTCCCTGTGCAGACAAATCATCTGTCTATGACCTGTTAGCCTGTGTTTCCTGTACCAATGCACAGCTCCTTTGCATTATAAGAAGCACCAGTGACGCAGAGGACCTGCTCATGGACTTTGTGTGCCGAGGCGGGTGAGGAGGTCATATTGACTTCTTCCAGGATAGTTCCCAAATGTCGCCACCGTTTATTAAACAAGAACTCATCAATTTGCATGAAATTATTATCTAATAGAAAATCGATATGGTTCCCCTTGCTGTGGAGAAGATCAGCCTTCCTGCATCAGGGAGGAGTTTAAACTGTCGCGTTTCTGTCTGGCATCATGCATGTCCATTTAAATAACCCCCCCACCCTGATAACCAAACACCCTGCCCTACCTCAAAGCTACTTACACCTCAAATTCAGATGGCTTAAGTCTGCATGCCCTAGATAGCTTTCTGTACACAATCACACCGACAAATTACACATTTGCACCATTTGTCCTTAGCTATTATGTAAGACATGACAAAATACCCATTACTAGGCTATCAGTATATTTCTCAAGAACAGGGAGGTGCTTTAGCAGCTGAGAGAGCTGAAGTTATTCTTAGCTCCAGAAAAAGTTTGCTGGTGGAGTACAGAGTATGCTAAGGCAAGGTAATTCATGCTTTATGGCTGTAGGGGGTGACACTAATCTGTAGGTACAGCACGGTGAAAGGGGGGGAGGGGCAGTGTAAACCTCAATGTCACCAGACAAGCCACCCCAGGCAGAAGATGACGCACATGTCCACAGCCTGGGTTACCCTCAGCTTGGGGTTTGTTTAGCCGTTGACAATGCACTTTTAAAGAAGACCAAATGAGAAGCAAATGTATTTTAGTGAAGCAGTGTGTTATCCTCTCCCTGGGAGCAGGTGCATTGCAGTGAAGCAGTGTGTTATCCTCTCCCTGGGAGCAGGTGCATTGCAGTGAAGCAGTGTGTTATCCTCTCCCTGGGAGC
>JAODKE010000028.1:21166770-21198642 GCA_026779605.1 Mormyrus hasselquistii | reverse complement strand
GGTGCATTGCAGTGAAGCAGTGTGTTATCCTCTCCCTGGGAGCAGGTGCATTGCAGTGAAGCAGTGTGTTATCCTCTGCCTAGCAGCAGGCACGTTGCAGTGAAGCAGCATGTCATCCCTGGGTCTCATCTGAAGGATGGAGGGGGTTTGAGCCCCCCCAAACAATTTTTCGGGCTTTGGGTATTTATTCACTTGTCCTTCTGGGTTCCTGTCTTTAAGGAGACAGCCAACACACCCCTCATTCTTTCAGGCTACCGAAAGAGGCCTTTGGTGTTTGCATTAATGTGATCTCAGTGATGTCAGAGTATTTTTTAAAAACATCATCCTTATTTAACAACCATCACTGCAAACAGACCAGAGTCTAGAATATCTAAAAATGTACAGAAATATTAACTATTAACTGTAAATGAAAACTGATAATTCAGGTCGGGAGCACACAGAGTGGAGGCGCTATTCGGCACTGGACCCACCAACGCCACCCAGCGCATCGCTAGATCGCACCCATGTCGTTTTCCAGATCGTTGCTGCCCATGTATATCCAGCTGGGCAAAGAGGCTGGATCTGTGACCCCGTTTCTGCTAACCAGGTGTGAGAGGCACACCGAGGGCATCGCTGTCCCCTGCCGCCGCGTCCCTTGACAGATTCAGGTGGAATGCCGTGGCTCACCACCAGCCTGGGCTGCTGCCAGCGGGGTGAGTCAGCCGAACTTACAGAACTGGAGACCTTCCGGTCCTTTCCATTTCTGTCACAGAAAGCTCTGGAAATATTTCAGACCTCCTGTGGGCTTCAGGTTATGGTGGGAAATCCCAGAGGACAATGGAGGTGCTAAAAATGACAGAACAAGAGCTACGTATAGTTGGCAAATTCAATGAGCCATCCCTACATGGACAATGTATATATTCACCCTTGAGAATGTTCATGAAGCTGCACAGTTTGTGGACCCTGCAGGTTTGTCCGCGGTTCAGCAGGACATTCTAATGACAGAGAGTCTGCAGTCAGAACAAGCCTCAGACAGGGTCCCTCGCAGGAAGCATCAGCTGTTTGTCTGTGGCCTGCGCTGCTCTGTATGCAAGTGTCAGATGTAATTAAACATTTTTCCATCTAACGGACTCCTAATCAGAAACAGCTTTGCCAGGATATTAAATGTAAAAGCTGCGTTTCGGTCTGACAAATTCAGGTCCCACGGCAATGCTGTCCACGTGGAAACACATTTGCCTTGATCAAGCTGGGGATCATTATTAGTGTTATGGTGTAATTGGCTTTTGGGGGGAGGGATTCTAAAAATGGCTACATAAGAGGCTAAGTGAAGTTTTCGTGGGGTTTGGCCCATTATAACACCAGGTCCAGAAAAGAGTGTGATTCACACGCATTGTGTTGATTCCACATGGTAAACAGCTGTGGTTCCCAACACACCCTGTCCCTTCTGTATCCTAGCAACCATCTCCAGCAGCGTGGGACCTGTTGTTAGATTTCTATCTACTCTTGATAAAATTGTTTTTTTTTTTGCCCAACATGGGGTCATGGACAGAAAGTTCATCATATTATTTATATTTCTTACAAATAAAGAAAGACACAAAAGACACCGATACAACAGAACGATATATCATCCAGAGCTCTCGCTTACACTTGCTGAAGTAAACACTATAGTAATGGACAGAATGATGGACAGGAAGACCTGGGCGGAATCACAGACAGCAAGTCAGGCATCGATTTCCCCCCTCAATCCATTGACCAGCTATGGCACAGAGCTGAACGGCCCAAGAAAAACCCCTGACAAAAATGAAACTTCGGTTCAACAATATTTCCAGAACAAACAACTTTGTTTCTGTTCCTTATGCTATAGCTCTGTGGGCGCTCAGTGCTAATGGGCATCTCTGTCTGTGAGGGTCACCCTGCCTAGACCTCTTATCCCACCCTTTAGCCTGGAGACACCTGGTCACCTGGCCATGGTTACGACACCGTAATGACCTGCTGAGTAGGCAGGTGGCCATGCTTCTGCAAGGATGCAACTGATGCAAATGGGGGGGGGGGGGTGCCCCACCTGGCCCTAGGCCTCCTCCCAGCCTGAGGCATGGTTGGGGGGGGGGGGGATGGAAGTGGGACGTCACAGCAAAGCTCTGCGGCAATGTGACCCGGCCAACCTCTGCTGCGTGTTTCCGAAAAATCGCATGAGGCGGTACGGTGCACGAGAAAACCACATGGATCTCGGACGAATTCATAAACCCCCAAGTCACGTAACATACATCGATATGACACACTACATTAGCACATTAAAAACAGAAAACAGAAGGGGGGAACTTTGATGTGCCGTCACGGCGTGAGTGTAGCTTTCAGTTAATAGCGTTGTTTTGCTAGCACAGCTAATTAGATGGAGTTCACAGCTGTGATAATTGACAATAAGTGCAGCTCCAGGGGAATCAAGCATGAGATGTTCTTATTAAGATGCCCAAATTTTGCGACAGGCCGAAATAAAACCCAGGGGGTGACTGGGTGGGGTTCAGTACCTTGTAAGCGCTATTAAATAGAAGCAGAGCTTTGATTACACATACAAACAACGTATCAGAGAATAATAAAGGCTTTCTTGGGGACAGGCTGGTTTGCTGACACAATTTTACTTTAGGAATACCACTTTGTGTTCCTGTTGAATTATTTTGTTCTTCAATATGAATATGTCAGTATACCCTAATCCAGGTGGGAGAACTACCTTCACCTATGATTTCAGCCAGCTTTATCAAATATTTGTTTGTTGCTTTACTCGGAGGGGGTGGTTGACAAGTCAAATACAGAAACTCAAGTGGGAAAGTCCGTAACTGCCCCTGGAGCTCTGCTTCTCCTCCTGGTGAGGGCTTCCCTTGATTCAGGGTTCACTTGAGTAACAGTGGACAACAGGGGGTGTCCAGCTAGGTTGAATGTTGCAGCCAAATCATTAGACCTTCTGGTCCGGGGTCTAGAAGGTCCACAGCGCCAGGCTGACAGTGATTTCCCCCAGCATCATAACTGCAGTCATGGTGAAGCTATACGGTGTTCAGGAGAGTCGGCCCTCTGCGTTACTGTATGCATCTCCGGTGCACATCGCCACTGAACGGAATCACCACCACAAAGCAGACATGTTACGCTGAGGAACTTCCCAGTTGGTTTTCTCTTAGAACCCCCTAAAAGGTCCACCAGTCTTTCTAGAGGCCCAATGCGTACTTTTCAGGAACCCTACAGGAACACAAGCTCCTCCAGGCCCAGGCCCCGGCTTGGAAGGACATGTCTTATGAACATGATCAAAATGATCCCAGAATTTAGCAGGTTCCAACCATCTACCGAGTTGGCTCAGTCCCACCTTGTTCCTCCTGTTTCTGCATCCTTGGTCCATGGACTTCACACCAGGTTTAGTGCTTTATTGCATCAGTTTTTTTTCCAGCCTAAATGCATGAAACACTGAAAACGTGCAACCAAATGGTTTCCAGAGAAGAAATGTTGTTCTTAACAACAGGAGGTTGCAGGGGGCAGACAACCAAAGGCCATAAATCACCTCCGTGAGAAGCACAGAGCTTCAACTGAACCAAAACGGTAGAACAGGTACCGATGAGACGGCAGCTGTGGTTGAGGTTATAAAAAAGGTTTCAGTGGGTCTGGGTCTCTAACCCGGCCTGAAGCGGAATGGTGTGGCTCCTCTGTCAGGAAATGAGAGCTGGGTCAGTACCCAGGAGGGATCTGGGTCAGCCAGCCCGGAAGGTGCATAGTGCTTTCTGGGACAGAGAGAGGCAAACAGGTGCTGTATCAAGTTTATGCTGTAATCAGGACACAGCGGAAGAAATGCCGCCATCATTGGGGATGATCAAAAAATCGGAACTGGATTTAAATTAGATCTTCAGTGGAGAATTCCTTAGCTATGGGCTGATCCCGATTCGGGACAGTTCTACTTGCTTTCAGGGTAATTAGCTGAGGTGAATTGGTGGGGTCACATCCCTGGACTCTAAGTTTTACCACCAGAGACCAAACTGTGTGATGAGTTTGGGTCACATGTCTGGGGAGATGATGGACTGCCAGGTTGTTAACACACTCCACCACCCATAACCCAACTATCACTAGTGAAACCCCATGAAGACACAGGGAGAACCTGCAAACTCCACACACGGAGTCCCTGGTCCCAGAGGTGTGAGACAACAGTGCTAAACACTGTGCTGCCCCTTACTAATGAAACTTTTTGTTATAATTATATAATAATGTTATATATTATTGTAATTATACCCATGGATTCTGTCTTTTGTTCCGATCGGCTCCTGTCAAATTATGGTTTAGTTGGCATGGAGACAGTTGCCAGGGTGTCAAAAAGCACTAACCTTATTCAACGACAAGTTGAGCACAATGGCCTCCTCCCACACAGGTGCTACAAAAGCCCTCTTGTGGACCCACGTCGGCCCACTTAGAAGCCCACACGTGGGCGCGTTTGCAGCCAAGCCAGCCAGTGGCACCCTGAGGCTGACTCATCTGCGTTCAGCTGCCTGAAACTGCCTCTATCACAGTTACTGGAGTCACAATCAGGGCTCACTTGGCATAATTATCTCTCCACACCAGGGTGCTCATCAAAGCTAACTGCTGTTAGCATTGCTAAGGAGCCTGCTAATGAAATTTGCCTAAGGAAGACATGCGGGCCAATAAGGACTCATTCGAGACAGTATCTGAAGAAGAGTGAGGGTCACAATTGTCTATATTCAGGCAATGGGACCTATAAAATACTAAAAACAGAGGGATGTAGATGGTGACCAAGGCCTTGACATCAGTGGACCCTCTCTGGTTCTAGCATGTTGCAGCAGGTGTCTGGTTGGAGGGCAGCTGCTTGGACAAATTTCAACACGGGGGGTTTACCGAAACAGCTCAATTGTTTTGAAATCTGCTGTCAGGTCTCAGACACCTACATGGAAGAGGCCCAGCAAAAAACATGCATTCTTAAGGTTCCTCCATTATCAAGACACAAGGTTTCAAGCATTGCAGACAAAAATGCATCGCTTTCACCATGAAATTCAAACGTGCCAACAAGTTATGGACTCTACTTATCTATGTCTAACTTAAAATCAAGAACGGATGCATGTCCTTCAGGATTCAACTTTGAGCGATCGACCGACAGTAGCAGGGTTGCTGCAGACGAAGGCACCCTTCCTGACCAGCCCCTGCAGTCTGTGAGAAGAATCCTCCCATTCCCTCTACCAAGCTCAGGAGCACGGCTGGCATTGCTGCATGGTGCCACCTCGAAAAGTGTCTCATTTGAGCGCAGAAGATTTCGCGGGGCCTTAAAGTGACAGCATCTTTCAGAAGCTCACTGTCATTAATTCCAGTCCGCCCACCCCTCCCCCCTCCATGTGGCTACGGGTGAAGATAGATTTAGAGGGGCTGGGAATGCGTGGGACAAGCACAACATGCATGGGACTGGGCACAGATACCATGGTAAATCAGTGCTACAAGTATTGTGTGTTAGATGGGGCGCAGGTACCACCCAATCCTGAAGCGAGTGATGGATGGTGAGGGTCAAAGGTTAAGGGTGGATGATAGCCAATCACAGCTCTGTCTAGCCATCTTACCTTTTCTGACGCATATGAGCTCATGTACCCCACAGTTGCGTTCCCCACCTGTGGAGAAAGTGCATCTTTTAATGACAAGGACAATGGAATGGGACACACGGCAACAACAGCTGGAAAAATACTTCACGTATGATGATCAGTGAAGACACCCCATGTTTCATTTAAACATAAAAACAAAGCACAACATCTCAGAGAACATAAATCATAAATAAGGATGCTGGACTGAATGCATTTCTTCTCCATCCAAAATCATTGTTAATATCACCCACACAACATCCCCCCCCCCTTCAACTCTCAGAAATCAATGTTCTAGTGTTACTAAGCACTCTTAAACTCTGTTTAATTATGCAACATGCTGGCAAGTTCTCTGGACGACCCAGTTTCTCTGGGTGCTGTGTGTCTGTGGATCTTGTTGCAATTAGATATGTTCCTCCACATAATTGGTACAGTATGCAGTTTGGTGAGCATACGTGGCACTGGACCCCCTTTTGAGAAATGAGCAGGCGAACGCCAAGATCCACTCAAGGTCTGTTTCTGACAGTCGGCGCCAAGGCTGCTTGTCCACGTTAATGAAAAGACGGGCAGTTCGATTTACTCTTAACTTGTATTAGATGTACTAATCTTTGGTAACTGTAACTGCCCTCGACATCTCCAGGGGCTGAAATGGATAGCCAGGCCTTCACAGGCACTGATGGGATTTTCCACTTAGCCTGCCTAGAGGTTAACCAAAGCTACCACGGGGGACATTCACACATCGTACAAGAGTAAGAGTGGGAGCTTGAACAAGCTCAGATTTCCAATGTGAAAGGAATGCTGGCGGCTATGGGTGATAGCCACCACCCGTCCAGCCCCATGAAAACCCACTTTCATGACGTAGCCACCCACCTTTTATGTTAGCAACCAGACATTGCAATGATCGATGTTTTACAGCACCTGGTGTGGCCTGAGTCTCCCAATGACTCATGGGAAGGGGGACGAGGGAGGTCAAGCCCCTTGGAAACTCACGGTGACTGGTCCCATGGTATGCGGAGCTGGCCAGGGCTATACCTTACAGTCAGTGTCATGCGATTGAGCTGACTTTTGAGGTGGTATTTGGGTCAGTAGATTAGAAGAGCTTCTCCAAATTCTGTTCCCAGTCCTCTCATCAAGGTAAATCAGTTCAGACTATGTTTATGAGGCTTTGAGGAAGTCAAGACTCAAGGCTATGCTGGAGTCGTTAGGGGCGGCGTCTGAGGACCAGATCTGCTTTTTTAATGTGAAGTTTACGCCAGGGTGCTGGTCTGAACCCTGGATTTGCATGGTTTGCTAAGGTTTAGGGCCCCCATTAGTCACAAACAGTCACTACACTCTTGTATTTTTGACCAGTGCCAATTTTCTCAAAGGAATCTCTGTTACCCCTTCAGCAAGAAACTAGGCTGTATCATTTCAGAGATACACACAATAGACCTCATACAAAAACATACATATCTGTGTGAACAGAAAACATGGAAACCTCCGCTCTTATATTCGTCTGATGTTTCGCTCATATATCTGCATTGCCTTTTCTGTCTCGCCCTCCCATTATCCAACCTTTGTGTCTCCATGATTTTCCTCTTTTTCACTCCGGCTTTGTCTTTCACTGACCGGAATTATCTCACGCACATTAAGACCACATTTGTAACAGGAAGATGAGGAAATGTAGCAGGCTGGTTTTTATGATATTTATGAGAAAACATATCCTGGTTAAATGGATCTGTTGGGGGGGGGGGTGGTTCACGCTTCCTTCAGGGAGTTAGCTGTATCCGGTCTCCATTTGGTCTGTCCTCAGGGAGTCAGCTGTTCCCATTCTCTGTTTTGTCTTTCCTTATAGAGTTGGCTGTCTCTGGTCTCCATTTTGTCCCTCCTCAGGGACTTGGTTGTCTCAATTCTCCATTTGGACTCTCCTGGGGGACTTCCCATCTCTGGTCTTCATCTGGTCCCTCCTTGTGGAGTCGGCTGCCTTGGGTCTCTGTTTCCTCTCTCCTCTTGAAGTCTGCTGTCTCCGTTCTCCATTTTGTCTCTCCTCAGGGAGGTGGCTGTCTCCAGTCTCCATTTGGTCTCTCTTTAGATACTTGGCTGTCTCTAGTCTCTGATTGGTTTCCCCTTGGGGAGTCAGCTGCCTACAGTCTCTGTTTGATCTATCATTGGGGATTTGTGGTCTCTGGTTTCCATTTGGTCTGTCCTCGGGGACTCGCTCATCCAGTCCTGGCTTAGTCTCTCATCTGGGAGTTGGCTGTCTCCTGTCTCCATTTGGTCTCTCCTAAGGGAGTAGGTGGTCTCTGGTCTCTGTTAAGTCTTTCCTTAGAGAGTTGGCTGTCTCTGGTCTCCATTTGGTTTCCCCTGGAAGAGTCAGCTGTCTACAGTCTCTGTTTGATCTCTCATTGGGGACTTGCTGTCTCTGGTTTCCATTTGGTCTCTCCTTGGGGACTTGCTGACTCCAGTCCCGGTTTAGTCTCTCTTCAGGGATTCGGCTGTCTCCATTCTCCATTTGGTCTCTCCTCAGGCAATGGGCTGTCTCAGATCTCTGTTTGGTGTCTCGTCAGGGACTTGGCTGTCTCTGGTCTCCAACTGGTCTCTCCTCGGGTACTCACCTGTCTCCATTCTCCATTTAGTCTCTCCATCCCTGTTTTTGAGGGATAAGTTGCATTGTTGGCCCTGGTAAACGTGAGCCTGTGTAGCATCGGAGCCAACTAATCATCTTTCCTTCTGTAAGTCCCAAAGATCCCTGAGGCAGCTGGATATTGGGTCTCTTCACATGAAAAGCAGGGGACACTCTCTCCTTTGGGGTCTTCACGCACCATTCCCAGCATCACAGATCATCCCAACATCACAGATCATCCCAACATCACATTATCCTGCAGAATCTCCTCCTCTTACTGCAGCTCACTTTCACTGTTTCCCATTTTTTAGATTGCAGGTGGCAAAAAAACCACCAGTTATTTGCATCTATTGCAATTTTGCCCACCTCCCAAAGATCACCGCCACAGAAGCAGAAGACTGTAAACTGTAGGGGGCATAATTCCCAGGAATCAGACACCCTGAAACTAAAGAAGACTGTTCTTCGCTGTTATGTGTAGTTCCTGAAACCTAGAGATGGTCAAATCAGCTGTTATCCATCACCCAATCAGCGCTTCTCCTTCATAATCTTAATTTTTGCAGCTCGTTTTCAGGATTAGACAGGATTTTCATGCTTGTAGTTTTATTTTTTTTTTACCTGGGGCCAGTTTAGTTCTGTGTTAAGCTGTATCCAGAGCACCCAATATCTGTATAGATAGGATAACCTTCCATAATATGACTTACTCCCATGGGACGAATAAGCTCACAAGCGGAAATGCAAAGTGGTCGCCGATCTGCTTTAAGCTACAGCATAATAGCTGCGTGAACAGGGCACTCCTGGATTACACAATTACATTCATCACGATATGCACTTAGGGAAAAATGGGAGCAAATGTATATCAGCGGTAACAAAAATACCGAAGGCTGCTTCTGAAAAATGTTTGGTTTTATTAAGATTTTTGTGTGCGGTTACTATTTTCACCCCAAGCCGCGTCCTGCTTAGGGCATTTTCCTGGCGTGATCGATACCCGCTGGGTGCTTTAAATCAACGTGCGCTGGTGTTTTTCACCATTCGCTTTTGAAACCTCTCTTTCATAGGACCTAACGACCTTAGAAGCGGCTGGGTCCTCTAATTACCAAGTGACAGAGCGCAGGATGTGTCTGCATGTCTGTGTGGGGCGGGGGGCAGGGGGATAAAGATAGGAGAGGGGCTCCTTCCTTCACCTGGTCTTTTAAGCACTGAATCATTAGGACTTCAGTGGGGTTTGAGACCAAAGGGGCCAATTAGTGGATGAAGCCGCCGCCCCATGTAAAGGCCTAGCAGCTCGGGGGGGCGGGGGGTGGGGGGGGATCTGGGTGACAGACGTAAAAGGTCGACGTCACAGTCAAAACGACTGACACTTGGGCTTGTTTTATTACAGTATATGAAACGTAAACGTGTCTGGCTCATTCATTGTTATTGCGAAAGGCAGGGGTTTGTAAGATAGACCTGGGCCGCATGGGTCTTTAATCTCTGAAAAGGGAAATTCACACAACATGGCTCTTTGGTGATCGTGGGGGGGGGCAGTTTGCCTGGTGTTATGCCATGATTCAGTTCAGCTGATCAGTTCAGCTGGGTTCCTCTCTGGTCGTACGACGTTAAGCATGAAGCGTCTGAAACCTTAGGAATCAAACTAATGAATTACTTATTCAATATTCATTAAACTAATTCGATGTCTGTGCTGGTGGACCTGACGGATCTGTAACTTCATCACCTGCCGGGGCCATAGAGCTACAATTACGCTGGGAGATCACAGGACCACAGCATGTGACTACAGGGACAGGAGGACCAAGCGTGTGGCCCGTCGTGGCCTTCAGGGCCAACAGAGGCGACAGCGTGGCTGACGGGTGTAATTAAACACAAGAATGAAACATTCCGTTTCGTTTTGTCTAGCACCCGGTACCTGCTCCGCCATGTTCCCAGGCCGTCGGGGCGTCCAGGAGCTCCGTGAGCGAGACTCGCTCCGCACAAACGAGCGGATTCCCCGCGGCCCCCTGCGGTGCCCCGGGGATCGCGGGAAAACGAAGCGCCGACTCAACACGAGGCCCAGATGTGTCAGGAGCTGCTGTTCCGTCGCCTTGGACTGGCGGGGATCCGATATGCAGCATCGGGGCCACATGGGAAGGAGCGCCGGGTCAGGCGGAACCGGCACGTGCTCCAGGAGCCCTGCCTCTGCAGTGTCTGCAGCAAGATTCATTGTGGAAGGTTCCACAAAGGCAGAGGCTACGGGAAAACAGTCTATCCCTCCAACCCCTCCCCCACCCCACCTAGAAAGCCAAAGCACGCCATCGGTTCTATTACCTACAAGGGACCTCTATTTAGAAGCCGCTCCTCAGGCAGACAAAGCAGGTTATCACGACTTCCAGAACATCTGGAGTCATTTGCTTACTTACTGTGGATGGACATTTTCTCTGATCTGCGGAGCACAAATTCGGTTCTGCTTCATGCAGCTTTGCATTCCCTCCCAGCGCCTCCTGCAGTAAGTGGGACCTTCATGCTGACATCAGACCCTGATAATCAGTGAAATGTGCCGACGTGTTGTTACACGTACTGATCAGTGACAACATACAAGGCATACAGGGCAACATACATGCAGGACAACAGCCAGCTTACAACCTTTACGATCAACATGATATGAGACAAGTGAATCTCTTCTCATAAAACCCAAACAGCCCATTTGGCATGGTGTAAAGCACGACGTGTCTGTCCTATACACCAATCACAATGCAGACGGTGGACACCACACACCAGCCAATCACCACACAGCCCGTCCTCCACAAATAGCCCCGGTTGGCTGCACTTGCCATTTGGGAGGGACCAGTTGCCCAGCAATGACTGAACTCAGTGTTAGCATTAGCATTGCCTTCTGGTGCCCGATGGGAGGCGGTTTGGCTGGTAATTGAAACTGATAAACAACAGCAATTTGTGTGTCATTACCACAGGGAGGGAAATGAGCCAGTTTGTGGGATAGTATAGACCATAAATAAAAGTTTAATGCTCGACACGTAGCTTGTCGTGAATTTTAAAGAAGATGAATTCATCTAATGGCCCCATCTATCATCCGTGCGTGTGTGGGGGAGTCACACCTCACTGCTCCCCCCCCCTACTGAATGACAGCTCCGAGATACCTTTCACATCTACAACCTAAACATTTGCAAAGGGGTGAAAATAAAGCCACAGGCCACACTCAGCGCCGGGAAGTGCCACCATCTTCGTTCACTCCTTAAAAAAATATTCAGTCAAACTTGACGCTCAAGCGTTTGGAGGCCCGAATTCTTCTCGCGAAGATTGATGTGAGGGGACCTGACATGCTGACACACAAAGCCTCTTCCTGCTCTGTGAGATTAGGGCCTGTCAGCCACACCAGCTCAGAAAAAAACTCCACAACGGCCTGCTCCGTATTGGGCGGTAATCCCGTCGTGCCCACCCATATTGCCCTGAATGCAAAGCGAGGCGGACGGGACCATTTGGTACCACAGAGATACCACGGCTAACAGCCGCTGGGCCCGGGTTCTCAATTCGAGAGCAAATTATGCAATGGAATTAAATAAATAAATCATACGGAAATTAATCATGATGGATAATTAGAGGACGGGAAACGAACAGAAGGGTAACGGGAAGAGATATTCAGCCCGATCTGAAATGAAACAGCGTCAGCTGGTGCTCTTTAAGTGCGGGGTGGGGGGGTGACTGGGTTACACACCGGGGCACTGAAATGCCTGAAATGAAGACTCCTGAGGAGCGAGAGAGCGAGTGCGAGAATGACAGAGCTGAGTATGGCAGGCTGGGGGGCCTCCCCTTCCCCCAGATCGCTGAGAAGCATGTCAAATTATCTGTCTGCTCCATGGCGTCATAGCTGGCCATTCCGCCCATTTCTTAGACCCGTCCATCGGAGGGTCGGCGGGAATCTTAGCTAGAATGAGAGAAAGTGTCGTTCTGATGTTCACTGCCAGCGGCCGGCTTCCTCGCATTCTCCGGCTCGACTACTTATAACCACGCGCCAATGTTTTGACTGGTCACGTGACCAAACACACACCCCAGGCAACGGAATTGGCGAGGGCGACTCAGGTCATGAATCCACACAAACACACATCACTGCACATTTAAAGCTCCTGTCAGCCAATCACAGAGCATCTCCCAGCTGCACAGGTAATGAGCCATTGGCTGAACACAACCCCTGGACCAATAGGCTTTGCCATCAGACTGAGAAGGATGTATATATAGAGAGATGCAGAGATGGCTCAATGAGGCCCCAGTAAGGAGAGTCACAGCTGGAGTGCAGCAGCAGAGCCCAGGGGCTAGATGGGGGGAGGGGAGGTAAGGACCTGGGGGAGGGCAGAGCTGCAGCTGTCATTCCCTACCCTCCTTACACATGCTGCACACACAAACACACACCAGAATGCTCCTTCATGCCTCGGTGCATTCTGGGAGATTGTGGCTACATGAGACATGCATACAGGGTGTGATTGTTGAAGATGGTTTCCTGTCCAAGAAAAATGGAGCCTTTGAGGTTACTCTTCCATCCAAAACACATCGACTATGGACATGCCAGAAGCTCTGGCAGGCTGCTGCGTGGCTCGGTGCCGTCTCCCGCTCTGGTGAGTGGAGAGAAGATTCTCAGAACCATCTCCGGCTCCATCTCCAGAAACTCCTGAGGGAGCGAGACTTCAGGCTTTTCCTCCAGCGCGGCTCGACGCGCCAGACGCCCAGAAGCGTCCCAGGGCTGTGGCATGCTGTTCATCGGCTATATAACACTTCATGTTTACTGAGTCCACATCAAAAGATGCTGCTGGGCTTGTCCAGGAGAAAGGTGGGCACACGAACATGACGCTGGAAATGCCACAACCCATACAGCCGCCACTTCACGCCATGACGGTGTGCGAGTAACGGCTTTCCTTGTGTGTATTTACACCGCTGCCATATAAAATATTCATCACCCGTCTGCAGCGGCCAATGCTGCTCTGGGGTTATGGTCTCCTCAAGCCAGAGCAGCAAAGAGTGACATGCGTAACGACCCAGAGCTATGGATCAGGCCTCCTGGATGACGCAGACGACGTCAAGCATAAACGTGCCACCGGGCAGCTAGAGAGAAACTGAACCTCTGCATTTCAAGTGTTTTTTAAGCCCAGTTTAATCTGAATACTGCTTGGTGTCTGCAATCATGGCGTCTCATGGGAATTTCCCACATTCAGAGTACGGATGGCCAGGAAAACCAATCGGCCAGTATCCGACCCCCGTAACCCACCTCCCTTTTGGTGTGAGAAGTTTCTGATTGGTCGTCCCTTTAGACGTGGCTGAGTCAGGAGGGAGGGCCTGATGTGTGCTGTAGGAAAGGCGCTGTCACGCACAGATCCGTGTGGGGAACCCGGCTGGGGAGTGAAGCATATAGCAGGGACCTGAAACTCTTCAGCTACTCTGACATAATCACTAAAACAAACGGACGAAGGCAGAAATACACGCTGAAACTGTAACAGGAACAAGCCAAACTCTGAGAGCAGGCCCAGAAAATGTCACTGGTGACCGAGCAGCCTGTCCTGGGTCTCAGGGCCGTCGTCATACATGTAGTGTTCAGTGCCATTAGCGTGCTTCCTCAGCTGCCCTCAGAGGTGATAAGGAGGCAGGGCCTGCACAGCAACCTTTACCATGAGGGAAACTGTCTGCACCAGGGCCAGTAAATACAGCAGACCCTCTTCAGGCTGCCAGTCACACACGGCCAAGACGGGAAAGCATCAGAAGGCGGGGTCAAGACTTGATTGACAGGTGTCTGCAATTACCGAGGCTACGTGTCTCCCACCCACGCCTTCACCGGGATGTTAATCCCAACCCCCACTTGGCAAGTAACAAGCCCACAGGTACTAAAGTCGAACCGAGAAGGCAGCCCCCCCCCACCCCGTGTTCACTAACAGGATTACAATAACGGGAACTATGAGAGAGAGAGAGCGAACGAACACGGAAGCACACAGCAGTGCCCTAAAAGTGCCTCTGAAAGCCAACCAGCCCCAGGTGGACGATCTGAAAAATTAACACTGTGATTCTCAGAGCTCCCACAACTTCTGGCCCAATAGTAAAGGCAGTAACCAGGCAAATGTGTGCTAATGCTTTCGGTGCTGATACAGTGAGTCAAAAGCGCCCTACTCAATACAGGGCGCTTTTATAAACTAATTTTCATCACACACAATTCTCATATATCAAACTCCAGTTAAATAACCATTGCTCTCAACGATACAATACAGGAAGACATTATATAGCACAGCAAACAAAAGAAAAATATGTGACCCATTTGTTGATAACATAATTCACGCAGAAATAACCTAGCTGTCATACTTCTCATTTCGAAGCAAAAACAGTAAAACACACACTTTCCCCCCAGCGTACACAGTTATGTACGTGTCGCGAATATGCGTTTATTTTCACACGCTGGGGGGGGGGCGTAGCATCGTTTTCTCTGTCATCATCACAACGTGCGGGTGCTGTATGAATATTTCAGGGAAGCGCTGGTCGCGCATAACCAGCGGGGAAAAACCTCGTGGTGTCGGACCCCCATGACTTATTCAAAATAGGCCAAGAATTTAATGAATCAGTCATTACTCTGACCGCTGTCATCAAGTAAACTGTCAGTAAGTCATATACAAACGAATCCGATGCGTTATGTGTTTATTGCCTAAGCATTTAATTAATTATTTCATAAAACAAATAATTATTAGTTTTCTAGACGACGCAGGGAAACTGGGTGCTCTGGGGGGCGGGTGTCCGTGTGCTCGCAATAATACAATATTTCGCAATATTACGATATCCCAGATATTACAATGTCCCAGAAATATCTGAGAATCAGACTCACAGAAGGAGCCATCGCGATCCCTCCTTAGCCCAGCATGACAGTCCCTCATGTCATATTTCCGCAACTAACTTTATTCTTAAGCATCAAACTCGCGGGTAACCCGGACTCCTTCTGGCACAGCGAAGGCTCCTGTGCGTCCCCGGTGCAGTTACACTACCCTACCCTGCACCTATTCCAACAGCCTATCTGTAAACTGACCTGCATAAAGTTTGCCAGCAGCGCGTTTTTTACACTTCAAACAGCGAAGCGGAGCCCTCCTAACATGCTTCATTCCTCCGGCACTGTGATCCCCATCTCCCGCTGAACTTCTACAGCATCCCTAAGCTTTTTAACACGAGCGGCTCCGGCGCATCAGGTGAAAGGCGTCCGGATCTGGGCGTGTGTGCCGGGGACGCGCAGGGGGACGCGCAGCGCGGGAGCTGTCCTTTCAGCACCACGGGCGCCGCCGCCTCTCCCGGACCGTCCGCATCCGCAGCCCCGCACGCCATCCCGCAAGCGCCGGCCGTCCACACGCACAGACCCCCTGTGTTTATTTCGCCGTTTTCAGTAAAAGTTAATAAGCAGGATAGGAGCGCGTTATTGGCCTACTTACCATCAATCGCCATGATGCTCTGTTTGGGTTTAACCAAGCCGGGCGCTGAAGGCAGGGAGAGGCAGGCGGGCGGAGGTGTGAGCCGGCGGAGGGGGCTGTGCCATATGGTACAGTCCGTTATGAAACCTCCCCTCTCAGCTCTCCCACTCTCCGCCGCAATAATGATACAGGCGCCGAAAAACACCCGCGGGACTCCTTTACAATTATGCCGTTTCTTTTCGTTTCTTTTTCCCCTAACAAATCACTTCGTTCAAGCAACACCCAACACGGAAATTAAAAAATATTCAAATACCCAGCATGGACATAAACAAAACAAAGATCATTAGAACAGAATCTGAATTCTCGTAATAGTAACTCAAGACAAGGCGAAATATGCTAATCATAAACAAGAGCAGATAATGGCATTTCTCAAGAGCCTCGGCAGCTTTTCGCAATTATACATTTCCTAATGACACTGTATAATTAAATTAATATATATGTATATTTAGTCTGTGTAAGTACGCGTGGAAAAGCAGCGACAGAAGGCGTATCTACGTAATGTGCTTCGCAAAGAGCAGTGTGAAAAATAGATGCATTTATTTTGTAATGAGGACCTTTCTTCAGTGGGTTCCGAAACAATATTTAATCAATATAAAGCCCACGGCTCCTTTTATTTCAACAGAAAGTACAGATATTCCGCGGATAAAGAGTTCAAATCAGCTCAAGTTTTTAAGGCAATGTTGTCCATAGGATACAACTGTGTTTTATGAAAGAGATTTGGTTTGATATCCAGAAAAACAGGGAAACTTTCAGTGTAATACAATAAGCAGCAGCAATAATAATAATAATAATAATAATAATAATAATAATAATAATTCCCTATCAGCACCCTCAGATTTCCAAAGGCAGCCAGTAAGCAGGGGGTCAAACAGCAGTAAATAAGAGCCAGCAGCAGGCCCATCTGATGCTGAAACCAATATCACACATTTGGCAGGAGATATTATACCATCGCCTTGGTACCCAAAAGCAGAGCTGTGGCTTCCTGGGTCACACACACTATATATAGAGTGTACCTGCAGCAATATTGCTGAACATGAAGTTAAAATTCAAGCAAAGGAGTTAAACAATCCCGCAGTGGACACACCCACAACGGACAAACCTGCAGTGGACACACCCACAAAGGACAAACCTGCAGTGGACACACCCACAAAGGACAAACCTGCAGTGGACACACCCACAATTGACACTGGCAGTGAACAAGCCACAGGTCTGATCTTCCTCTTACTCAGGTTTAGGCTTTTGTGCTGACAATGATTTTTTTTTGGGCTTTGACTTACAACAGGGGTGTAGATCGATTTAATGATGCCGTTTGTGTAAATAAAACACTGCGCTTTCTGGAATGGGATCCGCGGGAGGCCAACGTCCCAAGTTAAAGTGCCAGAAGGCAGCATGAAGCATGGAGCATGGATATGGCATTGAGCTACCCTAACCGGATGACTCAGGTCATGTAATGCGATTAACCCACACTGGATGCTGACACGGCATGCGCTGTTGCTACGTCTGCATGGGTTCTTCCATTCTCTCCATTAAACACTGCCATGGTCAGTTAATGGCTGACGGGAGCAGATTTCTCTGATCGGCTGTGATGGTTTACGGAGCAAAACCCTTCAGCATGAGCACCCGACCTGGGAGAAATGAATAGAAATGAATAAATGAATAAATATCGCAGGTATTTATACATGCGAAGGCGATATAAATTGTTCATCTTTTATTTCATGGTGAGAGATGCAGTAACCTTGAGACGACGAGGAGGGTGACGGATTCTGATGGTGCATGCGCTTCCTGAAGGAGGTCTGTGTCAGAGACTCCCTGGGGATGGTGCATGCGCTTCCTGAAGGAGGTCTGTGTTAGAGACTCCCTGGGGATGGTGCATGCGCTTCCTGAAGGAGGTCTGTGTTAGAGACTCCCTGGGTCCCATCGCTCTGCTGATATTCTCAGGCCCGATGGCTTTTTTGTGGCTCCTTGGGCGTCCTTTAAAAAGCGGGCCATCTAGCTGGAGGTGGTGCCTGCAGGGCGGCCCAGCACACGCCGCACTCCCTGCCGCAGGACACGCCGCGACACCAGCCCATCACACTGCCCTCCATCCCATATTAATACCCCCCAGAGGGGGTTGGGGTGAGATCTGCAGGAACGGCAACTCCTCCAGCTCACAGGTGCCTGATACTCAGCGGCTCCGCTCTCCTGGGCCGGGCCGGGTCTGTCCCCAGAGAGTGCCGTCCACCTGGGCTGAGACGCCCCGGTACTGCTGGGCACTGGTGAACATGACCTGGTTTTTACCGAAGGGAAGAGACCTAAATAAATTGCAGCTGAAACGAAGATTTATTTACCGTTTGTACAAGTGCAGTGTGTTTTTTCCACATATCCCATTTTGTTCTCTTTTGTTAAGCCATCCACCCAGGACCCCAGGGCCATTTTACAGGGGGTTATAGGCTTTGCACAGAAACCCATCATTGATGTGGCTAAGAATAGAACTGGCAACCTTCTGATCTCAGGCACCTAGGCCTTACCTGCTTTTAACCCAGTCCTTTAATCTGCAGAATGTCTTTGGATGGGTCTTTAGTTTTCTCTTCCTGATAAATCGCTGATGGAGAGGCGTCAAAGGCTTATTGCATTTAAGCCGTCCAGTAGAACTGGCGCCTGTCTCATCATTTTGATAAATGCAGCCCTCTTTTTTGGCACAAAAAAACGAGATTTTGAGGTTAGGGGACAGAGGAGTGCTGGGGTTAGGGATCCCTTGTGTTGCTAGACAGTGTGATCTCCTGTCCTGGGCTCACAGGTGACCCATTTAATGACACCCAGCTGGCCCTTGTCAATTTAAACATCAGCTTCGGCTATTTCGAGGATCAGCTGAGAGATTACAGAGATATCTGGTGGTTTTGTATTTGAGGGCATTAAACAATTTATACTATAATCTAGTTCAATATTTAGTTGGGCTTTTGTCAGTGAGGCATCTACCTGTTTCCTGTTGTTGTTTGCTGTGTTGCAAATGGCGCGAAGCTGAATCTCCCTTCGCCTGTTAAATACTCTGGTTTCTATCTTATTTCTAGACCATTTAAAAGGTGGCCCCAGTTTCCATAGCGATGCATTGATTGGCCATTAACCGGCAGGTTTAGTCAGTTGCTAAAGAGACGCTGGTCTTAGGGAAGATTGTCAGCTACATTTTTCTGGATGGTGTCTCCAAGCAAACATCTGAGACATTCATGTGGTTTTTTGTGGAGACTCAGAATAATGTATTTAAACCCTGTGGCAACACAAAAGCCTGTTTCTGAAGTACCTTGGCCACTTCCTGCCTTGTTTTATATTATATTCCGTTTGTTTGCCGTTTCTCTGCAACAAGGAAAAGCAGCCTGCATATTGCATAACCAGGCACACTGTAGGGATTTACGGCAACTAGCCCAGAATGGATGCACCACAGTGGCATATTGTGCTGTCAGTCTCTTTTCTGGTTCCCCAACAACAGGCAGGCCTTGACCTGTGTTAAGAGCCCTTAAGGTAATGGATGGCAACGAGGACCAATCAGCACGTGGCACTGGGCCACCGCAGGTGGGATGAGAGTCTCTCCACAGCTCTGCGGCCGCCGTTCTGCGTGTAGGCATCAGAGGGGTTGCCACGGCAACCGGCTCCTACACATCGCCAAACTGCGAAGGCCTTGAATTTTGTGGGCTGCGCTCTCCGCGTGAGCTGCAGAGCCATCTTATTTTTAAGCGCCGAGTGTTTCCCCGGGATGCACGGCATCTTTCCGGAAACTCTCGCTTCGGGACGTCAAGGTGGACTAGCAGCCGTAGCCGTCCGAGACACTGCCTGACGACATCCCCACGACAGTCACGGCTCAGGCGTTGCTCAAACGCAGCGCTGTGCTTCATGGTCACGCTCCTTGGAACAGCCTTCCTCACACGCACACCTGTAGGACACTTCCATGAGCAGCAAGAAGCCTCAGTGCTGCTCTTTAAATAGCCTGAAATGACAGATACTGGCCCTGTCGCCTCTCAGCCAGAGGGGAGCTAACAGCTGGTGTCAAGGAGTCAAAAACCCTGTTCTATATTTACATGGGTTTGTTCTTTTAACTATGAAAATGAGCGGGAAGAGGCACCATTAAACAGCAGATAAAATGTTTATGTAATGCGAGTGGAATTATTGACTGCTACAAGCAGGCAGGACAGACACTGTCTGCTCTGTGAGAAAGATTTGCATGGTTTCCTTGCATGATATGAGTCTGGGGGGGATCACTCCAAACCAAGGAAGGGATTAGGGATAGAGGTGCAGTCCTGAGCTTGCATGGGTGTGAAAACGGCCTATTAAAAACTGGCTGTGTACCGCTGTGGATTCCTGCGATCCAGACCAGAGAAGCAGGCTGTGATCCGCACCAGTGACAGTGACTGCCACAGTGTCGCACGATGACGGGGTCTGACAGGGTGGACGGAAAAGCTTGTTAGGAAGCAATGAACGATGTGGTCAGAGGAAAACACAGGCACACTGCAGCTTCACCACGAGGCTGCCTACAACGTGCGTTGGGTTTCTAGGCAACCAGAGGTACCTCTGAGGCAAAATACTCCCCACCGCTGTTGACAAATCGGGATGGAATCATGTGACATGTCTGGACAATGCTGCTGAACGCCAGCTTTCACAAGCGAACAGAGGGAAAAATCAGCTTGGAGATGCTTGGTGACGCACCCCATAGGGTGAGCATTTTAAGCTCCAGGGTTGTGGTTCTGTTAGGGGCAGCTAGTGAAAGGTGCCTCCTTAAATTCTGGCCTGTTCAAACTGGGCTCCATCTTCCCACTCGACCTGACTCCCAGCCACGGCCACTATAAAGTGGGACTGCCATGACCTTGGTCTGTCATACCCCCCCCCTCCACTGTCAGAATGGTATGTTCCTCAGAGGACTAATGGAACTTCAGAGTTAGTCAACCATTTGGCCATCGGCGGTTTACAAGGACCAATTACTGTCACCTTCCCATCGAGCCGAGTCTCTGAATGGAAGGTGGTTTCTTTAGAACCTGACCTGAGAATGTTACGGTTATGTTCTTCCTGCTCTCACAAAGACTCTGAAGCTTGCTGTCAGTGGGGCTGGGAACATGAAGCCAAACCAGGCCTGGAGCTTATAAAAAGACAGAGCGAACTGCAAAACATGCAGTAGCAGAGAGTATTCTGACCAAATGCATTATGGGAAGCGAATACAGGTAAGGAGGACCAACCACAAATAGACTGTTCAGCTCAAATCTGAGGCTAACGGAGAAATCTGGCAGTGCCACACGTACCTGCGAACAGTCCGCTGTGCCAGACGCCTCCGTTAAATTGCAGTTTGTTTTTACATTGATTAGAATATTTAAAGGAACGCAAGGGCATTCTGTAAAGGCAAACTGGGTTGGCATTATGGAAAACCGTGGTGGGTCAGGGTGCAAAACGGGGGATTGTTCTCATAAACTCATGAAGTTACCCTTTATTTTTGTATATAACATGACAGAATGAATTTGAATGTGCAGCAATTAAGAGAAGAACTGAATGGAATATCAAACCGAAAAATAACTTCATGAGGAAAAGTCCCGACGTGAGGAAATAAAGCCCCAAGTCTATGAGCCCGTCAGAGGGACTCCTCCCCCGTCACAAACAGGTGCACGGACTTCTGGGAGCGCAGCATCTGTCCGGCGCGCTCGGCGCCTGTCACCGCGGCCAGCCGCTGCAGGTCGAAGCGGGAGTACAGGGTGGTGCAGGTCCAGCTGGCCGCGCCCTCGTCTCCACCTGCCCGCAGGGCATTGCACAGCTCGCTGTAGAAGTGCGCGTACGTGGGCAGCGCGTAGAAGATCAGGTTGTGGATCCCCTTGATAGTGTATCTGAGAACAGAATGATTTATACTTTAATTCATTATTCATTTTAATCAGGCACATTTTCATAGATCTCTTCCCAGAATGCTCAGCCTGTACAAATCATACATGGCAGAAGGTGTTAAATTATACCCAACATTAAATATTACAGTACTGAAAAACTCGCAAGACGGACAATAATTTTTTCCTCTGGAAATAGGACAACATGCTGTTAGTCGATTAAACAGCCTCTGTAATGATACAGGAAAATTCTTCATTTGGTAAAGATTCTGTCTTATTTATGTCTTATTTCCACAGCATGTTAACCTGTGTGAAATCCACGCACGTCCTAAGCCACTACGCCACCTATGGTGGCAATTTTCCCCTCACCTCTTGTAGAAATGGAAGCGTTCGGTGAAGAGCAGGAAGTGAATGTCGCCCTTCTGGAAATAATGGCGTGCGCGGGACACCTCCGACCTGGATGAGTACTCGCAGATGCTGGCAAACTTCATCTCCTCCTTCTTCATGTAGTTACGCAGGCGGACGTAGTCAAAGTACGAGGGCAGATAGATGAGGGTGTGTGACATCACCGCGTCCCGGTACTGGGGCAGCACTTTGTCCACAAAGAACTGGAACCTGGAAGAAGGACAGCTTACGTTGTCACCTGATTGGCTGGATGCAAACCCCGCCCCAAGCCATCCACAGCTATGCTGTGCTGATCTTCAGAGTGACTGGCAGTTAAGTGTGAAAGCCAAATGAACAACAGTGGGAGAGTCAGGGCAATACAATAAAAAAAAGTAGCCCACCACACTTTTTTTGACCGGCTTAACAAATTTGTGTCAATGGCTCCCTCTGGTGCCCATTTTTGAGTATAACATCCAGACCTGTTGTCCTGGTCCATGTGACTATCGGAAGTAAATCTCTGGAAGACGTGGGGCAGCTGCACCAGGACCTGACAGATCGAGCCGGTTTTGGGTAAATTCTTCACAGAAACCTAAAAAAGGCATTTTAGGGAAGATGTGACATCAACCAGGATTTCACAGCAGCTTCTCTTCTCAGTGACCCACACACCCCCTTTTCTTGCCACACACAAACCCACCTGGCCCCGGTAGTTGAAGCAATGCTTGGACATGACACTATTGATCCGAGGGTCCTGAACAGCACTGAAGACCAGCGTCTGGCGGTAATACTGGGCCCAGTTGTTCAGGTTCCACATGCGCACCCTGGAGAAGTCAACGCCATGGGAATCCAGCGGCTGCAGGTTTAGATGTTTCATCACGTGCTGAAATATAGGTGAGTTTCAGAAGATGAGGGGGATTTTTGGGTATTGAGAAAGGCGTGTACCAAGCTCTTAGTTCACAGGAACTGCCACTGGTTGCAAATCTGTCCATGGAATCCAACTTATGTTTGTCAGAAGTTTAGATCTTTAGGAGAACAATGGACAAGAAAAGACACGAGACCAGATCCTACCAGCATATGCTCCCAGTTCTGCATTAGGAAAACATCAGCCTGGTCCACCACGAGGACCTCGATGGAAGACAGGAAGTCAAAATCCCGCTTGGACTCGCCATCCACTCCCAGGATGGTTCGCAGGCCCAGTGGGGACGCAATGATGATGTCAGAGGAGTAGAAGGGGGCGTAGAGGCGTAGGCTGCGGCGTAGGATGGACAGACCTCCATGGGACAAGCGAATGTGGTTAGATGTCTACGGTTCCATAAAACCCAAAAAAGGAAAGTGAGAAGACCAGCCATACCAATCCGGAAGTGGTCATCGATATTGCCAGAAAACACGGCCAGGTAGTCGTCAGGCCGGGATAGGCTGGGCGGTCTGTCTCCGGGCTCTTCCCCAAATTCATCCTTGAACCTCTTCTTGTGGCTGACGTCCATCTTCTTCCCCTTGGGTTCCAGCAGGCTGATGATGGTCTGGACCACTTGCAGTGCGTAGTCCCGGAAGGGCACCAGAATCAGAACCTAGAACAGGAAAGGCGTCCGGGGTGCACAGGTTCAAAAACTGAGGTACTCAGGGCTTATTCCTGAGGGACACGGTGCACCCAACGTTGGCTCTTAAAGGTTGTGAGCTTAAAATGTACAGGGCAGGGCCTACTCAAAATATAGGCAGCTTTGGTTCACCTTAGGCCGGGTCAGGGCCTGATCCCGAGGCTCGTCCTGAGGTTCGTCCCGAGGCTTGCGCTCCCTAAGCAGGGCGTTGTTGGCCAGGACACGTGCGTTGGCCTTCAGCACGTGGTTGAGCACATGCAGGCAATAGGCACTGCGCACCTGACGGGCATGCACCAGGGGCGAGCTCTCAGGGAAGTAGACATCACAGTAGGAGCTCATTAGGCTCAGCAGCTCCTGCTGCAGTGGGCTGCTGTCCTGGGCCGATCCCTGGGGGAGGACAGCCTGGTTCACGGACACCCAATTGGCCTCTAGGACCTTGTGGAGATGGGCCGTTCTGGTGCTCGTCTCTGGCCTGATGGAGCTGAATTCCTCCAAGGAGGAGTTGCAAAGTAGGGTCCCCAGTCTTGGCCACTGTAAGCCAGACAGCAAGGGCCATAGTTACAGCAATGTAGAGACCTTCAAGTCAGAGCTGCTACGCACAGCTACTGATCTCCTCAGATACAAAGGCTGCCCTCTGGCGGTGCAGATCGGCCTCCTCAGGCCAGCATCCTCACACTCACCTTCATCTGGGTCTTGGTCCTGCTGCCGGATGCGATCTTCTGCACTTGCTCTTCACTGAGCTCGGTGTCCAGGTGCTGCATCAATGGCTCTGCACAGAGCAAGAGGTACCACTTTAAGCAGCCAATACCTGCAGATGGATGCACCTATACTGGCTGTTTATCTTGACATAAGGAGACACAAGCCCTGCGAGGGACGAAAACCATGTTCATCTGAATGTGCCGCAAATGGCTGCCCCGCCTACCGTCATGGTCCTCCTGCGACTCTCCATCTCCTTTCTCGAGGAAGTTGGTCTCCAGGCTGAACTGGGACTCGTGCTCCTTGTCTGTAAACTCCTCACCCGTTGCTGCCTCCTCTCCGGGGGCAATCACCTCTTCCTCACTTCCACCCTGCTCATCAGGTGCCTCACTTGGACCTTCCTCACCATCATCACCCTCACCATCATTATCATCATCTTCTTCTTCCACATCTTCCTCACTCCCATCACCAGGATCTATGTCTGCGGGTAAGGCACGGCACACAGATGTACAGCTTTATATAGTGACAGTGTCCTCAATCACTAAATAAACATTCCCTGTCAAGGCATAATTTTTTCCAAACACAAAGCACGAAGTACATCAAGCGCTTAACTGTCTAGATAGAAACACCCCGACATTTACCGCACCATCATCACACTGTTCTTCCTCCTCTTCATCGTTTTCACTCTCCGATTCTTCATCCTGACTCTCCTCCTCATCAGCACGTTGACTCAGGGTCGACAGCAGTTTTTGGTAGGCAGATTCCGGCTCGGGATCTGTCTCGCTCTCATCGTCACTCACCGCCAGGGGATGTTCCGGACTGTCTGGTTGCTATTCCACAAACGAAGCACAACATACTAAACATATGCGACGCGAACTTGGTAACCTAGCACCACGATCTGATGCGCTAAAAACGCTCAGGAAAGCGACTCCCAGGAATACGCACATAATCACACTTCTACCTAGTTACGGAGAGTAATCATTAACAAGCATGCTACATGAGTTAAGCACTCACCAGGTTCAGTATCTGTGTTTTCTCTTCACGTTCCTGGACACTGTAAAACATGGGCAAAATAGCTATCTTACATTTTGTCATAAACCATATGCAGTTTTGTACTACACGGACAGTATTCGTATATTTACGTGTCATCAAAAGGGTGCTGCTCTCCAAATTCCTTGAGATGCTTTTTCTGCTTCTTGGTTAAATTATGGAAAGCCTGATTTTTCCGTCTCTTCCCCATCTTTACAGCAAATCCACACGTGCAACAGCATGGGACACAGTACCGGAAACTGAAGCCATTTAGACCAATAATAATTAAGACTCCGTCCGACGTCATATTTAAGCGACAACGCGGAAGTCTGTATCAGTAGAACTTTATGGTAGGTAGTGTGTTAGGATCGGAGTCTTACAAATAATTCAACCGATAAATGTAGATGGTACCATACGTATTTGCATGTATGTGACAATAACGTACAGAAAAGGGCATGAATAACTGCCAATCGATAAATAAGCAAAACACTACATTTGTTTTTGTTGGTTCATAACAGCTGTATTAAACTGTGAGAGGCGAAGTTTAGGGAAGTGCGGTACCCTTGTGGAATTAGGGATAGTATAATCTCCTAGACTGACATAAAAATATCAGTTTTAACCCTTGGAATGCGAGCAGATGAGGCACCCTTACAGAGCACTGTAGGAGGAATGGGACTAGAAGGCCCTCCCTGTGCCAGGGTCCTTGAAATGTAGCAAGAAAAGAAACGAGCCAGTAAGAAAATAGGTGTCCGGGGGCTCCTGTGCAAGGGAGGGGGCAGGGGGCACTCGTAAAGAAAGTATGCTATCTCAGAGGCTTTGGGGTTTCCCCCTCTGCCCTCCTGGCTGACTCCATGCGCATGGACTTATTTTATTTTGTTCATCCAATATTTTTGATTACGGCGGAGGTTTATAATCACCTTTTAAAATATAGAATATCTACGTGCTGAGGTTTCAGGGCTAGACGTGAAGTGATGTCATTTTCGTTATATTTTAAATAAACCTTTCCCCCGATTTTTGCGCTCACGTGCATCACCTTAAAAAAATCATGGACCAAAAAGTGGGATCGCTCGAGGACTTGGCTAGTTTGTCATTATGTTAGCTATTGCGGTAACACACTAGTTATATTAAGTAAACATATTAGAAAACGGGTAGCTGAGCAATTTGCGGGTTTGGTCTAATTACTTTGCCCAAGCATTTAACCCCACGTCACATCCAGCTCTGCTTGTTATTTTCTCTGTATGTCGCCATTATATGTATATTATATGTATAACTGTGTCAGTAATAACTTATAGGTAATTACTAGCGTACATTGTCTCCTATTTTCTCAGCGTTTTAAAATGGGATGTATGAACGACATTTGTGTTCTTTGTTTATTTCCCCCTTCTTCTAGGGGTCCATAAATATCAGCATTGTAGAAATAAATTGCCCCTCTAGATTAAAATGCTTCGTTGTAGACATTTACCATGACACACTACCAGATTACCTTTGTGATGTCCTGCTAGAAAACGTGGTTCATGCGTTTACAGTTGAAAGAAATTCTTTTTTGTCTCTTTTGGAAAAAAAAATATTTTGCTGTGTTTTGAAGATTCACGGGAAATAATGTCATATTGCTCACATGGTGTCAAAAGTAGTTAATACTGGAAATCTGCTGTTTCTTGTAGGTGATGACGGGTCCATCTTGGTTCGCTTGATTTCACGGACATCTGTATGCACCTCTAATACTATGACGCCTTACCCAGTGATATATACATGCTTTTATATTTGTCTGGTAATTAAATTTGGCACAACCTCTAGTAGTAAACAGGGGTAAAAGCCCATGTTCTTGTGGTGAAGTTGCTTATGTTCCTTGGCTGGCAATGAGATCCTATTATAGTGTTGAGACCTGAGGCTTACATGCCTTTTAAGTCAGTCTTTATGAACATTTCCATTTGAAAACGCATGAAACTAAACTAGTTATTGACTGAATGGGGTCTGCAGTTGATCTGTTTAAACAGTGTCGTCTTCAGTGACGCATAAAGTAGTTTATTTTATATATTTGACACAGTCCTAACTTCGGTAGTCTTGGAAGACCAGTTAACTTTTCTAAAATGTGTGTTCAGACATCTTTTAGGAGCCATGTGGGATGTTGGTTTAGGCTGTGAAATGTTACGTTGTTTTCATTACGATTACAGTTGTTTTGTAACGATAGTAAGCCGAGACACTTCTCCTATAAAGCAGCAATCGCAAACCAGGATTTACAGCCAGTTTTAATTTGAGTAAGATTTAAGTCCATTGTACATTGGAAAAAGGCTGTGGAAATGTTCTTTATATCTCCCTTTTCTGACCTCAGTGTCCAATTTCTGTCTTGTTTACAAATGCAGGGAGAATGAGCGTCTTGGGGCTGTGTGAATGTAAGGAGTTCAGGTCAATATTGTCCTGATCAGAGTCTCACTGTCCCCCAGTGCAGGCTGAATAGTTACTGGCCTCCTTCATGATTCACAGCAGCCTGTTTGCCTCTTAACTTCTTGGCCGGGGCTTTGAAATGGTGTAATTGATTTGATCACTGAAACTATTTCCATTAGCCTGAATAAAACCATATGTCCTGCTAGCTATATATTTTATACTTGCTGTTGGCCCTGTCTGTTACTCAGGCCCCGTTTCTCTCAGACAGCATGTGATGGCTCACACTCCAGCTTGGACAAAAGCCCGCCCTGTGTTTGTGATCAAAACGGCAATTAATATTTTAGAGGCTGAGATCCAGGGAAAACAACAAAAGCAGGAATAAACAAAAACATGGTTTACTGCTTGAAGGTGATTCGTAAACAACCAGGGGTTAAAGAGATGAAGAATGCGGTGTCTGTCTCGCAGCCACAGCAGCCTGGAGCAGCAGGTACCTCCTACAGATGTGAACACTCACTAGTTCTGAGGAAAGGGCCTCAGAAATTTCACCTAGTGGCGAGACACCTTCTGACACATAAATTATTGGGAAACCATAATTTCAAGTGATGATTTTGATGAATGTTCACCCACCACCCTAATAATCTGACAGACGCACAGGAATATTCATGTGAAAATTAGGCGACCATTAAAGATTTGTTAATATTGCACTTAAATCTCTGCCTAGTCGTAGATTTTCAGTAAGACAGTCGAACCGGGAGCGTGTTGCACGTGTAATGTGTTTTTTTTCTCCTGTTAATGGACCCCGAGCTGTGCATCCACACGTCCACGTTAAAGCGCTTGATTGTTCGTTGTAGGTCAGTCTGTCAAAGACCCAGAGCGAATGGTTCCCCGTGACTCCTGGCAGCTGGATCCCATGTGTTTCTGGAGTTTTGTTTTAAGTACTTTCCAAGTAATTAAAAGAAATGATTAAGTACAAGCTCTGAGCTGAGTGAAAGCAAAAAGACATGTTTATGGGGAGCTTGTTAAATTGCCCACATCAAAATCAAAGTGGCTATAAGGTTTAATGGGAGTGCTGTGTGTATCGCAGTCAGGGCGCTCCTCTGAGACATCAGCGGTAGAACGTCAGCCCAGAGTCAGACGTGAGAGGGGCAGGTGTGGTCATCGCCGTGGGGACTGTGGGTCGAGGTGCTCAACCCTGTCGTGTTTCCTTGGGGCTGTGCATTTGGGGGAGGTCACTGTAATGGGCTCGTGCAGTATGGGACGAGGGCCTCGTTTTTGGTTTTTGGGAATGACTCCGCAATCGGCGGCATCTGCATCCAAATCGCGGCCGATCCTGGCCTTAGCGTACACATCCCCACGCACTCAGAGGGTTTGGGCGGCCGACTCGCCCAATAACATCTAAGCTAAACAGACGCACCCGAAGGACTCCAAAAATGCCTGTTGTGCAAGTTTATGTGGAACAAGATGGTCAATAAAACTGAGAATGCAGTATTTAAAGCACCTGTGTGCTGCCTTCATGCTGGAGAGGAAATGAAATCAGTGCTAGTCTCAGGTGAGATGTTTCTCTAATGGAAGCTGCTCGTTATTTTATTACGCATAACTTCACCATGACCATGGTCTGCGATACGTCTTATAAATGAAACATTTATTTTGAACTCGAGCTCACATGAGACATTCGTATTTAATGCAGAATTGCATTTGTGCCATTTACCTTACATAATCAATTTGGGTTGATGCTTTTAGACAGACGTAGAAGTGGACTTAAGCCTCCTACAGACTTTTAGCACTAGGTTAACGCCACACCCCGTGACACGGATGCAGTAATCCTGAGTATGACATCAAGTATGACGTACGCACGACGCAAGTCGATACGCAGGAATAAAACAACATCAGTGTTGGTTGGTTGGTAGATGTAGGCTGTAGCAGCAGTCACATTGTCAAATGGTCATACTGAATTCCCTGGCATTGTCAGTCATTTGTCCCAAGATCATGACAACGTTCATCTCTGAACCTCACTCACAGACCAATTGGAACCACGACCAAAGATCTTGCCACGATTCTATAATGTTGATGATCTTTTGTCTCGGGCAGCCAAAAAATACAGAGCGTATACCTGCCCTTTAGATTTGACTTTTGTTAATCTCCTTGGGTTGGAATTTGTTTGGTCAGACAGCAGATATACAGATATCAAGAGAATATTACAGTTAATGAGATAGATGGATGTATATAGATAAACATATACACACAGTCACTTCCTATATTGTGCAATGCTGTTTGAATACACAAAAAAGGCAGTACTCTTCCTCAAACCAGACAGCGCCTTCTGCTGGCCTGGAGGTTTGCCTACACGGCATTTGATTCTTCCCACAAGGCACTCTCACGTTAAATGTGCTCTTTTGTTGCATCCCTCAGGGCATTTGGAACACTGTAGACAGCTGGGCCCCACCCTGCCAACTGCCAAACATCTCTGCCAAAAAGTGTCAGCTTAGAAAGCAGTAACTATATTAACGGCACACCTCGAGGAACAGGCTGGTGTCGGCGTAGAACATTCCAGAAGAAAGAGGCCGAGCTCTACCGTCAACGCCTTAAAAAAACGGTGTCGGCCGGCACGGGAAGCGAGGAGCTTGCCGTTAGGTCTCTGCAGGCCACCGCCCTGCTATGTCCTCCCCGGGGGGGGGGAAACTGGCCAAATCTCTTTACCACATACCATGATGTGCCTGCACAATGCCCTGGCATCACGGCTCAGCAGTTCGTCTGGAGATGTCTGTTCAACGACGCAAGACGAGCAATTAAAAAACACTATAGGTGTGAAGGATCTAGCGAGCGGGAGCCTTGAAGCGCGTCTTCGGAGCCTCTCGGGGGGAAAATCACAGCTTCATCAATGAAAGGAATCTGTCTGTACGCATAGTTCAGGGCGACAGGAGAACTCGTGTTCCGTGCTTTCTGTCAGACATGTGCCTGTCACATTGTGTTTTGTCTGTTTTCGGTATTAAAAAGTCAGGCCAGTCAGGTGAAATGAACACCCAGATGAATATCAGATGAATACGGCTGATAACTGATGTCGCTTGTCATGTTTGGGTGACAGCAGTAATATGAAGCTGCTTTTCGCCGCTTCCTTATTTGACAGGAGTGGAGGGCACACAGGGCCCCGTCTGTCTGAAAGCAGAAGCCGTCTCCATGGCGTGTGCCCGGCCGCTCCACGGTGATGCTGGAGACATGTTTCATATGTCGGACCACCGGGACACAAATCGAAGGCCTTTATTGCTACTGATATCCAGCATAAGACCACTGGGCCAAGGGGCCCCTCTCGGGTCTGCGTCGAGGGCGCCCCCTGTAGGCAGGAATGCAGCTCGAGGGCTCGGTTTGTCAGAGATGTCAAGTTCTGGCACCTTCCCTCGTTCTTGACGGGTGTCGCAACAGCAGCCTGACATCTGAGAACAGGAGACATTAACCCGAGATGGACGGGTGCCAGAGGGGAAGCCGTGTAAACTAATTTGGAGAAGCGCGAAGCGGGGGGGCCGGTGGGGGCATTGTGGTGCCCGCGATGAAAGGAGCTTTGTGTTCTCTCAATAGCTGTCTTGTCTCGGGCGCTGTCACGAGCAGCCCAGGAATGAGGAGTTGCTCTGTGATGGTGTGCAGCCTCGCCGTGGCTGCCAAGCCCTGCGTCTCTCAGTTACACGTTTGCATAAGATCGCTGCCGTGGGTGAGTCCCGTTCGGCTCCTCCGGTGCCGCGTAGAGCATGTGCAGTCAGCATGGGCACAGGCCGTTTCGCCGCACGTTTCTCTGCTTGATTTATTACTCTGAGGGGTAAAAGTTTTCCGAGAGCCATTCCAGAGAATTCCAGCGCGAGATGGACCAGATGGATCACAATCCTTTTAAAAGTAGCAATAATCTTTTTTTTTTGTAAGTAATAATAATAATTTATTTTTTTTTAGCTAGTGATGGGGCTCTTGACCAACAGCAGCACCTTGTGGGGTGGGGGGGGCCTGTAGGGGGGTGCTGGGTGTTTCGGGGCAGGGTGTCAGCCCGACTCCAGGGGGGAGCAGGTCTGAGCGGCCCCGGGGCGCCCTCTGCCACACAGACGCCATGTTTACACTGTAATAAATGCCAGCAGAGGCGTTAGAGAAGACGCGCCTCAGAAATGGGGGAGCGGAGGTCACGCAGTACGGAGCGGCCGTGTTTTCTGAGAGTCCTGTTACCCGCTTCCTTTCATTCTTTTCATGACCCCCCCCCCCCCCCCCCCCCCCCCCCCCCCCACCAAACAAACACCACCCCCACAGCCTTAAGCACCCCCGAATTACCCACCAAGACCCACGCCC
>JAODKE010000028.1:21150782-21164431 GCA_026779605.1 Mormyrus hasselquistii | reverse complement strand
ACATCTTAGCCCCCTCCTGTGGTGCTGTGGTACCCATCTGACCCCCCCATACATCTTGCCCCCCTCCTTTTTGGGTGATCGCTGTCCTAAACGCATTTACTCCAATTCTTCTCTGCTCTGCTCCTGAGGTGCAAGAATGATGAAATTTTGAATGAAATATTTTTTCCCAATGAGAATGATTCAAGTTTTTTCAACCATTTTCATAATGTTTTGATTTAGTTTGTGATGTTTAATCATAAATTTAAAATCGAAGGCTTTTGAAAATCTGACCACCAGGGGGCGTTGATCCACTGTTTATTTTCATGTACCAGAATCATACTCTCCACCACTTGAATCTTCCACTCTTTTGACCTCTCAGAAACAGGCTAGCAGTCAAACAACCAGTTTGTGCCATGAAAATATGTATTCTTCTTGTTATTTGTTTTGTTTTCCAGATTGGTTACGTGCCACCAAATTAGATTTGCCAAGCAAAGCTTAACACTCAGCATGATATCATCGCAATTCTTGAGCAGTTTGAAAGGCTAGTTATGCTTTCAGCTCATTCCTCATATATAATTCATCCATCCAGTGTGGGCCTCCACCTGGAGCCGTCCTCCAAATGAAAGGAGAATCGTACCAGTCAGTGCGCCTCCAAATCTGTGAATACTTCTGCAATAAACCCACTTCGGAAATAAAACTTAGTCCAGCGGTTAGCAAAGCGGTTATGGAACTGGGAGCAGGGAACCGAAAATCCCTACAGGGCTTTTCTGCAGCTGAACTCATTAAAAAAATAAGTGATGTATCCAGCTGTTACAGGCAGGACGATGACGCCTTCATCAAGTGTGTGGCTGTTTGCTTTTTGGTTGAAAGTCCTCTTTCTCTCATATCTCGCTATTCCAGTGGGTAGGTTTTCTCCACCGAGCCAAAATGTCATTTTTTTCCCCACCTGTGGCCAGTTTGTTGACACCATCTTTCATCTGCAGGGGGAGACGTGAAATTTGTATTGACTACAGAACAAGATTTCAGAGCGGGAATGTGGGCCGGGGTCGATCGCTCCTTTCATGATGTCACTGAGGGGAATAGCAATGAGCCGGTTGCTCAATAAGGTCTCAGTAGGACTGTGCTGCGTTTGAGGAATAGACATCAACATGAAGCTGTTACCATGTAATCAGACTGCCGAACACTGGCGCTCCCAGCCATCCAGCATCACTTCCCGCAGGAATAGAGTCCGAAGATGGAGCAAAGGCACGCATAGCACATACACAGCTATTAAAAGGCCATGATATCACCAAAAGTAGACCGATTACTGGCTATACCACGTCTGACATTTGTTATTTGGAATTTCCACTTTATCCCTTTTTCTGAAAACACATTTTGTCCCCAAGCACAGTAGGTAGGTGGTGTGGCTGTTCAGAAGTCCTGACAGTGACCCCGACAACTGACCTGGGTTCAGTTCAGTAACACACAGCAGGATGATCATGTGGTTTCGTAAACCAAACATTAGGAAAAGTAATTTGTCTCTCACATGAACTCCGGACATTGTCTGGAGATTCAGGTCTGGACCTTTTCCCTTTGACACATGAGGCACGACTAGAGACAGTTCAGACACGTTCATATCTACTAGAAATGCTGCAGTTGGTTTAGAGGAGGGGTGGCTGCAGGAGGCAGGATGTGACGCAAAAAGTACGCTGCGGAAATTGCGATGTTTTGTTTACAGCACTACAGACAAGTTTGTGAATCTCATTGTCTCTCCAGTTAGCCGCGTTCGTTGTCTCTCCAGTTAGCTGTGTCCATTGGGTCTTCTTTGAGTAAATGACCTGTCATCTTCACCCATGGGCATTTGTTTTATTCTATTTTCTTGCCTGTTGCAAAGAAGCGTCACCAGCACGCCCACTTACTTCTGCTGAATTCTTGCTCCATTCATACATGAGGGTCAATAGGAAATTACCCAGACTTTGTATTATGGCTCTAGCAGGGTAAAGTCCCTTTAATGTCCGATACGATTGATTTGGGTATTTACGTTCACACATACGACTCCTCTGGGCTGGAAACATTCAAGGTGTCAGTGCGAGGAGCTCCAGAGTCTCTTCAGCAATTTAGATAAGAGTCACAGTTTAATGCACTACATATAAAATGACACTGTAAATGGATGGATGGATCAGTGTATCAAATATAAAGACTAACTGGTCTTCTGTTATTTCCTGTGACTCATTACTCTAAGAGGATATTACTCAGTCTGGCCGTACCTGCGAAGCAGAGGTGTGGTGTTTTGAGTTGGCTTTTGAGTTACATGTGGTTTCTGTGCTGTGATTGAAGTGACTGAGCATGCAGAGTGGACAGTTCATGGCTTCGCGCTGCTGCCTCAGTGACGCTAGTTGATGGCACTCGACGGGAGAACTAGGCTGCTTCACTCAGACCAGCTCTGAGAATTAAAGATCCATCCGGATAGCTTTTTGAAAAATGGGGACCAGTCAAACCTGTAGCTTTGCGGTGTGGTCATATCAGGTCGGGTGCTTTGGGGGCCGTGCTGGTTTTTCGCATCTGGAATTGCGTCTCGCTGCTGGAGATGCGGGAGCGTCTGCCAGTCTCTGATGTGCACCTTCCGCACGGCACATTCCACGTACATGTGAGGATTATACCCACGGGGGCTGATGGTGTTTGTGAAGAAAGACTTTTCTATGTATGTTACTAATTGAATTTAATTACCACATGGGTGAGGGGTGTGGCTTTTGAGTTTTAGCCTCAAAACAAAGGCTGCTTTGTCTCTGTTCCTTGTGTTGAGGAGCTGGATGTTAGAGGGACTTGAACATGGTCAGCTCAGCTCAAGCCCCCCCGCCCCCATGTGACCAGGGCTGGGTAGGTCGGCGAATTGGCCTGGCCAATGGCAGGTGTGGGAAATCCGCAGCACATTCTCAGGAGAGGCAGCCGATTGGACGTAAAATGGCTCCCACATTGAAAATGACATACAAACGCAATGCCTTTCGGGGACGATGCTCAAATGCCAAACATCCCAGGAACAGGCTATTACTTGAACTTTTTTCTTCTGCCTTCTCACCTAATTATGGCTATGTACACTGGAAGTTGTTACCCTATTAGCCGTGCTGATTGTTCTGTCAGCTGACATGTTGTTTTCTGTCTCTCCTGAATAGCAATGCAAACAGAAACATGCGCCCCGCCTTGGGAGGGAGGCCTGGTCTGTGCCGGCGGGCAGAGAGACGGCACCTGGTGATGTGGGGCATTGTTAATGACAGAGGTGAGCCTTCAGGAATCTCCAGAGCACTGGAGATGCGCTGGGTGACATTTTTTTGGATTCTTGCAGTTGACCTGCATGCCTCGCAGTCTGAAATGTAGATATTTTTTTTTTTTGCCCCTGAGTGTGTGTGGGCTGCAACTTGCTAAGAGGATATTCTTCCCCGCTCTTCTTCAGTCAGCGGCTCCGGACGGCACATGAGTGTCTCCGTGTGGCCCTCACCATGTCCTCCGGTGCTTCCCGTTGGCACCCGCCTGCCTTTCTCCCTCTGCTCTGCTCCCCCCTGCCCAGGTTGCCCCCTGGCCCCTCCGCCCGCTGTTCCACAGGCTTTCTTCCTTCCGCTTCACCTTCTGCAACCCCTATCTCACTCGTCACCCCCCGGTGGCTCGTTGGCATAACCCGAGGAGAACATTCTGTGTCCTGTGCCCGGCGCACGACTTGGGGCACGGCGTCTGTATGGAGTCAGGACGACGACTCCCGAGGCTCCTGGGTAAGCTTGTGGTTCCAGCCAAACATGCCTTTCATTGACTTTAAAATTCCCACATGGCTCTATATTTATCTGTGTAAACATCACACTGTACTCAGAATTACTTGACTATGCCACTATTCTGCTATTACTCCTTGAAGTCAGTTTTCTCCTTGCTGTTTGCATCCATATTATGATTGTCCCTCTCCTTCTCGAGCCACCCCCCACCCCCCCCGAGATCGCTTGCATCCTCCAGGCCTCATGTTCAGCACCTCCGTCGCTGAATGAGCAGCAGGTCGGCAGCACAGATCTCCAACTAGCCCAGGCTGATTCTGCACGCTGGCTTTGCTGATGCCCCACACCAAAAGAGCAGTCTGGCCCCGGCACAAGGTCCGACCGCATGGCCCGCTCAGCGTTGCCCTTACTGTGCGCCATTTTCCCAACACGATCATTTACTGGGCAAGCGGAAATAAGACATTTTAATCAGAGAGTGGTTGAATTGGGAAGGTTTGATTCCCATCAGCAATCGACACACGCGGTTCTTTATCAGATCTCCCACTTCCCTGTAAAGTGAGCGCAGGCTCTATTTGTAGCTGTTGGTCGTCCTCCAACCAAGCCAGACCTCGATCAAGGCAGCCCAACAAGCGGCTGTTTATTTGCCTGGAAAACGCAAACAGAGGGGACATTCTGAAGCGTGTCCCAGTTCACACTAGCAACAGGCATGTCCGGAATGTTATTCTTGCCCTAAACCAAGCAGCAAATCGCTCTCAGCTACTGCTAATGGCGGCTATTTTCCAATCCTTATCACTTGGGATAATCAAGTCTGGGACTAGGAAGTCCCCCCCCCCCTTCCTCCCAATAGATTTGGATGAGGGTTATTGCTAAATTTCAAAAGTAATTCAGGACTTATCTACCCTTTTTGGCTCAGATAAGGACAGCGGCCAGAACCCCGTCTGTGCTTCTGTGAAATGGGTGACTGTCTGCTGTGGCCTTATCGCCTCCTCGCCTGCCCCGCCACTCCCCGCCTCTCTCCCCTTCACACGTGAGCATCACTTTAAACACTTTGCTTTCAAACATGGCACGCTGGCCACTTTTACGGTGCTGCGTGTTGTTTGTATAACTTTGTTACCTAGTAGGAAACCTGCTTCATTGCAAGAACTTTTTACCTCAGAAATAACTAGCTCCTACTGATGAATATTAAACGTTTTAGGAAGCAGAATGGGTTGTATTAAGCTGATGTCATTGTCCGAAGTACACATAGATAAAAATGAGGCGTTGAACATTTTACCGAGGAAGGAGACACAACAGCAGCAAGAAAACCCCCAAATTTAAGTTTCTTTTGTATATATGCGGTTGGTAAAAATCAAGGCAAAGAAACCGAAGGACTACTGAAGGAGAACTGCTGGCTAAAAGACATCAAACGAAAGGAATAAAAGACATCAAACGAAAGGAATAAAAGACATCAAACGAAAGAAACTGAGCGCCAGTACTGTCATGACGTGGCACAGCGCGTGTCCTGAGCATTTCTTTACAGGAAGAGATTGGCAGTATTACAATGAAATGCATTTAAAATACGTATTTATTCACTTTTGAGTACTTTAATTTGTATTTTCCTGGATGGAAAACATCAGGTGTAATTTGTTACAAAATTATTTGAACAAAATACTGCTTTTTATGGTCCTGAGCACTCACTATAAATTTTATTTACATGAAACTTTCTATAACATTGAAAAGAAACATCAAACTTTCTTCATCTGAACAATGCACATCTACAATATTCCCTGGTCAAATGGTCGATACGCACAAATGTATATGCATGTAGCTTAATACAACCCATTAGCCACTTTTGGACATTCTGCCCTCTTAACTAGCACTTTACTGTTTTAGCTTTGTGATTTTAACTTCAATGTTTAAATGAGTGGTGATTTTAGCTCCCGAGCCTTATAGATAGTTCGTGCTGCACAGCTGTTCCAGCTTCTTATCACTTCCTCTCCCAGATTCCCATCACTCCCCCTCCCAGCTTCACATCACTCCCTCTCCCAGCTTTGCATCACTTCATCTCCCAGCTTCACATCACTCTCTCTCCCAGCTTCCCATCACTTCCTCTCCCAGCTTCGCATCACTTCCTCTTCCCAGGCTTGCATCACTTTCCTCCTGATTTCTGAATTTAGCACTTCCTAAAAACATTAGACATGATGGCAATGGTGCATTTAAAGCTGCTGTTAAGACTGTTAATGTCACACAACTGGCGGGAAAGTGTGATGAATTAGTGGCCCGGCTGAGCAGAGCGCCAGGGGGGACTTTATATACTCTGTGAAGGAGAGCAGGGGCATTAACATACAGTTTATGAGGCAATAACCTCTCCCGTGGGAGGAAACTGACCAAGGCTGCAGCCTGAACCTATTATGCACATGAGCAGAAAGGTGGGCTGTATAGGGTGCAAAAACCCGCTAGCTGCCTTCACATTCTGCCTGTGATCGGAATGTCCTCGGTTCGAATCCCATGCTTGGAAGTGCCCCCATCTCTGGTAGGTCCTTAACCTCACAAAGCTCCAAGGCTGACCCTGTGCTCAGACTCCAAGATGCACTCTCTATTGTATGTATGTGTGTATACTGTATATCCAAAAAAAAATAATAAAAATGGATGGAATTGCAGTGTCTTCATACTTATACTGGTACAAATAGCAAATAAGGTTTTATTTCATTTATATTAGAAGATTGGAAGAATCGCTATGGTAACGATGCAGAAACGTGCCCGTGGATGAGGTATCACTAACAAATGTGACCCGTCACGGTGATCCGGGGCTTTGTGGGTTCGCGTCATGCAGCAGGGGCAGCGGGCTGTGAAACCAAAGAAGGGGGGGAGAGGAAAAAGACCCGCAGGCATGTTCTCTGTGAGACCTAACAAGACCCGCTGTCAGCACCCGGGCGAGACGATGAGGGGTCCCAGCGCGAGCGAAAGGCGAGCCCCGTCACAGCCGCCGGAGACAGACCGGGACATGTCTCTCTTTGGCCGAATGCTGCACGATCCCCAGCATGCCAGACTCACCCCCAGCTAGTGAGAAAGCCCGCTTAAGCTGCGACGGGCCGCTGCCATGTGCAGCCTTATCGATTTCACCAAAGTAGGCGGATGCCAAGAAAACAAGAAGCACGGGTCTTGGACCTGCTGTTACTGTAGGTGCCCCGCAGGGGGTGCAGTGGCTAAGTCTGTACTCTGAAACACTTTAAGTCAGAGCCGACTGTGGAGAAACCAAACATAGGGAAGGGAACTTATCCTTCGTCCTGATTCGAGTCAGTGTCCAAATAAAGCTGCCTCACGGCCGCAAGGGGCATCATGATGAGAGAAATTAAATCAAATTGAAGAGATAAAAATATAATTGGGGTCATTGTTTACATGGACGCATGTGTTTGTGAGGCCGTGCGTAGCCATGGCGAAGCCTCACGGTGGTCTCACTGGAAAAGGCTTGATCCATTAGGTATGATGCAGCGTATCTATGAACACGAGAGCAAAATGAAATCAAATCATAAAATAAAAATTTGGAGACACTTGGAGGCATAACGGAGTCCGTAGAACATTGTTTGGCACAACTCTGCTGGATGGTATCCAAGTACAGGATGCAAGTTCTTATTTAACATTAAATAAATACATGGGAAGCTAATATCCATCAAATGCTGGACAGTTGGAGGACATTAAGTCAGCGCATAATCAGACCTCGAGCTTTTCGGGGAGTTGGAATGGCCCCAAATGGACCATAATTGCTTTTGTGGGCTCCATTTTCCTGTACGATTTCAGGCAAAACGTCTGAACGAGAATAATCAAATATGCTGGGAATAAAATTCAGCGAATTTGCTGCACTATTGGCGGCATTCGGAGGGTGGCAGCTTGTGGGGCTGATGTCAGAGAGGCTGCCTGACAATGCTTGGGCCTGGCGGGCTGCTCCCTGAGAAATCCCACCAAAAAAAACCAAGTGCCCACAAGGTAATCCACTTATCCAGCGGTCGGTCAAGATCTCAGACTTGCAAACCAACCCATATCTGAGGACTGAGTTGTGGCCTTTCCCTTGAGTGTAACGGTAAACACACATTTCTGGATAAGTGATTTTTTTTTTGCTACAGATAAATCTGTTGGTCTACAGAAGACTTCCTCAAGTAACCTGCTCACTGGTAGTGCAATTTGCGTCGCACCAGATTAAGCGTGAATATAAACGTGACTGTAAATGCGATGCACTTTCTGCTTCCACATGTTCGATGCATCAACTGCAGATTTGGTTCCGGTCCGCTCCTCTGGCTAAGCGCTTTAGCTACATGGACATAGAAAACAGTCGCTGCATATTTGCACACCTCTATCACAGCAGGAGTGACGAGTCTCCCGCGAGCAGCCAGGTGAGATACCGGCGGGAGGAATGTTGACGTCGTTTATCCGAGGACACACGCTTACCCCCCCCCCATAACAGCACTGCGCGGCGGTGAAGTCATCATCACACCGGTAATCATTGCGTCCACTGGCCGGCCCACCTGCCGCGCCCCAGCGGGCTCACCAGCGCATTTTCCCACCGTAATTCATTAGCGCGTAACGGGCCCTCGTAAAGCCAGCGCTGATGCCCCCCCCGGGGCCGGCTGGTGTTACGCCGCATTATTGTAAATGCGCCCTGATCTATCAAAGGTTTAATAGCGGCTCTATGTGCTTTTTATGGCCCCATAAATTAGCACAGGGTCCTGGGCAAACACGCCGCGTGGCGTTTGATGGCTGCCAACCTGCTCTCCGGCACATCGGCACACGGCCGCACCTGTCTGATCACAGGGCCTCCTACCCCCCCCCCCCCCCCGCCCCAGCACACACGAGCACCTGGGATGCAGTTTCACATCAACAGCCACTAAACAGGCATTAAACCTTTCTCCTCTGTGGCTGTAACTCTGTGCCACTTGACAGGAGGCAGTGGGCTGGCAATGGAGCTGACTGTCACGCAGACCTTCAGAACAATTCACCCCTGAGGCGCCTGCTTTGGGGATGTTACAGTATTGTGAAGCACGTCACGGATCACAGGGCCCACACCCCTCTGTATCCACTGTGAGCTGTCTCTTTTAGCCACCAAATCCCCCACCCTCAAGATATTTGCAAAAGAGTATAGAATACCCCAGAGTCAGCAGTAATGTTAGTACTGGGCCACTGGGCAAGGCCTTGAAGCTAATCCTGCTTTCTCAAATATATGTTGTTTTGGATAAAAATGTCTGCTAGATAAGTAAAACTATCAGATAAAATGTGATGACTGTTCAGTTTGGTTTCAAGCAATTTTGGTGAAATATCAATAAGTTGTATACAGCTGTGTTTTCATCCAGTGAGAGGGTCAGTATAGAGGTTGTAGCTTAGGGTGCCGGGGGCCTCCTGGGCGCTTTGTGACACGCAGGATAACACCTGACTGGATGAAGAAAGAAAGTGACACATCAGTATAAATAACTTTCAGCTTGGGATGAGCAAAATTTTTTTGATCACTGACCTGCTGCCCGACCATACAGACGACCTTCAGAGGCAGCTCAGATGAAATGTGAGATCATCCCACCGGAAGTCTTACCCTGCATGCAGCACAGTTGCTAGTGAGGTCCTGGAAGGAGGGGAGCAGACCAGCGTGGCAGATCAAGCTAAATAACTAACTGGTTCCACCCATCAGGTAATGATCGATGGCCAGTAACGTAACAGCGAGAGATCTCTGGGAGGCCGATAACTGTGGCAGCTCCTTCCCATGTTGCAGAGCTGACAGTGTTTCCCAGCTGGGCCTATGGAAACGGCATGTGGGGCAGTGAGGTGAGGCGGGCACACCAGGCAGGGCGGTGAGCTGGGCACGCTGGGTGGAGTGGGGAGATGGGCATGCCAGGCGGGGCGATGAGTCAGGCCCTTAAAGTCCCATGGAGAGCAGCTCTTGTTTACTTTGTCAGAAAACAGGTGCAGGGACAGAATGCCTCTTGTTAAATATTCACAGTGAGGGTATATTTTCCACAATAACTTGCTATTATTAGGCCCTACTCTCCACACCCCTCCCATTCCAGAACACCCCCCCCCCCAAAGCATTAATTAATCGCAGGTTTGGCATATGATGTTTTATAGGTTTGGGATCTGATAGCCTGTGGGAATGCGTCGTGCCTGCTGCCATGCCGTGTGTTTCAGAGCACCGAGCCCCCGCCTCCCCGCCCCTGCCCCTGTTGGTTGTACAGTCTCCCGGGGGCGCAGTGTGCGGAGCGAAACCACACACTTGGCCGCCTGAGGAATTCACAGAAGGAGCTGAGGCTCCGGGAGCTGCGGTAGGGTGGGGGGGTGGTATTAACGAGCAGGTGCGGACTTCAAATGAGGAAAAGCCCCTGGGGTAAGCGGCGGAGGGGGGCATCTGTTTCTGCTCTGTGCTGCGAAGAGATGGGAGCACGAGAAAGTCGTCTTCTGACAACAAACAAACAAATGTATGAGCTGTTACAGTGGTTCCCAGGGGCTGTTGCCCTGTAGCTCCATGCTGGACACCCCCACGGGATCCTGCTTCTGCTGGGGCAGCACACTGCAGGATTCCGTTTGGGTTGAGATCTGCTGGCTGGCAAAGTACCTGTCGGTGTTTCTCAGTATGTGTACTTGACCTTACTTGTGTCCTCGTGGATTAATTATATGTCATCTTCCATCGCTGAAGACCAGTTCCAACTCACAAAAACAGCAGCACAGATGATGATAAAAATCCCCGGATGCCGTACTTGCCCTGCCCCAAATATCACAGCCGCATCGGATGTCTACTTACCAAACAAAATCAATCCCATGATTCATTGCACCCCAAGTTCCGTCTTGGGAAGCAAGTTAGCAAGACCGGTCCTGCCAAGACCACAAGTACGATCTTTGCATTCTTGGTGTTGCGAAACACCCTGTGTCTCAGATAGGTTATGTGTCGCTCCTTAGAACAAACCATGAACGTCATGTTCAACGGGTCTAGACGACGTCTGTCTTCGGAGTGAGGATGCCTTCACCCTGAGACGTCTCACATCACGGCACTGCTCCTCCTCAGGCATCAACCAGCAGTGAAGTGAAGACCCAGCAAAATGGATCATCCGTCCCTCAATGGTGGCAAGATCTCTTCCTGTAGTGATAAGTGAGCACCCTTGGTGCAGACCTGCCAGGAGGTACTGGCATGTTAGCTGATTATGAATATTGGTGGAATCGTTAATACAGGCTGAACAAACTATGGACACGGATATTTCACTTTTTTCCACATTTCATCTGTTTTTATCACCAGTGGTGCAGCACTTGGAGATCGTTTCTCCGCTTGTTGAGCCCTAGAGTGAGGTAGGGGAGCTGGTCCCTCATAAAAGGCCAGCTGCGGATAGGGGTAATGGGTAAACCGTGGAGCGCGCAAGTCACACTTGCACAAGCGCGTCGGTGGAGTGAGAGCATAGCGCTGCGATTTAACACGCCGCAGGACCCGTCACTAGGCCCACAGCGTCAGGCATGACAGCATGAAATTTCCCAACCAGCACCAGATGTGACAGGCATAGGGAGCTGAGATCCTGAGCAGGAGTGCTGGGAACCTGGGCGAGCTGTAACCCCTAAGGCGAGCTGTAATACGTGCTTTGGGCAGCCATAGCCAAAGACTTTTTTAGGTATCGTGCTTTACAAGTCCTGTGCCCACCCCCCACAAGCTGGACCTGGGTCATGGTCTCATTGTCACAATAGGAGTCTCTCTCTCCCTTTTTCTCTATCTCTCTCTCCCTCTATATCTCTGTCTCCGGTCTCTCCCTCTCCCACGCTCTCTGCCTCTCCTGTAGGGGTATTACAAGCTACCAGCGCAGTGAGGGTAGACCCTGGGAGTCTTTCTGTTACCCCCCAGCTGGCTGGAGAGCGACTTCCCTGGGTCTGAGCAGCCCCAGGTCTCCTGCACATAGAGTCGAAATTTAGGGGCCACATTTAGGGGCTGGCCTCGTTTTCGGGCTCCCAGCTATCATGCGGCTGGTTTCATAAAGCTCCCGTTTTGGCGCAGAGATGATTGAAGGCTGTCCTTACCGAGCAGGGTGGGTGACTTGTCCAGGCCCAGGGAGCGCCTTCCCCATACCCTCTGCTAGCTTGTCCCCCCGCCAAAGGCTGAGAAGGAATACGTCAGGAAGGTCATTTCTGGAAAGTGCCAGAGTAAAACCAACAGCGGAAAGTAGCTTGAACAGCCCAGCGGCTGAGCGTTTATACGTTTATAAGGAAATGCAGTTTGTTAGCCAGCTTGCAACACCAAAAATGTAGTTTCTATTTACACGCTTTACATCAGGAGAGAGTCAGTTATGCTGGCAGGAAAGCTGGCGTGTGTTCGGGGATATTCTGAGTGGCTGCACGATGATGGATCGCCGTTTTCATGCACGTAAACGAGCCTGATTGCCTGCTAACCGGGCCGAACTCGAATTCCGTGTTTTTGCTCCATAGATACTTATTTTCCATTTTCCATAACAGCTGCCCCCCCTATAACTTAACAGCAGAGTGGGGCTCGTCATAATTACCGAACACGTTCGCTATTCAATGGTTTGAGGTTTGAAATGAATTTAATGGCTCTGCTGTCGGCTCTAGAAGGTCTCCCCGAGTTGCTGCTTTCTCACTGGCTTGCCACACTCCTTGTTAAACAACTGGAAAATAAAAGGTATTGTAGTAGGCTTTTAGAAAGACCATTTCTGCATATTCCAGTTAACATTAAAATGTGCCTTCTTAGCAGTGATGATGGCATCAAACAATGTATAAGGTCAACAGTGGAAAAAAAATGTGACGTGCCTTTTTTGTCCTGATATGTTTGGTCTGCCTGCAGAGATATACACATTGACTTTGAACTGACAGACATTATGGACCTTCTGGTCATGTGATAATAGTGATGTCATGTGACAGTATCATGTGATGCTAGTGAGCTGGGAATGGCAGTAGGTCTCATACTCATAGCGACAGGTACTGAATGTGTTGTTTCAGGGTGTGTGAGGATCTCTGGGGGGCAGTAAAGGTGTGAGAGCAGGTGTGTGTGTTTACTGGCTATGGGGGGCAGGGGGCTGCACCCCCATAGGCTTTTTCATATTTTAAAAAACAAGTGACTCCCCCCCCCCCCAACTGACTCATAACATGTGCTGAGGCTGAGTTTAACACTGGAGCAGATGTGTATTTTCACACAGACCGCTCTGCTTCATTCAAATTCCCACCACCCCTATGCTGATATATCCCCCCCCCCCATTCTCTGTACTATATAATAAAATGTATTTTTTTGGCAGGGGTGCTGCAATTTGTTTTCTCATTAATACCTTAGCTTATTAAAATACAGGTTTTGGTGTAGTCAGTAACAGTTAACGGAGAGTGCCACATGGGGGCGCTGTGACTTTATGTGGGCTCAGAACCCCCAACTGAGTGAGTCAGCCTTTTGCCTTTTTACGAGGTGTCAGTAAAACCTTCCCATTTTTTTCAGTAAAATCCGAGGAGCACAGGGGTGTGTGGCTATGGCGACGAGGGGGTGCTGGTGCAGATACCTGCGGTTGGGGATGATCACTGCAGTTTGGGGTGTAAAAGCATGAAAACGCAGCATGTGGCTGTTTATATGGTGACACGGTGTTGTAAATTCGGGCCGCCTTCTCCTTGAGGGGCTCCCACGCACCCGTGGGGCACACGTCTGGGATTGTCAGGGCTGGGCTGCCGGTCGCATGATTTAGTGTCGTGCCGTGCAGGGCCTCGCGGTTTGTTCGCCACTCGGCTGGAAGCTGTGACCTGCTCCTATATGAGTGTATAAATATACAGAGACGTGAAAACATAACTCACGGTGAAACGACTGCAGCATGTGTGTGGCTGTTTTCTCGCTGCTTGATGCCGGCGTGCTGCAGAAGGCTCCCTCCTCTTCCTCCCCTTCTCTTCCATAAGAACATAAGAAATATACAAACGAGAGGAGGCCATTCGGCCCATCAAGCTCGCTTGGGGAGAACTTAACTA
>JAODKE010000028.1:21134549-21150572 GCA_026779605.1 Mormyrus hasselquistii | reverse complement strand
ACCCTGGTTTGGCTGCTCCTGAGCTCCTGGGGAGTTTGTGTGGATGTGTGCAGGGGTGATTTCTGGGCTGGGGGTTTGCACTGGTGATCGGGCAGCTCCTGGGCCACCTGCATATCCAAATGAAACAAAAACATCAGCAAGGGCCATCTGTACCTCGTTTCTTTTGTCCCACTAGCAGCTAACTGACAATGGATGAATATCCGGCATGCCAAAGTACAGCAGGTGGTCTCCCCATCCTCACGAATCCTTGCGAGTGTGGTGCACGTGTGTCGAAGCTGTATTTTGCTGGGGAGACTGTATAACCACAGAGCCGTTTCATACACACAGTGCACACTCTGCTTCTCCACTAAAATCTGTTTGGCCCGGTAGCCTTACATTTGAGTGCTACACTGTACGGAAATCCGAAAGGGAGCACACTGAAGCGGAAAAGCCCCAGAGGCAGTAAACCAATCTGGACACGGACCATGTGGTGGCTAATCTGGTGCTGAGGGTCACTGGGGAGAAACATCAGTCCGCAGCGGCAGTGTGGAGGACCGCTGCGTGGTCACCCTTGTATCTGAGTAAGTTTTATTTCTCCGATGCTAATTAGGAAGCAGGAGCAGATGTGAGTATGAAGGTACCTCTGGCTGCTGGGCTGCAGAAGCTTAAAGTCAGAAAGCCTCTCTATCTGAGTTAATATTTCCTCCCAGCTCAGCAGGGAAGCTACACCGACTAGCTGTGCCTTTCCAGAGCACGGAAGCCCCCCCCCCCACACACTGCAGGAGTGTGACCTCCCCCATGCCCCGGTCCAGCTGCTGCTCACACTGTTCCACTCCAGTAGTTTTAAAAAGGCCACTGATTGGTCAGCACCAGTCATGTGGTCACCTCTTGCGGCGCGCCAGCCCTTATCCCGCAGCGTCAGTGATAAGGCGGCATTAAACGCTTTGAGGGGGGCTGCAGATGACATCATGGCTACACCATACCCCCCCCCCCCCATTTGCGTTCTAACAGGATAATGGCTATATAAGAGCAGTCTTCATGGGAATCATGAAAAGCATCTCCTGCTGCTTTGTTTGTGATGGGCTCAGTGCGCTAAATGGATCCAGTAAGCCAGTCCCCCTGGATGAGCTCATGCTAAGGTGCGAGGTGCCAGCGCCCGGCCGACCTGCCGCTTTATGGTCTGCTTCTATGCCCTCACACCTGTTTATTCTCAGTTTTTTAATGTCTGTTTATTTTGGCCTCGTGTCACATTCTCATCGACCTGCAGGTGTCAAGTGTGGGTCCTTTTAGATGGTGTGGCGTCTGGATACAGCTATAGTGCAATCAGTGTGGGGCAAGTGGCCGGGAAGATCTTCAGGATGCTCTGATGAGCCAGCGCCGAAAGAATGAAAGATGATGAAATGATTGCAATGGTGCTTTGAGGTCCTGGCCCTACGGTTACATGGTCACGCTGTTAGCCTAAGCTAGCTGAGGGCAGAAAGCAGGAAGCTGCCGGGGTGGTAGGAGAGGCCTGCATATAATACGATAATCATGCTGTTTTCAGAGGCCGGGGGTTCGGCGAGGCCCACTTATCAGGCCCCGCTTTGCTTGTGCTTGTCGAGTCGTTATTAATGATCATAATTGCACCTTTATTTTGCAGCTGTTAGTAGAATCTGTTTTTCTTTCACATCTGACGACGTCATTGTCTGGGCTTCATCCAGTCCTATCATGTAGATTAAGCACTTTCCGGAACATTTTAAAGTCGTCACAGGGCTGTCGTGGACATGGCCGTCGCCAACATCGGGGTTGGGAACGCTGTGCGGACCCCCATCCTCTCCAGAATGTGGCTCTGAGGGGATGCTCACGGCGAGGGTGGGGCCCGATAAATGCAGAGAGTGACATTGGGGCACTAACCGAAAAAATGGTTAATAGTCACGCATTGTAACATCTAATTAGTTATAGGATGATCCCTTCCCGTTGGCATGGGAATTCTGAGGCGGCCGTCTGGAGGGGTCGGGGTCACAGGGTCTCAGGATTTTCCTGTTTTGTGTTGTTGATAACGGAGCTCGGTTATGGTGGTAGAGGGGCGGAGGGGGCTGCGCTACATGCTACATGCTACCACAAGCCGTCAAAGGAGGTGCCCAAAAAACCAAAGTCCTATTCCTACATAACATATGCTGTGTAGCTTTGTGACACTGTGTCATAAATACACAGCACCTGCGTTCCTCCCTCCGGCCCCCAGGGGGCCCCGGCTGGCCCACGAGGCTCGGCTCGGCTCGGCTCATTGCTACGCGCGCTTGTAAAAGCGGGGCCCAGCTGAGACCGCGGCACCCCAAGTCAGACCCCCAAATTGCTCGCCTTCCACGAACGTGCGAGCAGCTTGAACTTAACGAGGCCCGGGCCCAGAAATCAATGAGATTATTCAAACTGACGGGTAGATTTTAGAGCTTGAAGTCATGCAGTAATCTGCCCCCCCCCCCCCCCCCCTTAAAGGGACAGGCCGCTGGACGGCGGCTCTTTCCAGCCTATATATGTTCTTGGCAGAGCTCCCTCTCTCAGGTTTCTGCTGGCCCAAACACTTTTACAATATCTCTAATTCGAAATGAAAACACTTAGAGGCGGCCCACGGCGGCACGTGAAAACACACGGTTTTATCATTCTTTTATTTTTTTTTCCCAGAATTCAGCGAGAGGCCCTTGTTGGATTTTTAAGAAACTGCTACAGTTTAGGGGGAACACTTCAAAACAAAGGCATTAAATGGATGGCAGCGATTGAAAGGACGTGGTGTAAAATTTAATGAAGATCACGGCTGCCATGGCGATATTAATAGCGGCATCTAGGCGGGTGTTACATTCCTGCAGTGGGGGCCCATCGCAGCCAAACAGTAAAATCTTTCCCCAGAACGGCATCACAGGATTGTAATTAATCATACTTATCATGACAGAAACTGTTAAAAGCATAGACTGGCTGCAGAACGCTGCATTTTTAATCCGGAGGAAACAAGCGATCCCACTGAAACAGCAGATAAGTGTCTCTAGGTGTGCTTGAAGTCTCTGAACTTCCAGAAAGTTCTCCTCGCGCATGCACTGCTGGGATTGGACCGCTTAGCCTCTGAGACCTGACATGTTGTTATGACGTTGAGAGCATTATGTTGGAAAGTTTTGTTGTCAACTTTTGGCACTTTCTGGTACTTACAAAATCCCTGGGGTCAAAACCTCCCCCCTCCGGCCATGACAAAAACACACGTCTTCTTCACATTTGTTGGAAAATGGAGATGAAAGGTTATGCTGTATGAGGAGATGGCTTGTGAGGGCCAGAGGCCGTCAAAGTAGCTGGCTCTTAGTGCACATTGAAACCTATATAAACACAACTGGTGACAAAGAAAAACACCAGCCGATTGGCTAAGTTTACACTTAAAACAACACCGTGACTTAAAATGTGCACTCCATGCTTGGAAACAACACTCTGCACTCAGATCCCATTTATGCTGCATATCACCGTCATGTAAAGGTATGCATTCTGGAGCATGAAGTTCCTAATACGTCCCATCTTCAAAGCTGCTGTCCTGTAGTCAGATTTTTTGCCTCGGTGCTTTTGGGTTTCCGTAGTGACCCCTCCTCCGGCTGCTCTGGGTCAGAGGTGGTCCGGCTCCGCCACGTGCACACCCAGGACGTTCTGATCTCTTTACCAGCAGCTGGTGTTCACGGCGTGCACCGGATCCCAGCGACTGGATATTTCGGCACTTAATAATCGTCGCCGGTTTATCACACAGCTCGAGTGCCCCACTGCTTTTTAAACAGCAGATGCTTTCCAGCGTGATATTTTATTAATCCTCCATTCCTACGCTGTCTTCATTCTGCTTCTTCATCTAAACTGAAAACACATTTTTGGTGGAGTTTGTGATAAAGTACGTGGATTTGCCAGGAATCCTGAGGCAAAGATAAAAGTTTTTTTTGCTGCTACAGATACATGTGCAGATGGTTATTGATGTAGTTAAATAACGGGCTGTACATGTGTAGGGCCTTATCAGCAGAATTATCAGTCTCGCCGGAGAGCGGGAATATAATTTATCACCTGGCAGATTTGGAGCGCGAGCCGGTGCAAGCCGTTCTGGAAAGCGAATCCCCTGCTCTCTTCGCCCGTCACAGCGGCCTCCCAGTAGACAGATCGCGGTCGTGTCGTGGATGTGAACAGAGCCAGCGCGCCCCTCCCAAGCGCCCCTCCCATCCTCCGAAAGGCGCCCCGTGGGAGCCTGCTTACCGGGAAGCGTATGGCGCTGAGGTCCTCTCTGCTGATAAGAGCTCAGTGCAGGTCTGACGCCAGTGGGCTGGGATGTAAACACTGTATCCTCTCTGTGTCCCAAGCTGACCGGCAGATTTCTGGGAGGCTCTGTGTGGCTCAGCGGCTTCGGACTTGTTGCCTGTGATCAGAAGGTCACCGGTTCAAATCCTGGGGCCGACAGACTGATGTAACCGTTGTGGCCTTAGGCCAGGCCCTTAACCCCGGTTGCCCCAGGGACACTCAAGGGTTTCCTCTTGAGGCTAAATGAAGTATCGCTGTTCGGTTCTGTTCTGGTTCGGTGCCGGTATCTGCAGGTAAAGCCGCTGAAGCCTTTCCTGTGTACAGCATGCGGGAGGATGCTTTAGCGATAGGGCGAGGGGAGCCTTAGGGATGCCCCTCTTGGGACAGCGTAGCGATCAAGTTACGAGACCGGACTGTGCTCCGGAATCCCGCCTTTCTTGCATGCGCTGCTGCATTATGGGTTGGGCTGCACTGCTCTGGCACGGCCCCCCTAAAAATCAGGGGGTCCCTCTGTGTACCCGGTTGGGATGGGGTGGGGTTAGTGGGGGATCAGGGAGATGGCCACTCTGCAGATTAGGTTTCCTGTCTCCCAATGACTGTGTAATGGCACTAGTGTGAAAGGGCTTCATTCAGCCGCTGGCCTAATCATTACTTATAGAGCCCATTTTTATTATTATTATGCAAAGTAGTTTCAGACTGAGCTGTGCATCCACACGTCACTGAATTCCGCCTGATAAGGCCTTCGATGCAGAATGCTAACCATGCTAACGGAGGCGTGTCCACAGGTTCTGCTGGCACTCACAGTGGAGCCCGTAACATGTGCTCACCAGACGCCCCCCTACCTCCCCCCCCCCACCCCTGCAGCCAAAACCTGGGGGGGGGTTAAGGAAGTCTGTCTGGAACGCGGCGCTCTCCGCTTGGACATGCTGGCTGCCCCCACCTCTGTACTGATTAACACACAGATGTGTTCATTACATGTCAGAATCTGTGCACCGTCAGTCAACAGGGGGATCTTCACGGTGCTTTTGGGGGGGGGCAGCATAAATCGCGGCCAATGACTGTCCGGTTTTATTGACTGTTTGCATCCAACTCGATGTGTTCAGAAGAAACTGTGAATCGACCGGCTGCCTATTTTCACACTCTTGTCACAGTTTTATAATTTTGCATTCGTGTCCCCATCGGGGTGACACCTCAGGGAAGGTCCCTCCTGTTGTTCTCCACTCAGCTCCCTTCCATTAGTGATCGTCACTGAATGGTTCTCTGACCTCTCCGGCATCCTTCCCGGGGACAGTCTGACCCCAGCCCCTGGAGAGCTCCCTCTCTGTTCGGGCCCCTCATACCTCCCGTCGGAAAGTCAGGAATCATCAAATGACCCTCACTCTTGCTTGCGCCGTGCAAATTTAATTAATTAATCACATTCACTGGAATTTTTTCCCAGTCTCACTGCTTTCTTTGGAAGGACTTCAGCCCTGAAAATATTTCCCATAGTGAGATTTCTCTGAAAAAGGAACAGGGGACAAGAATAGCGTTCACCCACGGCCGTGCCCAGTGGTGATTCATGGGTCCAAACAGCGCGGCACACTCTCAGCCCGCAATGACGTTTTGGGGTGACACTGTGTCCCCCTATCATGCCTTTAATATCCCCCTGTCTGACGTAATGCCGCTTATGCCTAAACAGTGAAATAAAAGAATCCATGTTAGGCACAGTAAGCTGTGTACATGATACGGTCACTGATAAGTTCCAGGTCGGTGAGAGAGGAACCTTCCAGAACAGCATGGAGTCAGAGGCGTCTCCTCACCACCAGCCCTCCAGTAAGGATGGGACACAGTGCCCTGGTGAAGAGCAGCTCATTAAAAATCCCACATAATATTAACGTAATTTAAAGCAGCCAATGGAAAAGTGAGGCTCTAATGGGGGAGCTGACAGCGACAGCCACAGCCACGAGATCCTCGTGATCCGAGCAGGACATCGGAAAGCATGTGTGTCTGATTGGCCATCCAAACGACAGTTCGCAGTGTAAACACCTAATGTCTTGACCATGGGAGCACGAACCAGGGAAACAGGTAAAGGAGATAAATATGGGGTAAAATAAAGGGTTTTAATGGGGAATTGAAAGGGCATAAGGCATAGACGCTTCACAACACTACAATGACAGAACTAGGGAAATAAACTGACGTGGACTTAAATATATGAGACAAATAAAGACAACTCAAAACAGCTGATGAACACGGGGATTCCACACGGGGTTGATGAGGGGGCGCGACACATGAGAGGAGCAGACGATCGGGATATGACAGAACCCCCCCAAAGGCGCGCACTCCGGGGCGTGCCTAAGGGGAGCGAAGCGACGTGGACTGGGGACACAAACTGAAAAGACAAACTGAGGAGCAGACACATAGGAAACGCACAGAGGAACCGGGGGTGAACACAGGGTGCACAAAGGCAGGGGGCAAGGAGGCAAAGGGTGGGGGGAAATGGGGAGCCGGAGGGAACCCCGTCAGGTGAGGGGCGGAAGCCGCAGGGGCAGCAGGCGACCGTGAGGCTAAAGCTGGAGGGACCCTCGGCGAGCGCGAGGAGGGAGCAAGAGGGAAGAACGACGGGGCCAAAGACGAAGGCGGTGGGACTGATGGAGGGGGTGAGGAGGAAGGCGAAGGGGACCCAGGCGAAGGGCAGGAGGGAGCAAGAGATGTAGCAACCGAAGGCTCCGGGGGACCCGCAGTCGACCTACGAAGCGTCGGAGGCAGGACTGGAGGCGGCCAACGAGCCGAAGCCAGGTGGACTATAGGTGACCGCCGAGCCGCAACCAGGGTAACTGCAGGTGAGCCAGGGGGAGGGCAGGCGGGACCCGGCCCTAGCGCAGGTGTCCCCTCCCTTTCCGGGAGACTGAGAAGTGGGGACCTGGCCGGGGTCTGTCACACTGGGGTGACGGTGGTGGAGTTACGGGGGAGGTCAAAAGGGAAGTCATTGGGAGAGGTCTGGGGGCAGTCAGGGAGATCCCTGAGGGGTCCCACTCCAGCTCCTCCTCCGATTCCACTAGGGAGGGAGGAGCATCGGTCCAGCAGGACAGGAGCCTCGAATGGCATCTTGGGTGCCCCTGGCACAGGAACCAGAGGGGCTGATGAAGCAGGAGGGACCTCTGGGAGCAACGCAGGAGCAGGAGGGACCACTGGGGGTGCGGCAGGAGCAGGAGGCACTGGAGGAACCACGAGGGAGAAGCTGCAGGCACTGGAACCATGAGGGGCAAAGCTGCAGGAACCGCAGGCACAGGAACCATGGGGGTAGCGCAAGAATGGCCAGCACAGGAACCACAGGGGGCAGCGCAGGAACCGCTGGCACAGGAACCACGGGGGTGCTGTCCGCTTCCGGAACTTTGGGACCCAGAGAATGGAGTCCCAAATGGACCTGGCCCCTTTAAGGGCTAGGAGCGTCCCGGGAAAGGGGCGTGCTGCTGATCCAGGCAGCAAAGCGGCAGGCGGACCGTCCGGGCCAGCGATCGCAGTCGCGAACACCGTCGGGCTCAGAATTGGAAGGGGGTCTTCCTGACCCCTGGCAGGGGGAGCAGCGCAGAGTGAGACAGCCCCTAAGTAGATCTCCTGCGTCTCCTCTTGTCTCCTGTCTGCAAGGGCTACCCTCGTTATGTTAGCTTCCGCCATCCCACTTCGTAGCCGCCGTAAGTTGTCACGCACCTCCCCCGCGATATGACATGTAAGACCATCCAACCAAAGGCTGGGAAGTCAACCAAACCAGCAAGATCCCTTCTGCCGTCTAGTTCATTGTGACACATTGGTGCCGGATCCACGTGGGGCCTGAGTATGTGTGTGGGGCCTGTTCATGTGGGGCCTCCGCATGTGGGGCCACGCATGAGGAACCTGGGCGTGTGGGACTAGGCATGTGAAGCCTGGGTATGTGTGTGGGGCCCGGGTGTGTGTGTGTGGGGTCCGGGCGTGTGGGGCCTTGGTAATGGCTTGGTGAGGTGACAGCTTCATGCTGGGAGTGACGTTGTTTACCATCACTCAAACCCTAAGGCTTGGGGGCCCCCTCTTGGTCTGAAATAGTCACTATAGTAGCATAGAGGGAGTGACTTTTGAGTGGAGCCCTAGGAATCACGAATCTGGCTCTGCAAGGTGTTTGGAGCCTGGGAGTGGGGGATTCCACGTGTCACATGTCCCTATGATGTCACCAAGTCTCTTGTGGGATCACCCTGCCCCCGGAGTTTACAGTTTGGGGGATTCCTGGCTGTAATCAAAGCCTCATCTTCACAACTTATTTCCTGTGAGTTTTCATTAATTATAGTACAGAAAAAATGGGCTTCACTCCTATTAATATAATAAAGTATCAGAGTGCTGATCACAATGAGGAATTAATATAACAGTATAAGACTGAGGAAGGCATTACGCTGAAACGTGTCTGTGTGGTGACGGTCAATGTAATAAAATATTATTAAGCAAAGTGTGACCTGTTTTCTGTCCTCTTATTTTGATTAATTGCAGTCATCAGAAGCAACAAAAGGTGGGAAACAATCGCTGAGTTATTCTGTAAAGAGTCTCTGAGTGTTTCTCAAATCTCTCTGTGTCACAATAAGCACGCAGCCCTTAATGACCCAAATGCAGAGGGATTCGTGGCTAGAGGCAGCGTCTGCGCAGCAGCAGCACATCTAACTGCATGTCTGAAACTCAGCTGGCAGTGGAAATATGCCTTTGAAAAATTGCAAAATCGTTTCGAAATCTGTTCTGGAAACGCATCAAGCTCCGGCTGAAGCGAAAACTCCCATTCTTTAAAACAGGGTCACGCTGGTCCTGGAGGGGGTGGGAAGGGGGGGGATTGTGTCGATGGGCCGGATGGGTCCACTTCCCCTTTTTCTGATTTATATCCGGTGAGATCGTTAATTGGCATGTGCTGTTTTTAAACATGTGTGTGGAGGAGCACCTGGCTGGCCCCCATTAGCGTGTTCACTGACACACGACGAAAAGCAGGCATGTGGTGTTGAGTCCTCTGTCTTCTGAAAAGATCCAGAACATCCTCGAGCAGCAGAACCAGGGCACATGTGAGGAACCGTGCACACACCTAGCATTTGAAGAGCCTGACGGGTGACCGTGACCCCAACCTACTGGATCATACGTCCGCAAATCATGCATCCCAGGTTACCATGACAACTCTGCGATGTCTTAGTGCCCGAGGTCCCCCAGGTGGTTTTGGTTCTCTGCAGGACATCCCATATGAACTAAGGCACTCTAGAACATGTTCCAGGTGTCACATGTAAATACAGGCTCCACGCCAACGGTAGCAAGCAAACTGTGGTCCGTCTCGGCAGCCGCCGTGACCCCCCCCCAGTGAGCATAAGGGCAGGGCCGGATCACGGGCGGTGCAGCCTGTGCATGTTATTGGATGTGAATGGAACCGGGTGCTTGCGTGGGCAGGAAACTCGGTCCTGGGGCCGTAATCGCTCTGTCCACCTGCATCTGACGTACCACATTGATAAACAGCAGGTTCGCCAAATCAGGAACACACACAGAGAACAAAATGAGCCAGAATCAGCTGGGTGAGGCGGCCATGCAGAAATTAGCCAGGCTAATCGAAATGCTAATCAGGCTCCCGGCTCCCCAGTCTGGGACGCTTTTCCGACTCCTTCAGAAGCTTCTGGAATCGCATTCTTTTTTTTTTTTTTTGAACAAGCACTCATCTCCTCTTTTCAAATGTGTAACACGGCCTTGCGTTCGCATGTACTTGTTGGGATCCATTCAGCCTGATCATGTTAGAAACTCGTGGCCAAGAGCTCTGGGAAGAGGAGGATAGAGGGGTTTGAATTACTGCTAAATGTTTGGTTTCTGTGCTCCACTGAGACTGTGTAAAATTAATGGAATTCTGCGCGGCTTCCAGGCTCGTCCTGTGAAAGTGTGGGATTCTGAATGACGGCCCGTGACTCACCCTCGCAACAAGATGTGAGCAAAAAAAAAAACCTGTAATAAGTGTGTTGGACCCTTTAATTCTGGCTTTGGCGTTAATGCACATCAGCTGTGATTCTCAGGCCGGATCAGTCAGAGGGAGCATCATTAAAGACATGACAGGCTTCTCTGTGTGACTGTCTCCCTCAGAGCAGAGCTAATGGCACTTTAAGGCTAAGTCAAGATCAGCCTGCTCCCTGCTGCTGGAAACAGGCTGGACGACCTCTCCATCCATGCACAGCCTTCTTGTAAATGATTTATCTGAAGTACAAGGGTTTCATATTTTGACAAAAGCTCAGAGACATATAAATTGGCATCGTAACCACAATAGCTCGGGCTTGTTATTCCAACAAGCTGATGAACTCAGAGGCATGTGATTGATTCTGAAACATGGGCATCTTGGTCTCCCGATGTTTGTGGGACAGGAGAACTGAGGGCTATTTGGATTCTGCTAGTTTACACTGTACAAATGCTTTTAGAATGGGAAAGGTGACCAAGGGTGCGTTTCCCTGACGCATAGGCGCTAACTGCATTAGCAACTTGCATAGTTAAAACCATGCAACTGATTAGGTCCAACTATGCAAGTTGCTAACGGGACCTTTTGGGACTTCAGGAGCGCTAGGACCCATACATCAGCAAACCTCAAAAACAGCCATCACATCGACGTGGAGGATATCTTACATGGCCTCCTCTGCTTTTAAAAAGCTTCAATGTTCAGATTGGAGAACATTAATTCCATAAAATGCTGCGATTCAATAGGCAGGTAGCTTTGCAGATGTGTACGGACAGTACATGTCTATCAGCAGGCTTTCCCTGGGCTACACTCTCTATAACTATTCATTAAAAAATGCTGGTGCAGATCTGCGGTTTCCTTTTCTCCATAACACCATCTTTCCCTTTCAAAAGTTCAGAATAGAGCAGATTAGTTTTTATTGGTGATTAGGGGGCAGGTCACGGTTTTAAGGTGGTGTGCTCTTTCAGTCTAGACACACCGCCGGTCACATGCCAACTGCTCGACCACATTCTTGACTCCTGTCTGCCGTGGAAACCTGCAGTCAATTTTGGGAATTTGTGATTGGCAGGTGGGTCAAATTTTGAATCTAAGCCTGGTCTAGTGTTTGTCCAGCCCCCTCTCCCCCCCCAGCTCGTGTGGCTTCGGTCTGCTCCAGCTGGACCAGCCTAGGGGCCATTGCCCTTTCTGTCACAAAGGAATTAACCCCCCCAGAAGGTATGAACGTCATTGGTGTTTGCTGGCTGGTGCAGCCAGTGGGAGAAGTTTTGCAGGCATGTGGATGTCCTGGTAACCTGCAGGATTTCACCGCGTATCGCTACCAGAAGGTGCCGGGCTCATAGAAATCAATCCGGACCGCTTCAGTGAGACCTGTTCACTCCACTTGCCTCTTATATCATTCCTTAGTGTTGGAGACCTACTAATACTTGATTTTGGGTTTTTTATTTAGACCAACCACCATATCTGTGACGCCAGTGTCCTCAGAGCGAGGCGGAGGGTGACCCCAACACTCTTTTACAAGCACTATAAACTTCCATTGGTGTGTTGTTATCTGCAGTCAGGATGTAAATCACATTATTTCTCTTGTTCGTTTTGTGTCTCGCGGTGGCCTGACCCTCGTTATTACATTACACATGGTGTAAACTTTACACATGACATCAATATTCCTCATGTTGCACCAACAAAAGGCCGTTATAGTAGTATGCTGCAATGCCCTGGATCTACACGCTTACACACTTCCCGGGGCACCTCGGATGCGGTCCGAAAGAGACGAAGCCCCCCCTCCAGCACCCTAATTTCATTTCCGGAATGATTGGGGAGTCTGGGCGGGGGGGAGGCTGCAGAGTAGGCCTCGTTAACCCCTGCAACATAATCCACTTCTTTTGCACGGGGGCGGGTGGCTCCCGTTGCGTACTGGAGGCGGACCTTTGAAGGCACGATGAAACCTGAGACTTTTTCGGAATCGACGGCAGCCCCCGGGGTGAGCAGGGCAGCACCTGAATCGAATTCCTTGGGCTGGGCTTGGTCTGCTCTGGTCACGCGTGTACCATGCTAATAGCTGCTGATTGATGGTAGGCATAAGATCACGCTAAGAAGGGCAATCCGTGCTGTTATCATGTTACCGCTGCTCTCTGACACACTGGCGTGTTACAGGTGGGGGTCATCTCAGCACGCATACACATGACCAAAGTCAGTCTGTGAACTATCAGCCCCCTATACCAAATGCCACAGACACATACATCTCATTGTGACAGCTTTCATATAAAACCAAAAATCAAATTCTTAACAAACACATAAAATGCAAAATGGGGCATTTCCCAGGTGAGTCAGTCATTTGGTGAAGGCTGCCGTTCTATTCTCACACATTACACACTACTGGTTTCTAGGTTTGAGGGTCATAAGCGAGAGCCTGCCGACAGATTGAGGAAGGTTAACACTCTCAGCCTTCTGTGGTCGCCCAGCACCTGGGCACCTGGGAGGTGGGGGTTGACTGAGGTCAAGCAGCAAAGCTGAATGCGTTCGAATTTAGAAGCAAATTCAGCTTCTTGTCAAAGGGTGACAAGCTCAGAAGAGATATGGAAGAGAGAATTATTATTTTAATCTCTTGGAACTGAGACGGCATGCAAGAGATTGCAGGAAAGAATGCAAGACGGTAGGAGAGAGTGTGACAGAGTGACAGGAAGTGAAAGTGTGAAAGAGTGTGACAGGAAATGTGAGTGAGCGTACATGAGAGTGTGAGAGAGTTCGACAGAATGAGAGAATATGAGTGCTATAGAAGAGTGTGACATAGAGTGAGAGAGAGTGAGAGGGTGTGTGCTAGGGCTGCGGCCTCTGCTGGAAGAGAGCTTGTGCCAGCCTAGGCCTCGACACCAGAGAAACACCACAGAAACATCCTCAGCGTGCAATAGGCGACCCCGTGTCACGTGAAGGATCCACTCTTGGTCCTCCTGTTCACAAAAGGCTGTTGTCACACAGAGCATGGTGCATTCCTGGAGAACATGCCACATCATCTAGCGGAGCCATGTGGAACCTGCAGAGAAGGGGAGGGGGGCTCCCACTTGTCATTTTCTCAGGTAGAGAGTGGACTCACCTCATAAAATGTTACGCCATTTTAACCAAAAACTGTAAAACTCCATTTAGCTCAGCAGGGGCCTACCTCCCCCCCCCCACAAAAAAAGAGGGAGACATGCAAATCAAACAAATAATAAAATAATTAAATGAGCACCACCATCGGTCAGGAATCGGAGGCCAATAAATGCAGGCAGCCGTGTCGCTAGTAAATGAGAAGCCCATGCGACAAACTCATAAGCTGACGTGACGAAACGGGGACAGTGTGCAGGGTGCCCTCATGGTGTACCGGTGACCTCATGCTGCTGTAACTCCCGTGCCCTGCTGTAGACACGAGTATCACTTCCAAAACTACTTTCTTACTTATAAACAGGGAATCTCCAGTCCTTCCTGTGATATTAATGGTTTTAGCTGTCTGGCACACTCTGTGGGCGCCCTGGCTGCGCTACGGCTTTTTGAGATGTTGCAGAGATTGGAGATCTTTTCTCGGGAATAACACACAATTTTCCAAAAAAGCAAATTCCTCATCTCGTCCGGCGCGCTTCAGGGATTGCATCAGAGAGTGAAGCATCCAAATCCACGTGTTGTGTATCTCGATGGTCTATTAAGAGCATCCAGGCAAAAGCGCACACACATACGCACGCAGACACGCACGCACACATGCGCACGCAGACACGCACGCACAAATGCCGCAGGCCAAACATGCCCACGGTCTCTGACGCCTTTCCTTCGCTCAAAACGCTGTCGTTTTTATTGCCTCGTTTACGACTGAGAGGAAATAACGACGTTTTATTGTCTTCCGTATCTGGGCACTTGTTTACATGCAGGGGGTGCGGAGGCCGTGGGAGGTGAGGGCTTGGCCTCCTCGTTCTGGAGGGGGAGGCGGAGGGGCATGAAATGATCAGCCTGTCTTATGTTATCCATTAAAAGAGAAAAATCTAAAATTGCTGGCCAAACTGGTCAACACACCAGGCAGGATGTGACCCTCATGGTCCAGTTCTGACAGGACTACTCTTTACTCTCGTTTTACTCTGGCTTAACTCCAGTTTTACTCTGACTTTAGTCCGGTTTTACTCCTTCAGACAAAAAGGCAGAAGATCACAGAATCACACCTCTTGTATCTTTTTTATTTCTGATGTTTTGAGGAGTTGGTTACGTGGAGCGGCTCTCTACTGTTTCCCTTTCACTCCTCTAATGGCGCTGGACTTATGAATAAATAGATAAAAATCCTCTTCTGTCACATGCATTATTCATTACCATTTTCCTCTGGAAATTTGCTCATACTCCCGCCTTCAGACAACACCAGCCAATCAGCAAACAGGGACTCTGCGGTAGCTGAATGAACGTGAACATAACCTACGCCACCCCCGCCCCACGCACACACACACACACACACACACACACACACACAAACACAAACCTTTATTAACCGCAGCTCAGCCTCTGACTGGCAAACAGAAAGCACTTACTCCACTATCGCAGGGCCCAGACCGGATGGGACCTACTCTGATTTGATTAGGAATATTCAGTCCTGGCTCCCATTAGAGCCATTCTAATCAAATTAAACAGAGTAACGATTTAAGCAAGGAAAGCTCCCGTCTCGCGGCAGGTTTGAGCAGAAACAGCCCCCCGCCGTAGCGCATTTGCCTGCATTTCAGCTCCACATATATCCTTAGTGAGAGCCTTTTCTCAGGCTGACCCAGGAGCTCTGCCCTCGTCTCCTTCATTGTTTTACTTTTGTGTCGTTTAATCGAATCAGACTTGTTCCCGCCGCTGACTCCCGGCGTTCAGGGACGATGGGAGGGGGGCTGGGCTTACAGGGGCCCGGAGTGACCGTGGGGTTCTGACGGAGACGGAGGTCACAGCTGCTCTGGCGTTAGGGCAGGGGCCCAGCCCCCGAGGGCCTCGACGCCTGGGTAAGGTAGCACGGGTTTGTCCCCCACCCAGGACCACGGCTCCGACTCCCTTTTTTTCCAGAATGTTCTGTACTCCGCCCTTTTCCCTGCCATGCGATTTGACCGCGGTATTCCACCGAAGGTTCCCGTGCGATCGGGGGGAAATATCAAGCGAGGTGCTTTTCTTCTGATACCATGTGGATCCAATCAAAAATGGGTGGTCAGCAGCTCTGAAATATTTTTATTTTAATTTGTTGTAAGTAATTGCAAATTAAAGTATCGCTCTGCATTTATTCGTTCCTGATGGCTCCACGGTACCTCCGTAACTAAGGATATAATCGTCTTTCAGCACCTTTGATTTGCCTTACTGTACCAGGGGAAATCATCGGCACGTACTTATAGGTATGGAGCATTATGGGTAAGCCAAAAACGGCTTGATTACATTGAAATTAAAGCCACCTGTTAATTATGCATAGATTTGGGGACTGAAGCAGTGCCCACGTCGACATCAGAGCGCAGGAGCATGGTTGTACACACCTGGAGATGTGAGGTGCGACCCCGCACCGCGATGGACACGCCCGGCCTGTTTTATTATACAGTCATTTATAGGGGGCTCCACCGTGTTTTGAATAGAAAATGGGCGACGGTCTCGTGGGGGTTCGTTTTGACTGAGCATGTTGATCTGGTGGGAGCAGTGTGCAAAGGAAACATCACCCCGTGAATCCCTGGAAGGGCCGTGATGTTGGACCTTAAGTATCACAACCTGCAGAAAACTATGAAAATCCCTGGAAGGGCCGTGATGTTGGACCTTAAGTATCACAACCTGCAGAAAACTATGAAAATCCC
>JAODKE010000028.1:21085675-21097261 GCA_026779605.1 Mormyrus hasselquistii | reverse complement strand
CTGAGTTATACATTAGTGTATCTGTGCCTGGTTGTTTAACAATAATCTGTTACCTGAAAGCTTAAACAGGTAAGCAAGAGCCTAATTAAAGTCAAAATCTATTTCCAAATTATATATGTGTAATATTAATACAATACTTAGTTAAGTGTAGGCCCCAAGAGGTACAAGCAGAAAAAAGTTAAAAATTGCGCCTAAATATTATTGTTGTTGTTATTGTTTTACATCCAGGAACCGGGTCACGGCGACGCAGAAATGCAATGTTCTCCCTACTGTTGGGCATGTCTGCTTTTTAAAATAACATTACTTAACTGTGAAACATTTATTTGTCTTTCTTTTGACATTGTACATTTCATCTTGATAAGAACACCGGATTGTTTTAATTGTATTAATTTGTTTTTTGTTAAGTCCAGCCACATGATAGCAGAAAGCTGGCATTTGATTATAATATATACAAAAAAATCTTAAAAGGCAGACAGAAAATCGGACGAAAGGATGGCGTTGGCTTGCTGCGTGCATGAGGTACCTGTGCGCGCGGCGCTCCTTGCTGATATGCGCTGCAACAGCTGGACATAAGGGCGCGCCCACGCGTTAACTGCCGCACATTAACATGGGCGACCCAAGAGGCGATGCTTTGCCTCGTAATACACACAACACGTCCAGATGTAACATGCCGGCCTCTTCAAATGAAAACGAGCATACTGAAGAAATGTGTATTGGCACGAGGACACCTTTAAGTGGCTGTAACCGCGACAAGTAGACTTTAAAGGGACTTTTCTTAATTAACGCCTGCGTGGAATTTACATTCTATAGCTACGAATCACTGTTTTTCTTTATAATAATAATAATGATGACAACAAAGAGTTTGTTTAAAGTTATTTTAATTGTTTATATATACATTATTACATTTATATTGTATTGTCTTCAATTTTGACTTAATGTTAGACATTTGAACATTATTATTTTATTAATTTTAAAAAAGATCACACTGTGAATGCCTTTGCTATTTATTAATTGTAGCCCATTATTTTCCTGTCTGTGTTGAGATGCACAGGGCCCCCGTTGCCAGACTGGGGGGCAGTAAGGGCAGACTCTGGCCGCCTTCATCACCTCCGACGCCAGGCAGATTAGCAGGCGCGAAAGGCGGCGGGACTCTCGCCCTCGCCGGAGTTTGAACAATAAAGCGCGGCTTCTGCTGTCACTTTCCTCGCGATCATCAATGCAACATCTCGCCAATTAGCAAACAAGTCCGGGGCCGAAACCCTCAGGGGGTCAGCCTGGGTCACCAGCCATGCGCCCCAAACGGATGTCCCGAGCTGCACTTGTGGATTTTTTCGCTTGTTAGTCATTTGTGTGTACCCCCCTATCTTAAGCATTTGGAGTACTACAGGCGGTGTAGCGTAGTTTGTTGAGCAGGTACACAGATCACTGCATGACTCGCGTAAACCCCCGGTCTGCCTGAACATCAGAGGGTTAAGCGTCCCGGGCGGCCCCGGGGCTGACCGCTGATCTCCTCTAATGACTTAGTAAGTAAAAGTCAATTATTTCTGCGTCGTGATCATAAAGGCGAAATCCCCGGGGGAGCTTTAAGGTCCGGCGGCTCTAATTAGTACTATTTCGCTTTTTATTTACGGCGGCCCCTCCCTTCCCCCACCGCACTATAATTGGATATGGTCGTAATCAGATCCGTCATGCAGTTTTATTCTGTTTACTAATATTTTCATTAACCCTCTAAAAACGATCAGCCCCAGGACACTGGGGGCGTTAATAAACTTCCCTTTTTGGAATGTATTGCTGTTTTGTTCATAAAAAGCAGCGGTGCATCAATGGTATATTGAGAAGCGTGGAGTTTATATTTAAATTATAAACTACCAAACAAGCACTATACATGGATACAATTAAAGCCTGCGGTAATGGACCGATTATTATGTTTAAATCAAGTGTAACAAAGTAAATATTTCCCGAGCCGAGAAACATTTTCAGCTATGATCGTGGAAAAAAGTAATTTAATCCACGTAGAAACTCGGAGTGTCATTCAAGGCAAGTGAAACAAAGGGATATTTAGTGTGCTCTATTTGTTCTTATCGAAGCTGATTAAACAGAAAGGCATTTCTCTCAGTGAATGGCTTCTTTCAGTGTACCTGTTTGAAATGGCCCTAAGCGAAATTCCCGGGCTGGGGAAACCGCCCACGCCAAACACACGCAGCGCCGGGGCCAGTCCCGGTCCGGACCAGCCCGACCCGACCGCTCCGGGGGCTGCCGAGCAAAAAGCGCCGAGTTTATATAAATTAGCCCTATGCTTGTTTGTATACTTCGAAGAAACGCGCCGTAATTATAAAAAAGAAAGAAAAAAGCGCACAGATCTGGCCGGTAGCGCACTGTCTGACATGGAAAATAAAACCATTACTTAGAGCGCACGCAAAGCGCCCGTTCGGTGTGATTTACTTCCAAAAAATTTAAATAGTGATTTGCACAATTATAATTATATAATTATGCACGCAGGGTAGTTTCAAAGGAATTTGTCTTGGCCAAAATGTTGCAGGTTAAATCCATCTGGGTCCTGGGGTAATATTTAACTTAACGTAAAGAGCCGTCTTTAGGGCTAGCAGGGTAAGTGAGTGTATTTTGTGTAAAAACGTGCTTTATATGCTTTTTATTCTAGATAAATATCCACATGCACCTGAATATCACCCAGTCTGAAAGGAATTTCTCTTTCTATTGCTGCAGGTCGGCTGTCGGCTTGCTGTTCACACGCGCAGCCGCTGGTTCTCCGACATGGGAAGCAAGACGCTCCCTGCCCCGGTGCCCCTGCACCCCTCCTTACCGCTGGTCAATTACTCCCTGCTGCAAGCATCGGGTGGCTTCCAGCTGCCCTCAGAGCACATCCCCGCCATCTACAGCTTCAGCACACTGCACGCAGTGCACCTCCACCAGTGGGCGCTGGGCTACCCTCCACTGGCACTGCCACGCTGCACCATCTCCAAGCTGCCGGCGCTGGTGGACACGCGCTTCCCGCTGCCGTCCATCCCCGTCTTCCCGCACGTGGCCGAGCCCAAGCGGGAGAGCGGCGGCGCGGCCACCAAAAGCAAGCCCCGCTTCGACTTCGCCAACCTGGCGGTGGCGGCCACGCAGGAAGAGCCGCTGAAAGCGGAGGACCTGAGCTCCCCGCCGGCCGCGGGCTCCCTGCTGGACGCCGGCAAGCTCTCGCCCGACCGCAAGCCGAGCCGCGGCCGGCTGCCCTCCAAGACCAAGAAGGAGTTCGTCTGCAAGTTTTGCGGCCGACACTTCACCAAGTCCTACAACCTGCTGATCCACGAGCGCACGCACACGGACGAGAGGCCCTACACCTGCGACATCTGCCACAAGGCCTTCCGGAGGCAGGACCACCTGAGGGACCACAGGTGAGGGCCAAGTCAGGGGCCGTTTATCTACCTGCAGGCACTTTCTTCCGGGGCAGGTCGTACAGTAAAAATTAGCCCCTCTTTGTATATTCTGATAAAGCGCCGTTGTGTGTGGCAGGATAAATGCTGATGAGATGCCCTCCCCCTTCCTGTCACCCCCCCCCAGGTATATCCACTCCAAAGAGAAGCCATTTAAGTGCCAGGAGTGCGGCAAGGGATTCTGTCAGTCGCGGACTCTGGCCGTGCACAAAACGTTACACATGCAGGTGAAGGAGCTGAAGACCACCAAGATCAAGTGATGCAAGGCCCGGAATCTCGGGGGGAGGGGGCCGGAACAGGCGGAGGAGGAGGAAGAGGAGGATGTTAGCGGGATGTGGGCAAGCTTGGGATAGCCTGGCGGGAAAACCGCACTCCAGCGGCCGGAACAGCGAATCCAGCGGCGGCACCAGAACCTGTGACTCGGCGACAATTCGGGGGACTCAGACGAGCGATTCAGACCGAAATAAAAGCTGGGGTTGATGGTCACGTCTCCAGTGCTTTGATTGGGTGGGATGGGCGGCGGGGGCAGGCCTTCTGACGGCATCTGGAGCCCCAAACCCCAGGCTTCTGAGAAACTTTGGAGTTCTCTGGACGGCCTTCTGTAATCTCCCAGGCAACCCCAGAGACACATATCCCTTTTTCCTTCTTTGAAAGATCACATTCCAATGCTTTTTGTACAGATTTCTGTTTTGTATAACTGATATTTGGCACTTTACTCTGATTATTGATTATTTACATATATCACTGGATTCCTTAAACTTATTTTTTAAATAAATAGTCATTTTCTAAACAAAAAAACCTCGTGGTCAATAAAAGGGGATGTAATTGCAGATCTGACATCATTATGATTCATTCATTGTTGTGCATGTTCGAATACATCATTAGTGATGTCGCTGGCCTTGTAGCATTAGCGTATGCTAAATGTAACGTAAGCACAAGAGACACGCCCCTGCATTGGACGGGGGCTCCACCCACTAAGGCTGGATTCCTCCTGAGACATGGGGAGAGGGCGGAACCAATCCCCATCAGCTGCCAGGTGATTGCATGTTTATTGGGTGGGTGAATGAAGGAACCCCCTCCCGCCCCCACAAAGGTCAGGGGAAAGTCTCTGTCAGTTCAAGGGGTTGGGTTTGAAGATCATTCCCCTGTAGCGTGTGTGGGGGCGGGGCTCAGTCCCGTGCGTTTTGTTTATCCGATGATATCCCAGCTCTAACGATGGCGGTCCCAGGCAGTGATGCTGTCAGGGTTTCCTGCAGAAGCACGGCAAGCACTCAGAAAGAATCCGCACATCTGCCGACGGATCCAGAGTCGCCTCGCGGGCCCGTGGTCCGACACAAGCCCCGGCACGTTGCCACGGTGACTCCCCAGTCATCTACTAATGTGGCTAATATGACCGATAAGAAACATCAAAACGAGAACTGAAGTATGTTCATATATTTTAATAATCTCCATGGACTTTAAAAACATACCCCTCCGCCATACGGGGGTGGAGATCCTGATCTGCTTTGAGAGTGGCCGCGTTTTTCCAAGCATTAGTTTTATCAAAGAAAAATACGGGGTGTGGCAGATCTTAGACAGAGCCTGACATGCTGACCATAATTAGCGAGACTCGGTGCCGGCGGGTGTCACGGCTGTCGTCTTAATCTGCGGCGATAAAAGGAAATGTCACAGATGCAGGAAGGGTGCGTCAGGTCTAACCGGAACGGAGCCTCCTCACTCATTGTGCTCTTCCTGGATGCCGATCACTCCTCTCATGCCTGCGCCGAATAAGCCACTGCTTTGAGAAGCTAAGAATTCCCCCCCAGCAGGGGAGATGGGGGACAGGGGGTGCTTTATAGTGTAAGCGTTAAGCTGTGTCTGAAACCACCCCCCCCCACCCCTCAGTTGTCATGATCTCCAGTAATTAAAGTAATTCTAGTGTTTGGTGTCGTGGTTAAAATGACGCGATAGTCCTAGTTTGGGGGCGGGAGGGGGGTGAGCGCATTGGGGGGGAGGGGGCGGGACTTAACCCTGATTACAGGTCAGCTTTAATCCCCCTAGTGAGCGTGCGAGGGCGCACCGAGGGTCCAGTCTCTTATTCGCCAGCAGAACCGAGTCGGGTGGCTGTGCTTCAGTAGGTCAGGGGTCTGATCTGCGACTGTGTCCATAAGGTCGTGGGTTTGGATCCCATGGCTGGCAGAGTGATCGTACTGCCACTGGACCCTCAAGCCCGGCTGCTGTCTGACCCTGAGCTTCCCTCATCCGAACAAAAGCCTCTGCTAAATAAACAAGCGTGAAAGCACATGAACAAACTCTCCTTTTTCCTCCGTCAGTCTGGTGTGCCTGGCGTGGCGGCGGCCCGCGAACAGAGGCCTTTTCATGGGCTGCTTCGATCACCTCAGGCTAGGCACCCTGCCCTCGTCTCCCCGGTGCTGCCTGGCTCCGTGAGTGAGCATTAGCGTTAGCGTGGCGTTGGGCAGGTAAACTACAGTGGATGTGAGCCAGTGGGCCGGAGGCAGCAGGATGTGGCAGGGATGGGGGGGGCAGACTGCAGCACTGGGGTACAGACCTCCTAGGCCACGTCTGGGTGACACGGTGCCATTTTCACACAGCCAGGCAACTGGGGGGCTGCCGGTCGCTCCACCCCACAACTTAAACAAGACATTTGATTTAGCCTCATAGCTCTGGCATCTGCGGGGGGCTGTGGTTTGCAACTCAGTGTGCCGAAACCCCCCCCCCAATCAGGCAAAATAATAATCTGTCCCTCAGCAAGTGGGCTGGCAGGGGGGGGGGGGGCGCCAAAGTCCTCTGCTGGCACAATTTCCAAGGCGCAGACACGTCCACGTTCCAAGCCAGCATTCGGGATTCCCAAAAAAGATTCCGCTGGAAAAGCGTGACAATTCCATATTGCACACTTCATTACGTCGACGCATTTCAAGGCCCTCCCAGATGCTTATGAGAAACTCAGACGTCTCATGCGGCCAGAAAGCCCTGGCATGCATCGGGTTACGCGCCGCGTCCTGACACGTTACAGCGTGAGGCGGCGCAGGATTCCACACCAGCGTGTGCGTGGGCAGACAGTGGCTGCGTAAGCGGATCTGACTGCCCGTATCTGATGAATGTCACCCCCCCATGCTACTGCGCCTCCTGTTGGGAATGTGGTGAAGTCAGAATTACACTTTCAGTGTTAATAATTAATAACACAAGCACACATGTGAGCAGACAAACACTCGCAGATGTGAACATATATACACAGGGACACACAGTTAGGTAGATTCATCTGTACTGTCTTGTCTTGATTTTATTGCTATTTTTCACAGCTGGTATCTTTATCGCCCAATTTTCTGGATCATTTTACCGCGTAGCGTATCCAGCGTCACCGTCGAATGCCCGTTTACTGTTGTACTTTTTATGTGTTTACTTTATGTGACTGCACTGATGCTGCATGCCAAATTCCTCATACCCTGTATAAAACTGATTCTGATAGTTCTTCTAGGATGACAAGGTAGCGTTTACACCCCATGCACCTCAAGGTCAGCATCCAGAGGCCAAAGCCTGAAAGCACCGATGCAGTACAGGCGCGTATTCCTGACTGCGCGAGCCGCATCCCTGGGTTTGGGGAAGCGACCTTGCTGGGAGTTCACAGAAACAAATAAAGCCCATTTCTATTCTTCACCACAACGGACGCTCTCTGGCATGTCTCTACGTGACAATGGTCCTTGACGGCATGCTAATGGCCTCACAAACCTGTAAATATGTCAGACTGTCTGCCTGCTCACTCTTCCTGCAGTTCTGCCTTTTGGTCAGCGGGGACAGTACTGAGCTACTCTTCCTCTTCCGTTCTCTCTCGCTCTCTTTCTCTCTGCCGCGTGGGAGAGTTCCACATCCGTCCTGCCACAGAATTGCAGCCACGCTCTTGGAAAGCCCATGGCACAGAGACGCCCCCTGTCAGAGTTATTCCGTTAAACACTACCGATTTACTGAGCTTTCTGTCTGTCTGCCTGTCTCTCTCTCCCACTCTTTTTTTCCTCCTTAAATATTGATGCAGTGCGGGAGGACAGATCTGACTCCCCTGGGACCAAGGCCCGAAAGAAAACGTGTGTCTAAACCACAGGCGTAATGGTATGGCCGTAAACCTTGGGCTGTGGTTGGCCTCCCAGCCATAGTGGGGGGGGGGGATTTTACAGCCCCAAGCGAGGGATTTTTTTTGTGTATGATGGGAATCTCTGCGATTTGGGGGTGGCAGATGAGTACTGTAAACCACAGCTGCAGTTGAAAGTTGAGTAAATCAATAAGCAGTTAAGGAAAATAATCTATAATGGTTTAGGACACCTCAGGATGTTCTTGTGTGTGGCTGTCCATTTGAGAATATTAAGTTTTGCGAGGAATTTCAGAATGTATGTGTAGGTGTGTCCTTGGAGCCCGGTCTTCTCCAGAAGCCGGTCCCGGCGACTCTGGCCCACAGGAAGCTCTCATTCTCTGGCCTTCCTGCCAGCCTAGGTCCCCTGCTCCTTCGCTGGGAGTCAGGAACCCATGTGTCCGTCATCATCTCCCTGACCCCCCCAGGACAAGCCAGGGACATGATCCCTGCAGCTGTGAGTATGGTCGTGTCCGCAATGCAGGTGGCGTGCCGGTCAGGAGAGCCTCGAACTCTCCCAGACCCCCCCTGCTCCGAGAGCCACCCCCCTGCCATTTAACCATTTAACAGACTATAACTCAGACAGATGATTGGCACATGGCTCATCCAATCATCACCTCCCTTGTGAAAGACTTCAGTTACCGTTTGTCTTGCTTTTTTTTGCTTTTCCTTTTTTTTTTTTTTTTTTTTTTGTTTTTGACTAAAAAAGTGGCTAAATCCCGCTGGGATGTGAGCGGGAAGGGAGCGGAGGGGACAGTGGCAGGCGTGGTGACAGCTTTAGGGCCTGCTGGGGGCCGCGGGACCGGGGGGGAGGTGAGGCCAACAGGATGAGTGGTCGACAGGCTGATGGACGCCCCCCCGGCCCCCCCACCCCAGCTTCCTCTCTCTGGGAATGGGAATCCTGTGCCACGGTGCTGGGTGAATCAGCACAGAGAGGTACGTGGAGACTCCGGGAAGGTGAAAGCCAGAGCCGCTGAAATGCGCTTCCGCGCCCAGCAATCAGGGTACGGCTCGCCACCGCTATAAATACCCCACGCCCGTCACTGAAGGTCCCAGCACTGAAACCGGCCCATGGGAGCGGGGTCAGCTGAGGGTGAAACATCCTAACCAGCACGCCAGCGGAACATTCCAGAAATAAAACCCGAGTCGAATGCCATTAGATCCGTAGAACCCTGAACTTTATTGACACAATTGGTGCATCAGGTTTACGGAGCTTAACGCTAGCATGAGTGTTAGCGTGAGGCTCCCTGTGAAGGACGGAGTCCATCACGACATCAGGAGTCCGTTAGGGGTCACAGTGACCCCTGCCTCACATCTCAACCAGGAAGCGTCTGTCTCATGAGCCGGCAGTTACACGCTATGCAACCCCCCCCCCACTCACACACACACACACACACGCACCACAGTCATGCCCGGCGCCACAAGCTCACCCCGATAGTGCCTCACGATAGCGCTCCACAGTCCCTAAAACGCGCCATGCTTCTCCCTCGGGCTGCTGCAACGTTCTGAGAAAAGGCAAAGGAATGATGACCAGGTCAGGAGTAACTACCATGAAGCGAAAGAGCTGTGGAACGGGGAGGTGACAGTACGTTCATTAAGGTAGGACAGAGTGGGAGAATACCAAACTGCAGAGTGACGATGATCCCAAACTGGGACGATGAAAGTGAAGTACCAAAGGCAGTCAATTGTAATAGGTGACGCTTCTCTGGATTGGATTGAGCTGGCGTTCAACGTCAAGCCAGTCATTAAAGATTCTCCGAGGTCCGCACTTTCCCGGCAAACACAATTATGGATAAGAGCCATGAAATGGGCCGGCCCTCTGGAATCGTGGGAAAATGTCAGCGGTGTCAACAAAGGCACCGAGGAACAGGCCAGGCGTTCCACAAACCCGAAAGGTGTTCCAGAACCTTCCTCATTTACCTTCCAGGCTCGCCAGAATGGCTACGCCAGCCGGCCGTCTCTCCGGGAGTGATTTGCGGCTCGAAATTGCAGCAAATTGCGAATAAATGCGAGGAGAACGACGTGATTAAAAAATGAGGGCAATCTGTGGACGGTAAAGCCCCCAGCAGGCGGGACGGGGGGGTTATTACGCGCCACGGACCCAAAAAGCCTGTAAGTCCACTGCCAAGTTCACACTTTGTGAGTAAACACAGACCTCTCCAAGCACAGCGTAAGCCTTGAAGTATTTCCAGATAATAACTGTATGCCTTCCTGAAATATGGATTTATTTGACAAAACACAAATTTACTGCCATAAAACAAGCCTTTAATATAATTTCGAGCAACGACCTGCAATATAACTGAAGAATAAGTCAAACTGGCCTCTTGTTCAGAAAGCGCAAAGCGGGACCCGGGGCCCGAGGCAGACCGACAACGGGCTGGCGTCAGACACGTTACGAGGTGCTGCTACCCCAACCTGCCTATGCAGAGTGCAACCCCTGCTGGAAGTTTGAAGCACTTTCAACATACTGTTGTTTTCACGGATGGTCAAGTGTCTAAAAGTAAGCAAGACCCACGGGAGTGTAAACATTAACGGATTTCTGTACCGGAATTCAATCGGAATTCATGTAAAATTATCCCGTAACCAATAGCAGCAGTGGCTGGAAGTGAAATCGCTCGATCCAGGCCTTGTAGGAAGACTGAGGATCTCGCAGGCTTTCTGAGGTGCATGAGGGCTGATACAGACTCAGAAGACTGAGGAAGACTGTCAAATCCTTCCCCACAAGAAAAAGTTTGGGACATTGGTGGTAGGGTTGAACCGCTGCCAAAGGTGAACGGAGAGCTGGTGTTGAAGAGGGGCATGACGGAATTGTCCGGAACAGCACAATGTTATGAAACACCGGGTATAGTAAGGTACATGTTCAGCTGCTGAAGAAGAACTTAACAAACCATGGACAATAATGGCCTGCCGCCCCCTCCCTCCCCCCCACGTCACCCCCCGCCAGATAATGTTCATAGCCTGGTGAAGCACTCTGGTTATAAAGTAAAGATGACTATAGCTAGCACGTTAGCGTTAGCTTCCAGAATGTTAGGAGCACTGACTGCAGCACCTGAAAGAGCAGATTTCCCGTGACTTTTCCATGGCCTGGGCGATTAAGCTAACAGGGATGTAGAGCTCTGCATGACAGGCAAGATGCTAATCCACACATAAACCCTGTGAAGAGAGGGCGGTCCTCCACTCCCCACGCCGTGTTGACACACTAAACAGCCGCTCATGAGCTTCACGTATAACGCATTCAGGGTGCAGAAAAACACCGCCCTTAATCTCCGGGGAAGAATGGGCCGCTTTCACCTTTATCTCGCGTCTCGCTCCGTTTGTGAGCCATTGTGTCCGCCGCATGCGCTCATTTGCTGTTTTTTTTGTGTAATCCGCATGGGAGGACCAATGACTTCAGCCTGAAAGTGGCCCCCCTCCAAGTTGCTGCCCCCACAGCTCACCGCCCTGGGTCCCCAGCCCCTTTCCATAGCGGCGGCGTAATGGTTAGGGAAGTGCACTTGTAATTGAAAGATTGTTGGTTTGATATCCTGACTAGCAAAGTAACGCTGAGGTACCCTGAGCAAAGTACCGCCCCCAAGCACTGCTCCCCGGGGGCTGAATTAGCTGCCCCCTGCTATGTCACAGTGTCACATATGGGTTAAATGCAGAGGACACATTTCATTGTTGTGCGCTGTGGTGTGTCAACAATGACGACTAATCACTTTCCCTCCCTTCCCTTGCTGACATCAGTTTAGCTTGCAGACGCTTGCTCTCTGGGGGTTACTGGCTGCAAAGCGTAACCCCAGAGTGCAGAGCGGCCATAGGCAGCCTGAAACTCATCCCATCAAAGGGACATCGACCCCCCCAGTGCGTGCAGTGAGTCAGCAGCAGCTTCCCAGGGTTCACTGTGTTATGGAGGCTTCCAGAAAGTCCCAGGCCCCAATCAGGCCAGTACCTTCTGCTCAGGCACCAGAGTTGGGGTCATTTTTGAAGATTGGACTGGTTCACGAAGAAAGTACCAGTGACCAGATGTGGCCAGTGCAGCATGTCTGGGGC
>JAODKE010000028.1:20988662-21010947 GCA_026779605.1 Mormyrus hasselquistii | reverse complement strand
AGAGACCCCCCCCCCACCACCACCACCACCACCTACACACTCCTGATGAAAACTTCCAGATCCTTCTGCTTCTCGTAAAGCTGATTGATCTTTTTAAAGACCTTGTCTGTCCAAGAGACTATTGATTATTATTCAAATTAAAAGAATGTATGGTCATCTTGAACGTCCATTTACATTTAACAAAAGCAACATATATTTCTGAGAAAGCAGGGCCAGCCAGTCACTGGAACACTTGGGGGTAAAGGACCTTGCTAATGGCCCAAACAGTGAAATCACTTTACCAACCTTGGGATTTGACCCAGTGACCTTCCGATTATAGGCACAGCCGATTGCCTGTAGAGCTGGAAATCTATAACGCTGTGAGATTTGTGCTGGGTTGTGTGCGTCGTGCTGATCAGTAGGATCAGCCCTTCTCTTCAGTCAGTGGCTTTTGTGAACCACTGCATGCCCTGTGCACTGCATCCTGTGGGCTACCAGGACCCTGCACCCCCAACAGCTCTGGTAGCTGTGGCTGTTGTGGTAATGAAGTACTTCTAATATCATGAATAAACAAAGTCCCTGCAGTGGGCCAAGATTAGAAGGTCAGTATCCACTCACTTACTGGCACTTAATCTTCGCAGCCGCCGACCTGGCGTGTCATCGCTTGCTCCGTCATCGTCACCGGCGGCCATGTTTGTTTTTTGTAGAGCTGGAATAACAATGGAAAGGACCACCGGGACATTGGCCTGATGTTTGGATGAATGGGCCATGCTACTTGTGTGCAACCATGAGCAGGAGATTCTGGGAAACCGTGATTTGGTCTCTGCAAAAAAACAGCATGGCAGGTGTCATTAAAAGTCATAAAGGAGAGAAAATTAAGCATCATTTCATTTTCACAAGCTCATATTCAATGTCCTCATGGCCATTGTCTAAGATCCAGCAAACCAGTACTCAACTCTAAGGCTGACCTGGTCTACTGGTTTGACGTTACATTATCAGACTTCTGGTTCATGAACGAGCCTGATGAGCTTAGTGTTGCTTGGGGGGGGGGGGGTCAGTGACACCACCCTGGCTGGATCTGAAGCTAATTACAAACTGTAAGCAACTTCGAAGTTTGGGTTTTGAGAACGTGAAGGACCCTGCAGAAGTTGACAGGGGCATCCTGCAGAGACAGCCACCCCATCACCCCCCAGGGGACTAATGAAATCCTTCCTGGTCAGTAGCGTCCACAGAGGCGGGATTGGCCAAACAACACAGCATTCCTGATCATTCATCCAATCGGAGGAGCGAGCAGGAGTCATGGCAGGAGACTCGTGCTCCACACAGATTGGCCATGGTAACGTAAGGGCAGGGACTTAGAGGTGTTGGTGGGGGCAGTCCGAAAGCAGCCACAGAGCAGCTGCCCTCTTATCCTGGGGCAAATTGCCTTAACGTGATCCAGGGTGTAAGGCATCTGGAGATAAGGGTGATGGATCTGAGCACTCGGGGGGGGTTTGAAAGCAGCCCTGAGTTGGGGGGGACCTCACCTTCCCAGAGCACACGGAGGGCCCAGTGGTGACCTTTTGGGTGGGGTTGGGGGGGGGGGGGGCGCTGGGACCACTTTGATCACTTAATGGGACTCCCATGACTACTGCTTGTGGGGGAATGTGAGCAGAAGCCTTATTAAAACAAACAGAGGGAGTCTGCATGCACACAGACACACACGCACTTATAGGCACGCACACACACGCACGCACACGCACGCACACAAGCATGCTCTCACCAGAGACACGCAGCTCGTGATTCCTAACCTCACCCAGCTCCAGAGAAACGCCAAAATGTGTTGTTAATAAACAAAAGATTTATACACTGATTTCTTAAATTTTTGCCATCCCTCACTGAACATTTTCTCACACATGGACGCAGCACACACACACGCATGGGTGTTGGTGGTGGGGGGGGAGGGTGATTAGTGAGATATGGAGTGGGGCGGGGGATCACTGGTAGGTGAAAAGGGTGTGCAAATAGGCACTGGGGCAAAAAGTCATCCAGCAACGATTGGAAGGTGATGGGGGCGATGTGTGTGTGCGCCTGTTTGTAGGGGGGGTAGGACTGCAGAATATTTGGACAAAAGGTTCTGGCCACCATAGGTGGGGCCACCAATCACTGGATGGGGAAAGGAAAGCCGTATAGATATGTCATACATGTCATGAACACGGGTGTGCAGGGGTCAGGAATACGAATGCGTGAAGCTCCTCATTCAGAGATCGCAGAAACAAAATGAGTCCATCGTCTTGGAACTGACTGTGATGACAGATATCAAGCATCCAATATATTCACATCCTGATTTTGAGCAACTTGAATGGAGACGTGTGTCAACAGCGCCCCCTGTTTGAGGGATGCCAGTTAGAGGGCAGGTCAGTATAAGAGCAGCTTTAAGGACAGCTAGCTAACGTACCAGGCTCTTGGTGTGGTAAAACAGGTCACTGTATAAGACAAGTCAAAACCCGTACTGGGTACCTGCATCCGGAAAGAGTCGGATTGAGCTCTGAGCTGGACACCTGCCCCTGGGTTCACTTCAGTCAATCCCCAGCTGGAGACAAACTCAGACCCGTTAAATAGCTTTGGATTTGCACATAAACAATGCAATAACAGGATTTCATCGCCATGCACGCCTTGCACAGCTCAGAAAGGCCCTTTGCATCCCCGCTGAACGTACCGCCCTGATCACAGGCACCTGTCCAGGTCCTCAGCATGGACATTCGCCGATACACTATTGATGCCTTTCCTCCAGGCAAACGGGGAGGTCAGACCCGGGGGAAGGATTTCCAACCAGATGAAAACGTGCCCCCCCCCCCACCCTCCAGACGACGTCAGACCCCCGCAATGCAACAGCGCCTTGTAAATCGTGGCAAATAACTGTTTTCTTTACAATTATATCAGTGTGCCTCTCCCTGCCTGACACAGAGGCATCAATCACGCCTGTCATCATTTGCATGCTTGATCTCTGCAGCTCTCAGGGTGAAAACATGAACAAAAACAAAGCAGCCTGAAGAATGGCCGTGCTGTTACGTCGCATAATTAATCATGCTGTAGGTGCAGGGCCTTCAGGCATGCTGGGAGCCAGCCGTGGGCGGGAGCGCCAGCTCTGAGCGCCACATGGCTCTGTGATCCAGCAAGATGCGGCCTTTTGTCTTGGAATCCCTTCCATATGAATCCTGCAATCAGATAATCAAAACCCTTTTTTTAAAGTAAATCCCAGCTCTTCCTTGGCAGCTGAAACTCCGGTTGGGGAATTGCACGCGGCCAGCGTCCGATAAATGTAAAGTCAGACTTCCTGAAGCGGCTCCGTGGGAATCGATGGGTCTGGCACGGAAGAATGATGGATGCTTTTTAAAAAAAGTGTAATATGTAAAAGGGGTGGGGGTGGCTTTGACAGGACAAGGAGACCAAGAAGTGCAGAGAAGAGACATAAGGCTGCGTAACAATGTTTGAAAGTAGTTAAAGCAATAAGTGAAGCCAATTAGCTACATGTAACTCTGTGTGAGCCATGAGCTGCTTTACAGAATGGACGACATGGGTGTTTTTCATAAAGGTAGTTTGATATAGATACTTGATATAGAACAAAGAATGCTGAAGGATACCTGAACACGAGGATGGCTGCACCGCACCCATGGATCAGCAGCTCTTTCCCAGGGTCGCCGTGATATTGGGGCTTTCGCCCCCAAAGCCCAGGCCACAGCTAAGTCTGATCGCTCCTGGGGTCCGCCAGCCCCCACTGGAAGAATTTTAATTACAAAGACGAGGAGGGGAAAATTACAGAAATCACTCAAAACATCACTTAGCCCAGTTAATTTCCATGACAGAAGCTGTACCAAGAAAAAAGGGCCCCTCCCCGCACGAGGGCCAGACCCTGCTCTGAGTCATGGGCTTTGCTGGGAGTTGGGGGGGGGTTAGGGGGGTTGGCTAGGGGTGACTCAAGCGCCTTACTGATTTTCATATACTCTGAACTCCGTCCCAAAAAAATGCCTGACAATTAGGGGGCTGATTGCAATCGAGAGGCCTGCCAGGGCCTAATTTCTATTGTTCATAACCGAAAGAAAATATTTATGTCTACAGATTGGGCTGTTGCTGTGGCCCTGTTCTCAGGTGCGCTATTTTAATATAATTATCTGGAAAAACACGATCGAGCCACAGTTATCAAATGGGGGCCGTTTCCTGAACTTCTGCCATATTATTCCAATTAACGACGTGTCCTCGGCGGTTTGGCAGGCTGAGCATACGTCACCGCTGCCGAGCAGCATCTCCGACGCAGGCCTGATAAATGATTTTGTAAAATATTGCCGTGGCAGCACCGTGTTTCCAGATAGCAAAGCCAACACAAACATGACATCGCAGAAGAGGAGTTCAGAGAGGGAGCAAGATAAAAGCCGGCGTATCTCACCAGGGGGAGGCTCAGGAAGAGAGGAGCGAAAGTCTGCGCGAGAGAGAGAGAGGCTGAGGGAGGGAGAAGCATTTGAACGTCGAGATAAAATGACACGGACCAGCTGGGGGTGAAGAACCTCGCTACAGAACATTTAAACCTGTACGTTTAGCGCTATCCTAGATTAGCGTGAGTCTCCTTTGAGAATGTTCCAGGCTGTTGTAGTACATGATATTTAACAGTTTCTAAAAGTACATGATGCACAGAGTACCTGTCATCTTGAAGGTGTTCAGTATTGATATTGCAGGTATCGTGGTCCTGGGGGGATTGTGGGGAGGTGGGCGGGGTTTGGTTCACTGCTGGCAACCAAAGCTCACCTCCAGAGTGATAAACCATCTGAGATTACACCATGCAAGGCAAGTACATTTAAATGGGTATTTTCTCATTATAAGTGTTTGAGGGTCGAGGGTCCAAAGGTACTGGGGAAATGGAGCAGATGTGTATAATGTTTCAATTGATCTTAGATACATGCTGTTTTAATTCCATAACTCTGCTCCATCCCCAAGCGAGTTTGATGGGCCGAATGGCCTCCTCTCGTTTGTATATTTCTTGTGTTCTTATAGCACAATGTCACCTGTCATTCAGGTGTTACTCAAAGAATTCATCCTGAGAAACTCAGATTCTGACAGCCAATAAACCAAATCAGAATTATAGTGTAGTATAGTGCTCATGTAGTCAAGTACAGCCTAGTGCTTATAAACTGTAGCATAGTACAGTGTTTAAAAACATAGTGTAGTATAGTGAATTGTTTACAGAGTGAAGCACAACATAGGGCTTATAAACATAGAGTGTAGTACAGTGTAATGTTTATAAACAGAGTGTAGGGCTTATAAATGGAGTGTAGTACAGTGTAGGGCTTATAAACATTAAATGCAGTATAATATAGTGCTAATAAACAGTTTGTTGATAGAAAGTGCATTTCCCCCCCTGCCTAGATGAGCATGGAGGTCAGTGTGTGTCCTCGAACCCTTCTCCTGGAACAATAAAACAATGAATCAGGTCAGCCAGGGTCTGAAGGACAGAGCCCAAGTCATTAAATAACTTTAAACAGTTTTAATGGTGGGGTGGAATTCCGCTGCTCTGCTTCCCGGTGAGGAGAGTGGCTGGCTTGTTTCATGTGGATGGCCTGGGAGCCATAAAGACAGACACCCTCAGAGCGGTGAGATTCAGGGAGCGGAGGCGTCTGCGGTGACAGCTTTGGTGGGAATGCCACTGTCGGGCCGGGACGGCCCCTGGGATGCTGTCGGCTTCTGGGATTTGGCAGGAATGACTAGAGATGACGGGACCGCGGCGGCTCGACAAGGCTGCATGACGGGAAGTTCCCGGGTTTTCGTGACGATTAGCGGGGAATGCCACTTGAAGGGGGATATGAAGGTGATGGAGAATATATGCTGTGTTTACATTTTAAGTAGGGGAGCCTCTCACCTGCAGTTGTACCCTGCTCTCTGGGGATCAGCTATAGCCCGGGCAGCCCTTCACATCCACCCCAGCCTGAGATCACCCCTCACTTGAACCCACACGGCAAAGGGGTTAAACGGCAGTCTGTGGGATTAGGGCTCCCTATCTGGCCGCTCACCAGACCTGTTTTTCCAGACCCGTGTTCCTGGGTCACAAGGGGTTAGGGGTCATTACAGGAGCCCCCCTTTCCCCCAACATACACACACATCAGCCCCTGCCGACAGAGGAAATCCTACAATTATATGATTAGACTGAGTGGCCCTGCAGGCAGTTTAAAGAGCCTGGGCTCTGTTTTAGCCCCACCAAGGGGGCAACAAGAAAAGCCTCCTGTTTAAATTATCCCTTAATGTTCACTATTAGAGAAAAAGACTCCTGCTCTCAGGGTGGAATTTCCCACCTCTAGATTAGCTACAAGGGTTCGTAATGAAGGATGTGAATGATTTAAGATTGAGTCCGAAGTATTCCTAAGCAGCGTGCATGAGACCCCAAGCTACGTGCAGATGATCCACATCAAAATATCAGCAACAATCTGAGTTAAACCAAATACCTTTAAACTATAATAATGGAACCTTTTCCTTTATTTTTACAGTCATATCGAATTTCCTCTGCCTTTATATATTTGATCTTTTTAAATATGTAACCAGCACTTCCTGCAGCAGACAGTTAGCATAGTGTTAGCGTATGTAACCGAAGTGTTGGCATATCCAGTCACAGCTTGAGCGCAGGCTGAATTTAACTGCAATACAAGTGCGTGCAGTGAGCCGATCAGCTGTCTGGAGAGCCATCTAGAGGCAGAAGGTGGAACTGACAGGTATTTACCTTTACCATTTGCAAAAACGCTGCTCCATCACATCACGTTGTTTTGTTTTTCTGTTATTGTTTTAAGCGTGTGGGACATTCCTGCTCCACGTGAACTTTCGGCTCAATTGCATGCAAGCAGCTGCCCGCTCCCGTTTGACTCCCCCACCCTGAAATCCCCTCTGCCCCCTTTATTTATTTATTGGGAGTAATTTCACCAGGAGAGCCTCTTTCAGCGGGACCTCGATCCTCATTCCACCCCCCGTCCCACGGCCCTGAGGGGCGCTTATTCACTCACTCGATCGCCTCATGCTCTGACACAGGACGCGGGGAGGGGGGGGGGTGTCAGCGGGGTCAGGGGGTGGGACAGCAGTGTTGAAAAGGCCATAAAAATGTGATAGATATGAGTGCAGTACGGGAAACACACAGCCAGCCACTGGGCAACTCCAGCCAGTGTGGCCGTCATCCGGAACGTACGGAACCTTTGTATGGGACAAGATGGCGTCCTCCACAGGGTTTGTCGGTAGGAGCATCCGGCCCCACAGTTTAACCATTCGATAAAAATCACATTTTGCCATATCAGTTACACGGAGACGCCTGCTCCTGTGTGGTAAATATGCACGGAGGTCTGTCTCAAGTTTGCCTGGGATTTCGACAGCCACAGACCACGGATGCTTTCCCGCGATTTCCCGCACGCTGTCAAAATCCTACAAACGTGAAGTGCAGTATTTAGGATGTGTTGCACTTACTTTGGCTCACGGCAGGGTGGTGAGCAGGCCGATTTTAGTCGTCCATATTCCAAAATGACATAATTGAGCAAAAACATAATGGCCCAGCATTCCGGCTGTGATTAAAGGCGGAGCCTTACTGCATGTGGCTGTTTGCTCAGCAGGGATCTTAATGAGGTCCCACTGAACGTGGCTTGTTTGCAGGGTTCATGGCAAAATGAGCAGGGCAGTGTTTCCACACCTCTGGTGAACCTCAGTTTCTAGGGTCTCAGAAACCAGACAACAGTATCACAGATCACTGGGATGCCCAGGGCCCCTGAGCAATGGTGAGATCACAACAGAGGGGTTTTATAATCATTTTAGGCTACGACACAGCCCAGGAAACGTAACTGAAAATGGCACTATAAATGTCAGTTAAACAGATGAAAAAGTCAGTATTTTCGAACAGAGAAAATGAGAGCCTTCTGGAAATATCCAGCTCATTCTCTTTGGTGACTTCACCTTTCTGTTATGGCAAGTCCGACGTCCGCCCGGCGTGTCCGATCACAGGCCTCAGAGAATAGACCATGGTGTCCCAGAATTCCCTTCAGCACACATGACAATCTTCCAGAAAGTGGGGAGCCATGGGAGAAGAAGAGATTGATGGAAACAGCAATAAATTTGGCCCTAAAAACAAACCGCCTTTGCAGATTTTTACCATAAATGTCACCGTTTTTTGACAGGCAGCTTTAAGGACAGCAGTCCGCCGGAGGAGTAGGGACAAACTTGATGGGCACATGTAGGCATTCATCCCCAGTTAAACCATGGAGCTGCAGCTGAGTCCAGTTCAGCGGTCTGAAAAAAAGGCCTGGGAACAGGAAGCAACTGTCACCATGGAGCAACCTGGCAGTTTCAGGGGGACTTCAAGGTAAAGAGCTCAGAGGTGCAGACCGGGCCCACAGAAACATTCTCAGAGTTACTGGTGTTACTTTTATTGAAAGACTCCAGAGGAAGAGCCCTTCCTTTAAAAAGTCTGGGATTGAGAGCCGACCTTTACTTTTATTCCGAGGGAGGGGGACTTGTTTATGGAAATCAAAGCTCATTTATATGCAGTAACAACGAAAGTGTCCCACCCCAGCATCAAACCCCTGTGTCACACATATCAAAAAAAAAAAGTACCACCCCAGGTGTGTCTGCTAAGCCTCCACCCCAGAGCCGCATGGGGGTGGGCGGCACTCAGAGACAGAGGCAGCCCTCGGGACGCCAACGAGACACCCCTATGATGCAGGATGGGACCTGGGGAGTAACTGCTACCTAGCACATGCACCCATTTGATGGGGCCAGGGGCCAGTCTGTTGTCTCTGGGGCCCAATACAAAACGCCACTTTCCCTGCCTTGGTGTAGTGACTGTTTGTAGCCAACAGGGGGCTTCATAACCTCAGGGGCCCCATGCATATGCATAGTTTGAGTGGTGGTAAACATGGCCGCTGGATGAGGTTCTGCAGTCTGCATGAGCTGAAGGTGTGAAGCCCCTACAAAGCCATCTGGGGTCATGGCTTCAGTGTGACAGTGGGTATCCATGACTTTTCACTGCCGCTCTTTCAGGTTTGCCATCCGTAGCTGGAGTAGAAATAAGCTCTGTGTTTTTTTTATGCATTTGCATTACAAATGAAAGAAAGCTAAATTCCTGTTATTCCAAAAAAGCAGTGGTTTGCAACGGTCAGCAGTCTGAAGTACTACCTCCACCGACTTGGACACGAAGGACAGGCCGGAACCCAGCAAATTGCATGATCCCTCTGTAACCTGTCACCAGTGTGCGTGTGGCCATTTCCTGTTTGGAACCCCTTCAGTGTTCCAGTCGATTGTGTCGTCGTCGTGCAGCATCCTATTTCACTGAATTCACATATACAGGGTGTGTAGCCGCATTTTTTATTTTGAAATACTGTAGTCAGAGAATACCACCCAGCTCCAAACAGCAGGAATGCCAGGGAGTTTCAGGCCCACGGTCGAGTTTGTTCAACTTCCCTGTAATTCAATTAAGTATATTATATATGTAAAAAAATGACATTCTTGTGCTTCCTAAGAAAATATGCATCTTTAAAAGACTGATTTTACCATAAAAAGCTCATTACTGGCAGTTACAATGTGTTTGAAGTTTAACTGCCTGGAAAGAAAACAGTAATTTGAGTGTTTGTGTGCTGGGCCTGACTCCCCGGCAGAGTGTAACCCACTTTGAAAGCCGTGTAGATAACATTTCTGAGACTTGAACCAAGTGAATGACTCTCGCTCGTAAAGCATTTCCACTCAGCCATCACTGCACACTGTCAAGCCTTTTTCCCCTCCTGTTCATTTTTTTTTTTAAATCTTTCAGACTGAAAATATTAATTTGACCCTTGCGACGGCGCAGTTATTTCCAGACATGCTCAGGTCGGCTCTCGTCGGACAAGGTCATTTTCTGTCTGACTGTCCAAGGAATTCCAGCAAAGAATAATACCATGTTTTACGGCTCGTTCAAGCCGCACAGGTTTTCCTAGGAAAAGTTCAGTCATGAGTAGATTCGTCCTTCTAAATCAGTGAGCTGTCCTGCTTTAGGAAGCAGAGAGATGTTGTTTATTAAATTTAGCATTCCCTCAGTCTGGAGGGAAAAATACTGTTTTTTTCTGGGCTGGTACCATAGGAATCCTTCCGGGGTCAGCTGCCTGTGGATTCTTAAGACACGGTGTCATAAAAGTAATTGGTCTCCTATATACCCCTGACACAGACTGGTGTCCCCACATGCTTTTCAGCATCGTAGGCCGGCACAAGACCAGACAGGATTATGCTGCGAATGCAGGAAAGATCAGAGCCTCGGAGAAGGCTGATGTGTCCAAAGAAGAGTGGGGCAGGACTGCCAGGAATCCTGAAGGCAGCAGTGAGCCAGTGCCTTCCCGATGAGAGGCCTCAGATTGACACGAGTCCTGCAGGGGCACCTGGGGAGCCATAGGGTAGCGTTTGGTACTGAAAGATGCCTTTCTCTTTACACTTTTTTTCTGTAGCAACAGATGGGCTACATAAGTCCCATCCGGTCTGCCTGCCCCTTTTCTCCTCGTGTGGTGTAGCGCACATAAATAGCAGCCCCGCCATTTTGGGAAATAATGCGGTTAGAGCCCTGTGTATCGTCCAGCCCTTGGCAGAACTGAAGGAAATAAAACAGGCCCAAATACCTGGAGCATATCTGCAGCCCTGCATCAAGCAGCCGGGACACCAAGGAGGGCATTTCTGCATGAAAACGCAAGCCTAGCAATTAATCTCCTCATCACAGATTGGCAGCCCTGGTGACCTTCAACTCGGCATATATGGTCATAGTGAAGATTGAGTGAATTAGGCCATCAGTAATGTCCAGTCAGAGGTGACCCCAAGTAAGGGCACACTGAACAATGATGTGTAGATCCAGCTGAGAGCATGAGGCGTGAGGCATAGCAGGGCACACCCATCTGCAGGGGAGCCTCCAGTGAAATGAGGACATGCCTCAGATTGTCGTCCGCTGCATGTGAGACAGGTCACATGACCCAGCCTGGCAGAGCATTTCTACAAGGCCTTGACTGTGAATTAGGGGGTGATGAAGGATTAAAGGAAAGCAGGGATGGGGGAATGTATTTAGTATTTATTAATGAACAGCCTATGATAGGACTGTGCCGGCAACCACTCGAACCCAAAGCTCAAGACCAACCCCAGCTTCTCAGCACAGCCCCCCAGGTCCCAAGCCCCCCAACCCCCAGATGTCGGCAGGGGCTTCTACCCCCCAAAGCACATGTCTTCCAAATCTATCCAAAGCCCACCCCCCCCCCCCCCCCCACAGGGACAGGAAGTCCTGGCATGTGGAACGAATTTCCCCCCCCAAGCGGTTTGTATTATTATTATTATTCTTGTTGCCTTTTACTCTCTCGGCGCTCAGCTGAAAAACACGAAAGCAGATTATACCAGCAACAGAAGTCAACATGTAACCAAGACAAATAAATCCGGTAGGAAACAACTTCAAACAGCTATGGGGCATCAGAGAGTCCTCTGGCTGGAGACCGGATGCCTGGACGGTGGGTCCCGCCCAAGTGGGCCGCACTCCATGTGACTGACGGCAGCGAACAGCCCTCACTGCCCATGGTTGTCCAGCGGACGGAGAGAATCCACGTCCTGAGGAGTTCGAGACAGAATTTTAGTTTTTGTTGTATTTCACGGGCCTGACGCCAGCTGCCTCACGGATGTGAGGAGATACTGTGACAGACCCCCCCCCCCCAGGACAAAGAGACTGCATCGAGTGGTAAACCAATATAGCAGAAAGCGCAGAGTGATGGATTTAATACGTTAACCTCCTTATAAATCTGCGTAAGCTCTCAAACTGCCCTCTGCTCAGCAGGCTCCCAGGGGACCGTAAACTGAGCCCCCGGGAGGTGGGGGGGGGGGGTCCGACGATGCGAGGAACCCCAGACCTTGAGTTTTGAGCCCCCTCTGCTGAGCAGGACTCCTGATTTGCTAGCAGGAAGTGACAGTTTGTTTGTCCTGGTAATTAACACCCTGCCCCCCCCCCCTTGAAACACAGGCTGAGTGAAACCCAGGAGGGGTGGGTCAGGGGGCGGGTCAAGGCCCACCAAGGGGAGTGGCCAGACGGTGGCAGGACCTCCAGGGGTAGAGCGATACACTAATTATACCTCTGCCTCCTAGCCATCTAAGTCACCATAAACAATGGAAAGAAAATACAAAAAAAGGAAAATAAGAACCTCCCCCCAGGGTGTGATAAATGTGTGTTTTACGGTCCTTTGCCAGGGGGAGTCCCTGTCACTGGGGGCAATACTGTCAGGAGCATCCATGCTGGAATGGCTCCCGAGTGTGTTTGTGTGTGTGAGTGCAGGGGCGGGGGGGTAATACTCCAATGCAACACCTTATGGGAGAGGCTATGCAAATGAGGGTGTGAAACTGGCCTCTGTGGGGAGAATGAAAGTCATCTGATGTCTGTTTATGGTTCCCACCAGAACCTGGAGGCATTTAGAGGGTAGTTATATTTCAGCCACTCTTTTGATGTGGTTTGAGTCTGAGGAACCCCCCACCCCCACCCCCGCCCCGGCACCTCTCCGACCTGCAGAAGATGTAGGAGGCTCTGGAGAGTCTAAGGCTGAAGAGCGAAGGTGGGTACTGTCGCCACACTGATCAGTGAGCCGGACAGGCGCCAAGGCGCCTCGAGCCACTGCTCATCTAACCCATGTATGAGGAAGCTGCCTCATCGTCACCCCCTTCAGGCTGCTCTGAGAATCACACGCCTCGATTTCTGTAAGTTCTGTTTCTGGGCCCAGCATCTTTGGGGCTCATAGGAGGTTGCAATAGATAGGCTGGCTAATAATCAGGGCTGGTATCACATTCCTCTCCTCTTTCTGATGTTTCTTGCGATTTGTGAGCCCTCAACCCATCTAGCTCTACAAAATCAGCTGTTTTCTGACGGCATAAACAGCAGTGGTCACACACTCCTCACAATCTGAGCCATGTTCAAAGGCTTCTGCTCCCAGTATTTATCACATAGGGAGACTGTTGCTTTTAACATTCATTCTGTGTTGTTCGTTTACTTATTCTTTCTGTTTTTCACATGCAAATGTTTGCTGAAGCCTAAACCAGGGCAAGCTTTGCAGACCATGAGTCTTTCTTAGATGCCGCCCCCCTCCCCCTGGCCTCATCTTTGGATCTCGGGGCATGACGAGCCAGGCAGGACACACAGGATTTATTTACTGCTGCGTTTGTCCAAGAAGTGGACAGCTTTCCTGCCAGGGGGCATTTGGAACGGCATTTCTGAATGCTTTTTTGATCTGGCGAGCACGGGGTTTGTCCTTCATATAAAAGTGGGACAGCAGGATGGAAGTCATTGATTTATTTTTTGCATATGGGCAACAGCAGTGATTCATTTTTGCATAAATATGGCTTCATTTGCTTGTCCAGTGAGATGGACGGGTCGCCTGAGTCGGGACCCCCAAGGATGGGTTACATGCCACCTTTCAGTCCCTGGAAATATGTTTCCTCCCATAAATCCACAGCGTATTTATGCGATTTGGGGACGTCGTTAATGGAAAAGTGCATTAGTGAGGAAGAGCAGACTAAATAGAGCAGGAGAGGGAAAATAAACAGCCAGTGGGCCTGGGGGGGGCTCGGTCCCCTCCCTTGCTGGAGCTGGGAACATCTGTTTATCCATCCTTTTCTCCTGGCAGCAGTGCGATGGTAGTGGCCGAACTCGTCATGCAAAACGACGCATCTGGGAGTGACAGGGGCCACTGCATCCCCCTGTTAACGCATCCCCATCCCAGTATCCAGCCCACACAATGGACATCCCCATCCCAGTATCCAGCCCACACAATGGACATCCCCGGGGGCTTCTGACCTGGCCCACTTTCTCCTGTTTTTGTGTTTTGACTCGGTCTTTGCGGGGGATTGCAGCTTGTTCGTGATTGTTGAAAGATTCTCCAAGCAACGGCCAAGGATCCAAATGACAACAGATAAACAGAGCTGAAGTCCCTCGTAAGGGCTGCCACTCTATGCCCTCTTCAGAGCCAGTAGTGTAAACATCATACACCGTCGCTCACCTCTTGCTGTCACACCCCATTCCTTCACTCGCCCACTGCCCTCACTCCCCATTCCTTCACTCACCCCCTGCCCTCACTCTCTGTTCCTTCACTCACCTCCTGCCCTCACTCCCGATCCTTCACTCACCCCCTGCCCTCACTCCCCGTTCCTTCACTCGCCTCCTGCCCTCACTCCCCGTTCCTTCAGTTGCCCCAGGCCATCGCTCGCGCCTTTCTTAACTCGCCCCTTGCTTTCCCTCCCACCTCCCATCCTCTTCCATTGCTCTCCCCTTCCATCGCTCACCCCTTGCCTCCGCTCATCATGAAACATGCTCCTCTGTGGTCTCCTGGGACGGGGTCCTAACTCATACTGGTGCTGTGTCTGTTTAAGACAAAGCCTGCTACCATGGAGGAGGCTGTACGACCACAGGCACAGCAGGTTCGGGGGCAGGGGGGGCTGTCTTTCATTAGCCGTGTTGTCTTAACCTTCCTCAGGGGGGTGGGTGGGGGGGATCAGAAGCGAAGATTAACTTGATGAAAAGCAAAGTGTCCCAATTCGTCATCCAGCTGCATCCTGCAACTGATGCATCTTCATGACTCACTCAGATTACAGAAAATCAGACAATCATCTGGGGGGGGGGGGGCTTATCCCTTCTGGGGACAAGCGCATTTGCAGGAACTTCCCCCCCCCCATTGGTGGTGTGTAATGTTAAATGTCCATGCAGGCGTGTTTCAAGAATGAGCCTGAGGCAGCCAAGAGATGATGAGAGACCCTGTGGCTCCAGGTCCAAGCAGAGTGCTCCCAGAGCTGTGGCTGTCCACTCCCAGTGCTCTCAGTGCTAAGGTTGTCCTCTCCCACTGCTCCCAATGCCGAGGCTTCCTGCTCCCGGTGCCAATGTGGTCCACTCCCAGTGCTCCCAGTGCTTCCCAGTGCTTCCCAGCCCCTGTGAGGTAGGCTTGCCCAGTAATTCACACTTATCCGCTTTTGTCTCTCTGTCCGGGTTGAGGGTGTCAGCTGCTCACCGGCTGCGTCACCCACCCCTCCTGGAAATGAAATAACTTTGTTACTCTGTTGTGATTTAAACAATCCCTGCAGATTTCAGCAGGGATTGTTCAGGCCGCCCACAGCCGATCGGCACATGTCCGCCGGCTGTTCCTTTTGGGAATCCTCTGAGTCTGCTCTGCTCTGGGGCGGGCTCAGCTGAGGGGGTATCACTCTGAACACAACAGTCATTTAATATTCTCCAGCCGTCCCCGGCTGCTGCTGGCATAGCAACCAGGGAAACCATCCCATCTGAGATATATCAGCTCCCTGGCAGGAGCTGATGGGCGGCACTCCCTGCCTCACCTCGAAACCACGCCCACTCTTGAATCGAATGCACGATATGCATGCTAACCAGTTGCATTTTAAGGACAAGCTAAGAGAAATTTATAAGCCAGGGATTTCATGTTTTCTTCATAGTTTTCATCACATTGGGGTCCTTTCGAGCCAGCTAGCTGGGTGGGGAGGGGGGGTTAGTGCAGATTTCTGTCCAGAAGAGATCCTCCACATTCAGGCACTCACACACGCACAGCCCTGGACATTGAGGGCAACCCCCATATCTTCTTCTGGAATCTCCACCTTCCTCCTCCTCTAGCACTCTCCATCGCCATTGGATAACCCTGAACTGTCATCTTACTAACATTTGTTCCACACTAATGAATCACGTCATTTGTGTTTTTGTTGCTTTTTTCCCGCAAATCTGCAGGGGCTCTCTGGTTGCTCTTGGGCTTCAGGTCTCAGAATGACGTTCTCATGCCAGAATGTGAGGGCCGTCCGCAGAGCCCTGCCTCCTCAACTGGGTGCTGGGAGGGAATCCCGTCACACTGTGGCACTGGCCGGCCTCAGCTTACAGTTTTAACAGGCACAGCATTCCACATGGCGAGAGAATTTCTGAGAATCTGCTAACACCCATTCGTTGTTGGGATGAAGTCACTCTTCAGAGAAAGGGCACAGTTAGTGGAACGCCATCCATAAATGTAACATCATAAGGAATACACATAGAGCCAGATTGTTAATTAATTAGTCAAGGGCAGATTATAAGGCTTTGTAATTAAATAATCGGTTACAGATGCTGAAGCTCACTAATAAATTAATAAGTCCAAGACCTGCAGCACATTGTTTGAAGCTGCGGGAATGAGAATCAGCAGCTTGGAATCCGAGGCCCGGTGCACTCTGGGAAAACAATAGTGAAGGACTTGAAGCACTTTTGGATTGTATGGAGTGATGGAAGAAGGCAACATGAGACTGATGAGGAGATGATTTTGAAGTCAACAGATGTGGCTCTAGATTTGCCAGTGAACCTACGCCTGTATTCTCACTGGTGGTGAGGAGCTATTGGCCAAAAGACCAGGACCATAGGTACAAGCAGCCAAAATGAGGGGGAGGTTTGGAGCTCTGGAGTGGGCTGCCGAGGTTGTTTAGTACACAGGCGGCATGGTCAGTTTCCAAGGAAGCTGTACCAAGAATGTCCTGCTGGGAAGAGGCCTGGGGCAGACCCAGGAGACTCCGGCAGTGGGGTGGAGGATGATAACTCCCAGCAGGCTTAGGAACGTCTGGCAGTCTCCCCGATGAAGCATGGTGAAGATAATGATGACGATGATGAAGATGACAATGACGATAATCAATAGCTGTCAATGTTTTTAATTTTCTGAGGGACAAGGCAATGTACATTATTGTGAATTTACACTTACAAACACTACAATAAAAACAATTAAAATAAGGAAAAATTAAAAGAGAAATAACTTCAAGTCTAAATGACTACTAAAAAAATACTGGCTTGTGTCTTGTCCAGGAGGCTCCCTGGAAAGAACCGGATGAGTATGGAGATTCCTCTAGAAGCTTCAAGGAGATCAGATGGGGCTCAGAGCTGGGTCACTGAGTCAGCCACCAGCAGCTGCTTCTCTGCTGCGCTACCTGCAGTTCTCGGTCTCTCAGCCGCGAGCTGGAACTCATGGAGTTTCACTTCGCATCATTAAAACTTTCCACCCCATCTTAGGGGCGACCCTGAGCTGCCAACGGCATTTCAGGGGCTCTGGAAACCCCTCGCTATTTCTGCAGGCACAGATAAGACGGCCTTCCCGCTGGGGTTCCCCAGGGGACCACGTCAGGTCCGCTTGTTAATCATTACACGGTACATTTGGAAGTCATTCCGTTAATTGCGGGAGGTTTGTGAGTCTGTGCGCACAGGGATGTATTAAAAAGAGATACTCGTTAAAGAGTCATTACAGGCCGACCAGAAGCCTGAGACTTATCCAGAAAGAAAACCTCTTGGCGGACGGGCCGACAGCCACGTATTAGCAGTGTTGTAGGAAGCTTCTGTACATAAATATTGTGGATAATACAGCGAGGAAGGCCCAACCCGGATGTGCCGTGGAATATATCCGCGCATGTGATTGTGTGGTTAAGGAGGGCCCTAGCCACAGGGCGTGGAGGCCTGACGGGCCCCGTTTGGGCTGCCGAGGGCCAGCTGGCGGGATCAGGAAACAGAAACCACATCTGAGAGCTCTGTCTTGGAGGAGAGGCTCCTGATTAAGTCCGAGCCCTGCTCCTCTCCAGCACGCCTTTGCTGTGGGTTTGTTCCAGGACAGGTGTCTCTGGAAGATGACAGCCGGCTCTTGTACTGCATTCATTATTGATTCTCTAGAACCTTCTACTGTCAATCACATGCTTGGTTGTATAATTTATGTGACACATGCTGTAATAGGTTTCTTTATTAAGATGTGACATGGATCCCCTGGCCCAGTTCATTCTTGGCTCGAATCTTACTCCCAACGGTGTAGCCAAAGAACCGGTCCAGCATACTGATCCCGACCCCCGATCCGGACTTCAGGGCCAACAGAAACAGATGTGAGTGCCTTAGGCCACGTTCGACCACGGGAGTCATTTGTGGTGCCAATGAGGAGTCACTCAGAGTCACTAGAGGGCGTAGGTTGGGAGTAGCTGGCCAGGTGACTGGGAGTTCAGCCTCTGGGCTTCAGTCCCTTTGTTTAATCACAGTGTCATTGGCCTGTTTTTCCCAAAAAACCTTGCACTAATACACCCCCACTGGCTTGAGGGGGGAGGGGGGCATGTTAAAACGCAGCCACTCCTGAGCCTGGAGAGGCGTGGGTGCAGGGGGTACAAGCCTAAGCTAAACCACCTGCCCCAGTGTGTCCCCTGGAGGGGGGGTAATGTTCGGTGACATGATGCTGTTGTTTGTTCAGCTTCCCCACACTGGACGTCTTGGGGGTCCTTTTAGGGGGGGCTTTCGACCTCTGCTGACATGCGTCATTTCTGGGGGGGGTCTGGGAATGGAGCATTTGTGTCTGTGTGTACAAGGCAGGAATATGTGAGAGGAAGTTCAGCCTCCTGATGACAGAAATTGGTCATAGTTACAGCATTGAACAAAAGTTTAAATGTTATCAGCTCTGAATACTGAAATACTGAAAGTACACCTGAGTGTCATATTGTACTGTTGCCATCCACTCTGTCGCATCACATTACCACTCTGAAAGTCAGTGTTATGCCCCCAGATGGAGGGAATTAGAGCGACAGCAGTCAGTCTGACCTATACACTGTTACATATCGCTGTCTGGGTCAGAACATAGTCACTTCCACAGCGACTGGGTTCTCGGTCCAGCAGGCCTGGTGGAGGTCCAGCCTGGGCTGTCTGAGAAGGTTCTTTGAAGGTTTCTTCAGCGTTATAGCAGAAAGACTGCTCACATTTGAACACGGTTTGGCGGTTACTCATTTTGCTTTAAAAAGCAGGTAATTTCTAATATAGGCCTTTCGAGACAAGGGCGATAATCATTTACAGTGTGTTACGAAGCCTTCGCTGTTTACAGAGCTCATTGACATTTTTGTTTAATACTGGGTTAGATTTTTATTAAAGCAAAGGAGCGGTGGGTGTTTTTTGCTAAGCAGCTGCTTCTAGTTCAGCACAATTTGTACGACATCTGTGTCGAGTTCACCTTACACGGATATGTTTGTTACGTTTTTGTTTTCAAAGTAAATACGTCTCTTTAATGGGAACAATTTGTGTTTTGGACGGTGGAGCTCAGCCCCCAGCCCCCTTGTTTTCCTATACGTCTGGTTGAAGGGGCTTCGTGAGTGGCTGGTTTTTAATTGTTTTCAGCTAGAAAATGGTAAACAGCTGGACTGCAGCCCATACACAGACCATTCAGACTCATTTACATCCCTGTGAGTTATGGCAAGAAAAACTGTTTAAGACACTTACCTTAACGTCACCCACACACCCCTCACAAGCACACTTGACTGACAGACACCGGCCCTCTGCTGACAACATGGGTTAAACAGTGAAGAGTGTAAATTTTATGCTGTTTTTGAATTTGTTTGAGGACTGAGGTGCCTGTTTTGTTCTATAGGCCCCAGGATGGTCCATTCTCAGTATAACCTTAAGGACATGCTAATAAAACGATAAGGGCAGGCTAAGAAGACACTAAAGGCATGTTAAGGAGACACTAAGGACATGCTAAAGAGACACTAAGAACATGCTAAGGAGACCCTAAGGACATGCTAAGCAGGCGCTAAGGACAGGCTAAGGAGATGCTAAGGAAATGCTAAGGAGACGCTAAGGAGACACTAAGGACATGCTAAGAGGCACTGCTGCTCCAGGTGAAGTCTGCATGATCTCCCAGGTTGTGTTAAAGTGGCTTTTATAATCAATGCAGTTGATTTTTTGATGTTGTAAGATTAATTAGCTACCCTATATGGACACGCCTCTTAATCATTGAATTCAGGTGTTTCATTCAGACCCACTGACATAGGTGTAGAAAATCAAGCAACTAGCTAGGTAGTCAGGTATACAAACATTTGTGAAAGAATGACCTGTTCTGAAGAGCTCAGTGAATTCAAGTATAGTACTGTCATGTGATACTACCTTTCCAATGTGTCATGGCGTGAAATTTCCTCGCGGCAAGTTATTCCACAGTCAACTGTAAGTGGAACCATTTAGGAACAACCGAAATTCAGCAAAATTCTCACAAACTAGCAGATCATGTAAAATAACAGAACATGGTCACCAAGTGCTCAGGTGCATCGTGTGTAAAAGTCGCCAGAGTTCCATACTTCCTCTGGCATTAACCCTAGCACAAAAACTGTGCACTTTGAGCTTCATGGAATGGGCTTCCATGGCTGAGCAGCTGCATGAAGGCCTCACATCACCAAGTGCAATGCCAAGCATCAGATGGAGTGGTGTAAAGCACCCTGCCACTGCACTCTGGAGTAATGGTTCTGTGGAGTGACAAATCACACTCCTCTGTGTGACAGTCGGATGTATGAGACTGAGTTTGGCAGATGCCACATGAACATTACCTGCCTGACTGCATTGTGTCAACTGTGGGGTTGTTTTTCAGGGATTGGGCTGAGCCCCTTAGTTCCAGTGAAGAGAACACTTAATGCTCCAGCAAGCCAAGACATTTTGGACATTTATATTCTTCCATCTTTGTGGGAACAGTTTGGGGAAAGCCCCTTTCTTTTGCAGCATGACTGTGCCCCAGTGCACAAAGCAAGGTCCATAATGACATGGTTTGGTGAGTTTGGTGTGGAAGAACTTTACTGGCCTGCACTGAGCCTTGACCTCAACCCCATCAACTCTTTGGGATGAACTAGAACAGAGATTGCAAGCCTGGTCTTCACATCCAACATCAGTGCCTGACCTCACAAATGCTCTTCTGGATGAATGGGCCAACATTCCCACAGACACATTCCAAAATACTGTGGAAAGCCATCCCTGAAGAGTGGCAGCTGTTATAGCTGCAAAGAGGGGACCAATTCCATATTGATGCCTATGGATTTAGAATGGGATGTCATAAAAGTTTCTGTGGGTATAATGACCAGGGGCCTCATGTACAGTATAGCGACATGCGTAGAATTCACACTAAAACATGGAGCATGGACAAAACTAGGAATGTATGTAAGCAAGAAAAAATCCAGATGCATAAAACTGTACGTAAGCACAGATCTACGCACATTTCCTTTATAAATCCCAATGAGCGTGAAATTTTATGTACATGAATGAGCCCACAGCCACCCCCCCAGAAACTGCCCTTAATTATGCATATTTGCATATGTATATCTGTATAAATACCCGCCTTGTTCTATGTTATTCTTAAACAACAATGGATAAACCACATGAGGAAAAGAAGTATTTCAGCAAGTGCGAAGTGGAGGTCATGTTAACAGAAATCGAGAAAAGAAAAGTGATATTATTTAGTGGTTTAAGTAGTGGCATCAGTGGTGGAGTCAGTTAAAAGTGTTGGTTCTGAAATTCGCATGGCAGCGGAAATTAAAATGACGTGGTCGGACATTAAAATCGATGTGAAAAAAACAGCAGCCGCTAACCATAAAAGTCTTAACAGCATAGGCTGAGGTAGCGGAATTCCCGGACTCTCACCCTTTGAGCAACGAGTTGCTGTGTTGATTGGGGACACACTTTTATCGGGTGAAGGGGGCGCTGATGTCAGTACTTGTTTGTATTACTTGCATGTTTATGAATAACATATAGGGCACAGATGCGGTGTTACTTTTGTTTATTCTGTTTGTTCATTCTTACAGACAATAATACAAGAGGTGCCCCCAGTGCAGAGGACGACACAGCCGGTGATGGTGCTGCTGTGCCGAGCAGATCTTTGGGCGCTGGCTGCAGACATTCCCATGCCTCAGAAACCGGGGGCGACCATCCGGCCGTGTGCTGACTTAAACTGTGCTACAGTCACAAAAAGAAATCATGAATGCTGTAAGAGATATTGCCAATGAATTAATACATCTAAATGATACGCTGTGTGATACTGAAGCTGTAACGCTATTCCATTTGGCGGAAAATTTGGTGGCTCAGGGTCAGGTTCATCTTGCCTAAGCTCTTCAGATACCGGCAAGCCACGATTTTATGCCAGATTATGCAACATGCTACATGTACATTTATAATGCGACACACTTTTTGCGGACTGCATGTACAACAGCATCCCACCGGTCTTGTCCAGGCAGTGGCAACAGTCTTAAAGCTGCCCTAAAGTGCGCTCCACCACCACCCAAGCCTGAGAATGGGGGGCAGCATTATAACGCCGCTCCAAAGTTTACAGTATTGGGTCAAATTATAAAAACAAGTTTGTTTTCAACACTCCTGTTTCTGAGAATGAACCAATAATGGGCTGAGCCAAGCCATCTATCCACAACATTAATGCAGGGATGTTAGAAGCATTTTGAAGTGGGGGGGGGGGGGGGGGGGACACTGGAATAAAACTAATTTTTTTTGTTTAATGGGGGGGGG
>JAODKE010000028.1:20971084-20981939 GCA_026779605.1 Mormyrus hasselquistii | reverse complement strand
CCCCCAGCTCAGTGTTTCATATGCTGTATCCCCCCCCCCCCATAAATCAGGCGAATGAGCCCTGCAGGCACTCGAAAAGCGATGTCAGACGGGAAGACATCCCATCCAGAACAAAATCCATTGCAGAGTATGGTGATTGATCATCCCATGGAGGGAGTAGGGGATGGGGGGCGGGGGGCATTCACACAGAGGGATGCGACTGTAGGATGTGCCACTGCTCATTTGCGCTGTTATAATTATTAATGGGCTACAAAGACCCAGCTAATGCCTCTGTTTGAGGGACTGTCCACCTGTGGACGGCCGGGGGGGAGAGTTAAAAAATTCCTCCGGTGGGCAGAGGGGCAAGGCATGGGGGAGCCACCCCCACAGACGGGGAATTTTCACAGTGCCGCTTTGCGTGTCTCCACAGTAAAGCCACACAAGGGGTTGGCAGCAGGGACACCATTACTGCTTGTGCAACTCCCCCAGGTTCAAACGGGAGCGTGATACGGAGTGGGGTGCGGGGCAGCAGAAATTAAATTATCTAAACAAAACAATTATTTGGGTCCGTTGCAGGTTCTGTCCTTCAAAGATCTGATTACGGCATTCTGGAAATATTGACTTAGCCTTTTTGCCCCGAGAAACAGGAGAGGGGGTTTCTCTCGCTCCAAAACATTGTGCGTCTGAAGCGTTTATTTATGTAAGCCCGTCACGTCGCACGCTTAAGCTGCACGGGCATCGGAGCTCGACGGAGCGGGCGAACACGGTGAAAAATTTCGGCTGGACGTGATTCAGACAGGATAACGATGATTTATTATATCTAGGGTAAAAAGTGCTTACGTGAAATTGAGATCTGATTGTGGTCTCTGACGGCAGCCAAGCCCGGGAAGAGTGAGCCCGGCCGAAGGGTGCTTAATTATTTATTTATTTGTGTTTTCAGTAAGTACTTTTGAGCCCAGTGTGATTTATGCTGACCGTATTAATGAAAGAAACACAGGGTAATGGTGGTTCTGGGATACGGAGAATTCAACATACCCAGACTTTCCCAGGTAACCCCGAAAACATCACCTTTGAACCCCTCACAGTCACCCCACCCCATATTGTATACACATGTCAGCTGGCTGACTCCAGGACCAATCCTGGGCAAAATTCATCCAGTGTTGTCCAGTAGGATCAGCTTGGACTACTGGACTATACCATTAACGGGGGGTTAATCCTGTTAGCAGGTTAGCCCTGGGCTGTTCATTGGTTCCCTCCACGAGCAGTTCACTGATCACCCTCACAGTTTCTGTGCAGCCGAGGAGGAGAAGACAGGTTTCAGGCATTCCCCTGAAGAAAACAAACACTCCCCAAGCATTGTTGTCTGGCTGCCAAACCACCTCAGGGTCATCTGTTGTTCCTGCCAGAGGATGCGCAGACTGCAGCCTTGCTGAGGCAGCACAGGCCCCAGGACTCAGGAGACCCTCTCCCAAGCCAGGTGCCTTCATCTGGCTTTCCATGCTCCCTGTTTAGACCGATGGCATTTCAGCTCCGAATGACACTCCTCTTTACTCCTGGTCCCTACAGGTGTCATTCAGAGCTTTAGAAGGTCCTACCAAGGTCATCCTACCTTCAGACCCGCAGCAGCAAACTCTCACACTGGCTGATCCACGTTATACACGCATGTTAGGCCCAGAGGAAATGACATGACATGAGTGTCGAGGAAGTCAACTGACCTGAAGGGAGGCGTGGGGCCAAGTTTGGGTCACACAAGGGTTCTGGCATCCCCTCTGCAGTGTTTAGGCCCTGCTTGCCCACAATTCAGGGCTCCGAATAAGTGAGTGAGAAGCACCAGCGGGGGGAGAGAGAATGGCCACCCCCCCTCCCAGACACACTGTAGCATTAGTTACAGGGCCTGTCTGAAGGCCAGATCTGATAAATCTTTTATTTGCCATTTGCAGAAGTACGAGTACAGGTACTTAGGAATTCTTCTCTTCATCGACCCCACCTTGCTCTCCATAGCTTGGGCGGGGGGGTCACAGCACATGGTCAGCCAGCACACAGTGCCCCTGCAGTTGGGGGGGTCAAGGACCTTGCTCAAGGGCCCACAGACATGTCACCGTTCTGCTGAGACCTGGGCTAGAACTGGTAATCTTCTGATCATAGACTCAGGGGATTAGTCCACTGAGCCTCTCACCACCCCAGGCGAGATCTCAGATACAATGCCAAAAATGTAACCCTACCTCACAGTGTGAAGCACTAAGGTTTGGCGGAGCAAAACCGGCTGCGGCGATGCATGGTAACGCCATCCGCAGCTGCTTCAGCTTTTCACAACTTATCAGACGTTGTTGCAGGTGCTGAACAGCGTGTTCAGGCCATCATCATGACATGCCAAAGTGTGGAGAAGCCTCCTCCTCGGATCCTCTGCTGCCAGGAAGGACCTTCTGTTTCTTTAATTTTGGGCACCGTTGGGCCAGCCTGAGACCTGCAGGTCGCCTTACCTTTGTCCCCGAAATCTGCGGGAAGGCCCGCGAAGACCAGAGGGACCCGAACTGCAGCCTGACATTCCCCCATCGTGGGCCTGACAGCCATACTCAACCCTGACGCATCCTCTGAGGGTCCTACTCCATTTCGGGAGGGAGTGGGGGCATTCCCACAGGCGAGGTTCCATTCGGGCAGCTGCACCTGAATTAAGGGCCCATGCGTTCACACAGATAATTTGTGTCGAAATATTACGGCTGTCAGGAAAGATATCTGAGTCACTTCTGGCTCGAAACCCAATCTGGGACTCGGAGCGGCTTTGGCTGGGGATGACGAGGCCGGGTGATGGGAATACCGCTGCGGTTCAGCTCTCCTGCAAAACGGCAAGAGATCCAATTGAAAGCACGCAGGCCGCTGCCAACCTGGGTCCCCATCAATTGGCCGCACCCATGGGTCTGGGCCAAGGGCCTCAGCGCCGAGCGCCAGGGGGGCGATTCCTGGCCAGTGAGCAGGACCAGCGGCGGTGTTTACCACCATTCAGATTACGCATTTGCAGAGGGCCCCCTTTTGACCACAAACAGTCACTACACTATGGGGGACCCTAAGGTGACTTTTTGAGCAGGGGCCCAAAATACAACAAACAGTCCCCTAAGCACAGCCTGCCCATACATGGCTTTGCCTCTTTACCCACAGCATGACCCTCCACAGGCGTCAAGCGGTTCACCCTCTAATGATCTGCGGAACGGTGACGACCCCGAATAAATCTTTTGTGCTGCGTTTCCACTCTTGCTTCGCTTGGAGCCAGTAACATGATGAACACAACGTTTCACTTCACTCTGGATTTTCGGTAACGTTACACAGGCCCCATTAAACCCCTGCTCTTTCCAGCACCTCTCAAATGCATGGCCGTAGAATTTATGCAGGCGACCTTTCAGTAGGATCCCGTCTTCCTCCGTCCACTCCCAGCTGAGCTAAATCCTTTAGGACATGAGGCTGAGTCATAGGTATGGTCCTCTGATGTTCCTCTGATGTTTCTCTAATGATCCTCTGGGGTTCCTCTGGCAACTGACACATCTATAGAATGGAGACCTCAGCAGCTCTCTGGCCACTTCAACCCGTTTTGTGGGGCTGTTCCCCTAATCATCTCCCATCATCCTCCGCTCTCCCGCTACCTTTCACACCGGCATTGGGGATCGGGAGCAAACGGGTGCAGCTGAGCACTGAGACACAGCAGTTTCTCTTTTGCAATCATCTGGGCTCACCACAGAAAGCCTTGCCGCTTCTGCCTTGCCAAGACTTCTAGGAAAGCCGCAGATTATAGAAACCGTCTGCCTGTCCTGCTCATTAGTTCCTGAGTGAGATTTACTGCAAGGGACACGGCGAGTACATAAACCTGATTGCTTTCGTCGTTTGTCACTGTGAGTCACTCATTTCCCTCGAAGGGCGATTAGAGCGAGAATGATTATACGTAAAGGATGGCGATCAGCCACTGCTGGCGGGTGGCTACACCCCGCCCCCACCACCACCACAACGTACCTCACCAGGACAAATCGGTGGCCTTCCAGAAAGAATTCGTTCCAGTGATTCTTTTTTTTCAGCATGAGGATTATTTAATCAGCGACCGTGTTTGGAAATCACATTCATCACACCTCTCTCCCCAAATTTGTCCCACATTTAAACACACAATCCCCACCTCAGAATTCCCCCCTTTCGTTGTATGGTCCTGGATGCTCTCTCTTCAAAAGCAGATAGGAGACTCAATGCTGCCCTTTCTGACCCTTCCAGACCCCCTAACTAGTGATGTGCTCAAGACCACCTAAATTGAGACTAAGACATTACCAAGACCAGAGTGTATTGAGACCGAGACAAGACCAAGGCAGGGTTAGACCAGATCAAGATCAGAAACAAACTAATGTTTGAGTCTACATAACACAAAACACTATAAAATGTGGAGCATAGTCACCATCTTGGGGCTAGGCAGTATGGCCTAAAATTTGTGTCACAGTATAATTTGAATCATGGATGTTATTTCTTAAAATTTAAATGTAAATGCTTCTGTTCAAATGTAACATTTTTAAAAAATTTCAAATAAGATGCATTGTATTGATTGCATTTGAACTTTAAAGCAGGATGTTTTACACCCAATCACAAAGCTGTGTTAACCATTTGAACCCTATCCATTTCTTGAGCATTTTTCTATCCCTCTTGTATTGGGCTTATTACATTGTATGTACGTGAGCCACATATGCCTCATGGTTTTGTTTTCAGGACATTCTGGGCTACTGAGATATGTCATAATTTCATGTGCAAATGCCGACAGTCTTGATATCATCGTTCTTATGAGGAAAAACAGCTTGGACATATTGAAATTTCTCAATTTTTTTATCGCATTTAATATAATCTTATAAATGTGGAGATGAGAGTCTCTATGATGTAGGAATGCTGGGGTTTCATTGGGGACCTTTCAATGGCTAAGTATTGTGAAGGAATACATGGTTAGTGCCAGGCAGAAATGAATATCTTTGGTTTTGCATCCATTTGGTAATTCGTTGAAGATATCCGACAGACAGCAACACATGGCTTTATATTTTTAATTCATAGCTTTATTACTCCTGAAAGAAATCGAAATAGAAAAGCATTGTTTAGTTTATGATCCACTGGATAAACACAGACATCACAAACGGTTTTCGAGTCTAATGCTGAGTGTTTATCGCTGTTGCTTTTTCGCCTATGTACACTATGATTGGTAAAGTGAAATTTGGGAATGAAACTTTCAGTCTGCATTTTAGCCTCAAATAACAGACCAATGCTGCAGTCTGCTATTAGGTTTACATGTAGAGGGTGTTCCAATCACACAATGGGTGTATTCTATACATACATATGCAATCTTTTGTGAATAACTTTTGGAAAAATATCAAGTAATTTTCTTCCTAATAAGTAGAATGCTGCATTTTGTTGTTATTCCTAGTAGATCTCCAGTCATTTTTGAGTCTTTTTCATCCCTTTATCATAAATGAATATTTTTTTTCCCAGAAGGGTATCGCGTGGATCATTGCAGAAGACAATATGTGCTTTGTTTCCCGTCTAATGTAACTATCCATGTTTTATGGATTATTAGGGCTGCTTTTTTCATGGAAAATGTTTAAAATATATGCCTCATTGTGCACAGGATTACTCTAGGATTATTTTAGCACAAATTGCTGCAACAACCAGATTGAGTAAGTTCTCTCAATTTGAAAGATGTGATTCATATCTGTGCGTTATACCTATCCAAAGATACAAGTCTGAGATTAATTGTCGGGTTCTAAGGGTTAACAAACATGAATATGAGGTGTTTTGATGAGTGGTCTTGACAGGTCTTGAAATAAGACCTCAAGTCCTCTACATCTGAGACTGAGACAAGACCGGGTCAAAATAAAGTCGATTCCGAGACGAGACCAAGACCGGTCTCGAGTACTATAGCACTAAGCCTAACCCAACACTGGATCATGCTAATCCTCATCATCTTTAGCACTGGGCGAGGAATTTCTGATTCGTGTTATGCTTTTTCTTTCTCTGACCCCGTAAAGATTGCAAAACAAAAGCAATTTATCAATCAGTCAATCAGTCAATGACACATGCAGTTATGTGTGTTTGGCGTGAGCGTGGGCCAAGTGCTTCGCGAAAACACTCTACAGAGATGGTCCGGGCGACAAGGGGCAGCTCTGGGTTGGTTCTCCGGCGTGTGAAATACAAGCTCACCGCATTTTGCCGGCATTTTGTCATTTTGTCAAACCCCCGTGTCTGAAATGTAAACGTTCAGGAATATAACACGTTCTTTGGAGCCAGCTTGTGACAAGGTCTGGTTTGATCTGGACCGTAAGATCAGCTAATAACCAGAACCAACAGAATTTAGTGTATCTGCGTTGGTCTGCTTTCATAAAAGTCAAAATGTGTTTCAAGGAGTTTCCAGTGCTGGAAATCCTGCCCAGGTATTTATCCAAACCCCTCTTGCATTGACACTGATCTTTTCTCCGTATTAAGTGAGCGATCGAGGTTGCATAACAACGCTGAACCCCGGGTGCGGCTGATAGGCTGGCTGAAAGGATGCTGGCTGGATTTAGCAGTGTTCGATTGGCAGAGAGTCCCAGCGTGCAGCATGAGGACTGGAGCATGAGGGACCTTGAGGAGCAGGAACTTTGGGGTACATTCAGTAAGTGTTTGCTGCTTGAAGTGGTCCAGGGAACATCTGCGATAGATCAAAGCTGGGCTTCCCCAGAAAAACTGGAAAATCTGACTGTTTTGTTGCCTCTGAAAAATGTGTTTGTGTGTGTACATGCATGTATGTATAGAGGTGGTGGTTTCACATTCAGTTGAGGATTTTGGTTTTGATGAATACAAGCTGGACATGAAGGAATCCATCCATCCATTTTCTGTAACTGTTTGTCCTATTCAGGGTGGTGGGGGGTCCAGAGGCCACAGCTGCAAGGCAGGGCTCAACCAGGGATGGGGGGCCAGACCATCAGAGGGCACAGTCTCACACTATTCACTCACACAGGCACACCTAGGGTCAATTACTCCAAATAACCTCAGCATATTTTTTGCCTGTGGGGAGGGGGGGGGGGGGTACCAGAGTACCCAGAGGACACCTCACGGTGACGGGGAGGACTTGCAAACGCCACATAGATGGAGTCATGGCAGAGACTCGAGCCCAGATCCCAGAAGTAAGAGACACCTGTGTTAACCTCTGTGCCCCCCCTCCTGCATTCGGGCTCTTTAAAATGTGTGAGCAGCAGGTCTCAAATGTGAAGACGTGGGAAACAACGAAAAACAGTTTCCTGGCAAAACTACCGCACAGCACACGCTCTCCAGAATGGCACAGGTGCAGCCATCGGCCGAAAGCGTCTCAGGTCAGGTTTGGGGGGGACGGGTCATCCCTCCCATGTCTTTAAATCACGTCTCACAGACATGGTGGAGGTTTTTCACCCATTAGCTGTTGTTCCCATCCAAAGCGGTTTATGGGGGAGCCTCTTCTGAGCACTCCACCACTGGGGGGGGGCGTTAGCGCCTCCTTTTGGGACTCTGCGGAAGACTTCAGGTTTGAGGCCAGCGGTTGCAACCTTGAGCTGAATCCTAAACCTGAGCAGGCTTATGGAATACCCAGCTGTGCTGAAGGAAAATGTAATCTGATTCGGGATCAGCCTGCCAGCTCCACAAATAAATATTATTAGGCCAGAGGTTTGGAGTAGGAAAAATGCCACTGGAAGACAGGATATGAGCAAATCCATCTCCTTAAGTGATGCTTTTATGCCAGGAAGATAGACTCTGCAAGCCGTTTGACTGTTCTGAGCTTGTATCGCTCTCTGATGATCACTCATATGGTTTTGTACACAGCAGAACCAGAAGTACCAGTAGAGTGAGTGTAAGATTCCCGGCTATCCGGAGCCGTGAACAGAAAGGCAGGCTCCGAATCCCGAGTGAAACGCACGGCCCGTTAAGCAGCAGAGGTGTCATTAGCAGACCTTCCAATTTCCAAATTTTCCAAAGCACATTATGTTAAATATTAAATGATTTAATGTTTTGTTATTTACAGCCAAGTGCGAGTTGCATTTTTGAACACAGCAGCTGCCTTTTTGTGTTTCCTCCAGGACCGTTTACGCTCCGCGTCTGCAGTGGGCACCAGAGGGGTCCGGTCACCCTCCCACTTCCTCCACCCACCCCCCTAGGGTATTTTCCAGAAAGACAAGCACCACACCTGATGAGGCACACCTGAAGATCAGATTTCTGGGACCACCATGGTCAAACCTCCCCTCCCGGTCCGAGCAAGGGTATCAGATTACACTTGAGCATATACAAACGTATTTGCCGCCTGTCCTTCCCAGCGTAACAGGCTCGCTCCGCGGGAGCCGCAAACAGCCTGGGGATTGGTGCTGGCTTTCCACTCTGACTGGCTGGGACGGCGTAGGAAATGCAGAAAGTGAGATTGAGGCAGATAATTCACGGGTGGCAAATGAAGAATGAGAAACAGATAGCTATCGTTTAATAACACGTCCATATTCATTTCACATGCAGCTAAGGGATATTTCCTGCACACCGCTCATCCAAAACGACATACCAAGAAACTGTGACTAATTGGCTACATTTTCAGAGCTGCAACTGTAAAAAATTACTCTCAAATTTGGAAAAATAAAACCCTTTCACAGGGTACTGTGGTACAATGGCTCTCGCCCAGGGTGATCATGGTACACTTTCATTCATAGAAGATTAGAGACCAGTTTCATTTCTCTTCCAGCCGCTCAAACTCAGTGTTGCCGTTCCCACCCCTCCAAAGCCTGTTTTAAGTCTGACTTTCGGAAATAAATCAGCAGTAAACTGGATCAGACCCATTCCAGATTCATAATCCTCTGACAGCCATGCGTTAAAGTCATAAACATTTGTTTATTGTTCATACGCCTTACAGGAGTCCAACCGACTAGCCAGGAAGGACAGAATTAGTCAGGAAAGATGTATATCTCTCTAATATCGAAATAGTTTACACTCCAGATCTGTTTGTATTTATTACATTTTCTTATGAGTGTTTCATAGTTATTTAGTCAGTTAGTTAGCCAATTAAATTCTGCAAAGGCTCAGGCAAACGCACATTTAAAAGCCTGGGAAGTGCAACATCGTGGGTAAACAGAAGGAAAGACAAGGTCATATTTACACACAGGCGATCTCACTGGGCAGGGCAGGCCAGCCCCAGCGAGGGCGCGTTACCTGTCCCACTTGGGTCTGCTGAAATGAATGCCCGCATTGCACACCGATGAAGTCTGCTGTTATTCCGAGCATAAGCCCTCGGAATGATTAATGGCGATATTCTGAAATTAGGGGATACTGCTCATGTGGGCATTCTGCTTCTTGTTATGAGAGTCATGGCTAATGTGCTCTTTTCTCAGACCCGCCTCTGTAATCGCCTGGATTCAAGGTGGAGGTATTTTTACCACAGGAGTCATGGGGAGCTTTGCAAATGTCCCTGCACAGTTCCAGATCCCAAAACTCCCCAATCACAAAGATCCAATCCCACAGCCCCCAATCCCAAAGCTCCCCAATCCCAATGCCCTCAATCCCACAGCCCACAATTCCAAAGCTTCCCAAGCTCCTGATCTCAAAACTGCCAATCCCAAAGCTACCATTCCCAATTCTTTGACTCCTGATCCGGCCACTCTCATTTCCAATCCTGCGGCTCCTGGTCCAGCCACTCTCATTTCCAATCCTGTGGCTCCTGATCCGGCCACTCTCATTCCCAATCCTGCAGCTCCTGATCCGGCCACTCTCATTCCCAATCCTGTGGCTCCTGATCCAACAGCTCCCAATCCCACTACATGCCTCTGTTTGTCTTGGAGAGCCCAGTACCTCTGCTGATCCAGGCTCCATCAGAAATGACCTATTGCCTTTTACTCCTTTCCTCTTCCTTGGGGAGGTATGTGGCTCAGCAGGTCAGGGATCTGTGCCAGTACTTGGTTGTGGGTTTGAATCCTGTGGCCCTCAACCCAACTGCTGCAGAAAGGCTTGATGCTGTCAGAGCCCAAGCATTCCCCACTGCTACTTCACTTTGGACAAAGGTGTCTGTTAAATTCATGTGAGAGGCATCTGTAATGATTCCACTCCTCTGATGGTCTCTTCAGGTCCCCTGTGCATTTTCTCCTTGGCTGAAAAATAGGAAGTGGGGGGAGGAGTGAAACAAGCAGACAAGCCAAACCACAGTGAGAAAGGACAGCATGTGAAGACATAAGGACAGAGGACCAGGCTGAAGACCAGACTGAAGATCAGGCTGAGGACCTGGCTGAGGGTGAGGCTGTGGACCAGGCTGAATATCAGGCTGAGGACCTGGATGAAGATCAGGCTGAGCAACAAGACCTACAGAGCAGACCTACATCAATGAGAGTGACATTTTAGCTGTTGGTGGCCAGCAGGGGGCGCCTGGTGGTCCTGATGGGAGCAAGGACAGGTCTGCATCTTGTTTGTTCCTGGGAGGGAGCTACCAGGGGGAGGCATGACACTTTAAACGCATCTCACCGCTTTCTGAAGAAGTACGAGTTCATTTCCACTCCTGTACCCCCCCCCCCAAGCCTGTTTCTGACCCCAGTGCCCCATAAGGGTCCTCCTCCGCCTGCTGTGGGCACTGGCTGTGGGATGGGTATCCTGTCTGGAGTGGGTGGCGGGTGACCAGGCGTCCGTCTGCATGGGTCAGAGCCCCCCGCCCGCACCAATCCCCAGCTGCAGCGCTCAGAAGGCCCCTCTCATCCAAACACGCGGCAGATAAAACGGCCAGTGTTTATTATAAGACGGGGAGCAGGGGGGCGGGAGCTCGGGCTCGCGTGGGCCGTCCAGAGCAGGTGGTACGTGCAGATGTGGCGGAGGAGGAGCGGGGGGAGAAGCGCCAAGGGACAGGATGCGG
>JAODKE010000028.1:20955168-20968610 GCA_026779605.1 Mormyrus hasselquistii | reverse complement strand
CATACAGACTGACACACACACATTCATACAGACTGACATACACACATACATACAGACTGACACAGACAGACACACATACATACATACAGACTGACGCAGAAAGACACACACACATACATATAGACTGACATACACACATGCATACAGACTGACACACACAGACAGATACACACACATACATACAGACTGACACACAGACCCACACACACAAAGAGACAGACACCTCTCCTGGGTCACATTCAGTCCCAGCAAAAACCAGCCCCGCTTTACCGGAGACACTGCACACAGTGAAGAGGTATGTTGACTGTCAGAGAGCACCCCCCACTGGCTCAAAATGGGGAGAGGGGGTTTTTGTCGGGCACTGGAATCCTTTCAAAGACCCTAAGTGGTTTGCACCTCTTTCGCTCAAATCTGGATTTATATCAGAATCGTCCGTAAGCGCTGAGGTCGGAATTCCAGACCGCTAGACACAGCAGCTGTGTTTCACTCCAAAGTCTGTTCTTAAAACGGCGCTCAAGAAAGGCGGGGGGGGGGGGGACACAGGGGGCCACGATCCGTCACCCCACAGCGGTGAACCTGGCCACTGCTGGGCTGTTTACACATACCTGGAATAATTACGGTGATAGATGGGGGGGGGGGACAGGGGGAGGTGCGGTGAGGTTTGCATGCTGCTTCCACCTCCTGATGGATTATCCCACTCTGACAATTATGCTCCTAATTTCTGCTCACCATGATACCGCCACTCCCCACCCCCATGATGCAGTGAAGCTCTCCACCCAGCAGCATAGCAGTGCCTCCACCCTCCCCACCATGATGCAGTGCGGCGTCACTCCACCCTGTGGCCTGCCGCACAGCAGTGCCCCCCATCCTCCTCTCCCTGAGCATGGATCCCTGGGGGGGCACTCTGCCTTAATGTGATGTCCCTCCTCAGTGAACAGCTGGGTGAAAGATCTCAAAGTCTTCATGAAAGTTCTTTTAAGCCCCGTGAGCAGATTTCTGAAAAACCACCAAGAGCATTTACGAGAGGCTGTTTAGTTTATCTGTTTAGTGATTGTGGAGCATTTGCAGCGCGTTCATGTGGAGTGTTTACGGAGCGTTCGTGTGGAGTGTTTACGGAGCGTTCGTGTGTATTGTTTACGGAGCGTTCATGTGGAGTGTTTACGGACCGTTCGTGTGGAGTGTTTACGGAGCGTTCGTGTGGAGCGTTTACGGACCGTTCGTGTGGAGTGTTTACGGAGTGTTCGTGTGGAGCGTTTACGGACCGTTCGTGTGGAGTGTTTACGGACCGTTCGTGTGGAGTGTTTACGGAGCGTTTGTGTGGAGCTTTTATGGAGCCAAAGTCTGTAAATGCCCACTGCTGCTCTCAATGGTTTGTTCTAAAACAGGTTTGGTATTAGAACAGCTGTCGACGTCAGGAAGAGCCCCCCCAACCAAAAAGAGAGATGTGAGATGTGACAGGGAGTAACCACCTCCCACTCTGTTAGAGATTTTGGCCAATTTATGACATGTGTGCATCCCAGTCGGCATGATGCAAAGGTGAACTCACACCACATAAAGAGCACAGCGCCCTCTGGCTGTAGACGTGAGGCAGAGGTCACCGGGCTTTAAGTTTCCCAAGGAGCCGCTCTTCAGAGGATTACTTCATCCCACCCCCCACATCCAGCCTTCCCTGCTGTCATCGCCCCCCCCTCCCCCCCTTCACACCGTAACAGCCCTTGGCTGGCGGATCAGTGGCCCCCACTACACACACCTCAGGCCCCAGGGACTTGCCAGAGGTTTCGTAACTTTCGTAGAAAAAAAAGCTAAAAAACATGAATCTGGCCATAAGCGACCAAAGTCATGCAGAGGACCATTACCATGGTGACCCTTCAGCTTCTGGGGGATGGGCGATGTTTCTCAGCCCAGGGTCCGTAACACTAGGAGCCGTTGATTGAGAGCGACCTGCAAACCGTTCAGGGCCATCAGCCCCCCTGTGGAAGATTAGGGCCCCAGTCGGACCCCCGAGGAGCCCAGCAGATGGGGGTTGACGGTCCAGCGGGGGGATGGGGCAGTGTTTGGGGGTCCCCTCTCAGTCAGGCCAGCTGCATTGCTGCACTCACACTGCTTGAATCCACCCCCCCCCCCCCCAACATTAATCAAGATGGCAGCAAATGCGGCAGCAAACGACAGCAGCTTGGAATGGGGCCTTGTCATCCAGCTCGTACATTAAGAACCCAGAAAATATGTGTTTGATTAGCAGGATGACAGATCACTGTTTAATTGATTTTTTTAATGTGAGGAGGGGTGGAGGCTTTCACCAGGGGTTAATGGCAGATTGCTGAATTTGTGCCTCATAATTAGCCATGTGTTTTAGAAAGTACCAAATACTGGTGTTGGCTCGATCGACCGATGCTTTGTGAGAAATAAACCGGGGCTGAGGGGGTTGCGGTGCCCCAAGAAGCCACATTGACTGATTTATCAGCACAGCAAATCCCACTGGGTCAAAGGTCAAAGCGGGCTCTCACCACAAACTATTCGCCAGCTAGATGGGCCTTAAACAGCCTTGGAACTTGTTAACTGGTGATTTTGTTTGTTTGTTTTGCTTGCATTTTGTAAACGTGTCTGTTTTCACACCCTGGACTGTCACAGACCCGTGGAGCCTGCTCACCGACGCACTCCTGAACATGACAGAACCAGCCAAACATCACCCGGCTCTGCGTGTGACACGGGTTCTGATGCCGTCTGTCTGGCAGAGCAGCGGCCGGCCACTGCGATGAGCCGCGCCATTCCTCATGCGAAGTAAAATAAACGGCGGGGGCATGTGAGGGAGCCCGCACTGTTACATTAAATCACGTAAATCACAACGTGCTGAAAGAAATCCTCAGCCTCTGTTTTCGTGTGAACCATCCCCAGGTGACCGGGGCGATTATGTCACCGTTGACGAGGAGCCTGAGAATGGACAGGAGCTTTAAGGTCTGGATGGAGGGAGCGTGCGTGTGTGTCGATGAAGAGGCATTGCTGAAAATCACCTTCCCTTCCATCGCAATGACATAAGCCAGACGTGTGAGTCTGTGGTCACAATTAGGGAGCTGGAGAAAAGGAAACCCTGTAGCGGCAGAGAAAGTATCCCTTAGGTTGTGACTCTAAGTTAGACCTCATCATGGGAGCACGGCCTTATGGGAAACGACATGTCAGATATGCCTCGGGTACCAAACTGTGGAAATGACAGCGTGACCGGTGAAGCACTATATATTTAACTTGGCCACCGGGGGTCTCTAAGTGTTCCGTTTATTTTTCTTAGAGCTTGGAAGCGAGAGGTAAAAGAAGGAGAGTGGGGAGTAAAGTAGGCCGGGGGGTGGGGACTTCGGCAGCTACGGTTACGAAGGAATACCACCCCGCGGACTGTGCAAATAAACCGGGTCTGATTCAGGGCTTAATTAAAAGCACCTCGACATTCAGTGTGCAGCACCTCAGGCTGCCAGTGCATGGGAAAATGTACCGATTAAATCGTTTACATCCTATACAATTGCGGCAGTTAAGTATATTAAAACACTAATTCAAAAATAATTCACGGCATAGCCTATGGGAGCTAATGTCTGCGTAGTGTTTTTATTTTAGTTTTGCGCTAATTCGCCAAATCAAAAGTGTTTACATTAAAATCAATTTCTGATATGCTAGACACGGCAGACATTTAAAATAAAAATTACATATTATTTAGTTAAGAATCTGGGGGTGGAGGGCCGTTTGCTTACATACTATCTCAGTAATTTAAAAAATACAAACAGTAAAATTTAAAACGATAGTAAGTATTTCCACTGCACCGGACCTCCTCTTTTGCAGTGCATTGTAAAATGGGCAGGTGTGCTCTCTTTTTTGACTTGGCCCGGTGCTGTTTTATTTGGTTCACTTTTGAGCCCCGAAGTACCAGTCAGCCATCGCGCAGGGCTCCTCCAAACCATAGTGATTTTCTGGAGAAGGGTCGGCGTGTTCCCAGCATCCAGCCTGTTCCTGGTCCTGGGCTCAGGCCTCCTTACTATGTGTAGGCATGGCAGGCCGAATCTGTCTGAGCTCCCCGTAGCCGCTGTGTCCATAGGAAGAGAGGATCTGGGGGGTTCCGGCCAAATCAACACACAATGGGAAGCAGAAAACACCGCTGATACCCGTCTATTGTACACAGGTTTTCCTTGGCGACCCTCATCAAGACGCAGTGTGCAGCATCAGAAGATGCCATGGAACAAATTGCATCCGCTAGAATATTTCATAGACATTTCTAGCGGGATCTTATCGATCCTAACGCATTGACTTTGTATGTGCCAGGTAACAAAAAAGAGTGCGAACATTTCGAAAAGGGCTAAAACACACTCATTGTGTCGCACGTACAGCAAGGAATTGCAATTGCACAATACCAGTTCTAGGAAATGGAAAAAAAACTTATTTTAATTCCATTTTTTTTACTTATGATAATGTGTTTTAAATGTTTTTTTTTTATTTTTTTATTGGAAAAACTGGAGTATGATGGGTCATGCTGGCCAGCGTCACGGGGGGAAGGGACCCGCAGCCGAGCCGGGCGCTGTCACTCCGCGCATGTCACCACCCTCCGCCGCCGGACCCACGTCAGGTCGCGCCTTCTGTCCTGCCTGTGTTTCTCTGCGTTTTGCGGCTTTACCTTGGTAACACCTCTCGGTATGAGTAGCAATATGCGTAAAACAGTAGCAAACCAGGCGGAGGTGCCTGATGAAAAGGAAGACAGTGACAAGGGATTAAATGACAACTTCAAAACCACCAAGAAGCCGCGACCGGTGAGCGTTGCTATTTATTTCTGTTGTTATAGCGTTGGTTCAGTAAACAGACGCGCATCTATATGCATTAGTCCCAAACTATATGCATGCAGAATTGTCCGCATGTGAGTTTTCCCGACTAACACGGCGATGTGCCCGCAGCCCAAACCCCGAGACGCGGTGACCATCGCGGTTTCTTCTCGGACGCTGTTTAACATGGCGCAGGAGAATCGCATATACGAGCAGGAGGGGTTGGAGAAGTACGTCGCCTACCAGCAGGAGCGTGAAGAGGAGCCCCTGACGCCCGGGGCAGCTTTTCCCTTCGTCAAGGTGTCACCATGATCTGTAACACGCTTATAATCATTTCAGTATTACTGTCACGTGCAGTGCGACCTGAGCTGGTCGTGTTGGAGGTACCCACTGCACTTACAATTTCAGTGCTCATATTGGTCAGGTGTTTAACTGATGTGTGTGTGTGTATTTGTGTGTGGCTGGCAGGCTCTGATGACGGTAAACGCCCACCTCCGTGACCTCTACCCAGAAAGTGATGAGATGTTCGATATTGTCCTGGTGACAAACAATCACGCCCAGGTCGGAGTTCGCCTTATCAACAGCATCAACTACTATGGTGAGTAAGAGGAAGTCCAGCGGAGAAAAATACTAAGCAAGTCAAGCAGACTTTGAGAGACAGTGTCCCTGTAATCACCGGGGTTGCATTACATTACATCCCATGTAATCCGTAATCTAATTTTTAATACAATCTCTGTTTAATATCCAGTCTTGGATAGTCACACATGGACACTACACCACTTTATTCATTTTGAGTAAACACTGTAAAATAAACTCAAAATAATTAAAAAATATGGTGCATTGAGGCATTATGCAGACTCGTTGTATGGCTGATTAGCTGGTTATAAGGGGTTAGTACAACTCTATTTGACAGATGGTGTGACACTTCAATGGCAAATTGGTTTAAGAGCTCAGCTTAGTCAGTAATTTTAGAAATTTCACTCCCTTAATTGTCTCATCAGATCTGCCCATTGAGAGGTTCTGCATGACTGGTGGAAAAAGTCCAATCGGATACCTGACGGCATTTATGACGGACCTCTACCTGTCCAAGGATTCCAAAAAAGTTCAGGAGGCGATCGAGGCAGGTAGTGGCTAACGCATGTGGGGAGGTGGCCCTTTAAGGTACCACCTGTGACTGTGAAGAAGCCCCCCCCCCCCACCCCCGGGGACATTTTCACATCCTCACTTTCTGCTGCTGTACCTTTAGCTGGTGGGGCTGATTCTCCTGATGCTGTAATATGAGATGAGTTCCAGGTATGGGAATCTAAGGATGCTGCCCATTCAGACTGAGCGGGGCTGACGTGTTCGAGGTGGCCGACAGGTGATCATATATGGGTAACGCAGTGTCCCACCCCCCAAGGGATCGCCGCAGCCACCATGTTCACACTGGAGAGCGAGAACGAGCTGAGTGACAGCCAGCTGCGCGTGGCTTTCGATGGAGACGCCGTCCTGTTCTCCGATGAATCCGAGATCATCATGAAGACGCGGGGACTCGATTGCTTCTTTGAGCACGAGAAGCAGTTTGTGAACAAGCCTCTGGCGCAGGTCAGCTCTGCTACGTGAAGCCTACATGAACATGGTACCTGTTGGCTGTGTACTCAAGGCTGAGTCCTCCTAACCTATCTTTAGATACATAGTTTTTCTCGCTCCTGACTTTTCTTCTACTCAAATCGTTTCCACTTTGAAAGTGACCAATTTAGACAGACCTGCTCTCACATCCTGCACCTACTGGGTGAACGTCTAAAGAACCTCCACACTTTGAGCAAGCGTGCTATGAACAGTGCTTTAACCTGAACCACTGATGATGTTTAATCACCCAGAATGCTGGGAGCTGTGGTAAAACAGGCCCTGGACCTCAGCGCATCCCAAGCCCTGTCCTGTCTCCTCAGGGTCCACTGAAGTGCTTCTTGGAGGCCTTGGGAAAGCTCCAGAGGAAGTTCTATAGCAAGGACGAGCGCATGGACTGTCCCATCCGCACCTACCTGGTGACAGCACGGAGCGCGGCTAGTGCAGGGGCCAGGGTCCTGAAGACCTTGCGCAGCTGGGGCCTGGAAGTGGACGAGGCCCTCTTCTTGGCTGGGGCCCCCAAGGGCCCACTCCTGCAGAAGATCCGGCCACACATCTTCTTTGACGATCAGATGTTCCATATCGAGGGAGCTCAGAAGCTGGGCACCATTGCCGCCCATGTGCCTTACGGAATAGGACAGAAATACCACAGGGGGGCAGCCCTACAGCCAAGCCCCCCAGGTCACTAGGGACCCAGATGCAGCCTTTCAGCTATGTGTCCAGTAGAATCAACAATCATCACTGGCATTTAGGAGTTTGGACATACATGTTAATGTTTCCTGCCCTTCTGATCTGAGAACTTTTCTTTTTAAATAGGTTGTTTAAACAACCATATTAGTTAGTATTTAAGAGTGAAAAATTACCTCTCCTGTCTGAAACAGAATATTTTTTTGTATTATTAATGACCAATATCCTACTGATTGTTAGTATCAGTTAGATGGTGCTGTTTAATGGAGGCATTAACTAAAATCAAGTTATGCATGAGCTAAATAGTATGACGATGACGATGTGAATGAGTACGCGGGACAGCGCTCGCGCTGCGACCGGCACACCTCGAGGACAGTGACGTGTCCGCTTAACCTTCCCGACGCTTTATCTATCTCTGATGTAGCTGTTTACAAAAGAGTAAAATTCTAAAACCGTTCCACTGTATTTGTAGGGAAATACTGATACGTTTTACATGCAGAAAGAAAAAATATTGCTCAGGTATTTCCTTTGGAAGAGTAAGAATGTGAGTTTCTTGGTGTATTAGCTTATATGCACTTTTAAACAATATTTATCTGGGAACACTGTAGTTAACCAGTTAGTCACTGCTAATACAGTAAATGACATAAAATATTGGCATTATACTTTTTAAGCAACATGTTTATAAAACTTTTCGGTTGTATATATCTGCGTGTAGTGCTTCAATTTTTCCAGAATTGCATGGTAATCTTTAGAAGTGTATTATTTTACACTGAGGGAATACATACTGTAATACGGTAACTGGTACACGCGGCTCATTCCCGACCGCCTGATCGCGATATACGTTGCTGTTGTGTTTTTCGCCGGCTTTATTGCTAATCAGTACAGGGAATACTTTCATCAATCAAAACATGCGTTAAGTATTTAAAATCTGGTTCATTTGACACGGGTGCAAGCTGGACTGTTTTAAATCACTGGATTTATTCCCTTTGATTTGTCTGTTTACATACATCTGTAATCTGTATGGACTGTCTGGAGTTGGTGTGTGTAATGTTTTTGTTTCTTATCTGTGAACTGCCTGACCTACACAGATTTCAAAATAAATTTGAATAGATTTAAGTCCTCTTTCCGTTTCTTTATGTGTTTATCCGCGCATGTCCTGAATGTGTCGACAACTTAATTATTAGATTATATTATAATAATAACTATTCATTTGATGTAACTGCCAGAAAACCTTCGTGGGGCAGATTTATCAAAATATATTACCGAACTGTTTCATAAGTAATTCTGTTTCCTTAGGTCTCTCATTATGACGGGGAATCTGACTTCCCAGCTCCCCGAGGGCACGCAAAGTATTTTTAATGCCAAATACAGAATCTGTCGTACGCATAAGCGCATGTGCAGTAGATGCATCGCAACTTCGAAAGGCTTTCTGGGTATTGAAGTCTTTTTTGTAAGCCCCCCCACGGCGTTTTATTGCTAAAGACGTAGCTGTTTCGCTTTGATGTCCGCAGCGGTATTTGTGGCCACCGAGCCGAGCAGCAGCTTGCTATTTGTTGACGGACAATCTCCGGCAGGTCTCACGACGAGATGATGCGCGGAAAAACCGTAATAATCACCGGAGCCAACAGCGGCATCGGTCGGGCGACGGCGACCGAGCTGCTCAGAATGCAGGCCCGAGTGATCATGGCGTGCCGGGATCGGCAAAGGGCCGAGGAGTCGGCGCGGGACATGCAAGGGGAGGCCGGGCCAGATGGGGGGCAGCTGGTGGTCAAACAGCTGGATCTGGCCTCTCTTGAGTCGGTGCGGCGTTTCTGCGCGGAGATCATTAAGGTGCGGCGCTGCACACGAGCAGGAAGCGGCATGCAGGCGATTGTAGCCGTCCTACGTGTGCGTCTGCGCAGACGCATTGATTCCTGCACGTCTGCGCTTTTAACACTTAAGTGTGACCCGCGATCATTTCATACGGCGTACGTAATGGAGCATAAATGCCTGCGAAGCGCCCCAACGTGTATTACTCCAGCTATATTGCGATCATGTGAAGCATTTCGTGAAACCTCTCGATCATAAAGTCCACTGAACGCTGGCATTAACGAGTGCCTTGTGTTTGTAATGTTTTACCTGCGGTTTCAGCGCCGAATTTTGTGGTCGCCTCTACCTGTGATAAAGAAAGATGCCTGGTGGATGGATGTGGTGTATTCTGGAAAAAAACGGTTGGGGTCAGAAGGAGAGACTCCATCGTTCTCACCTGCGGTGTCCCCCGTGCACTTAACATCGCCCGGAAACCACACATTCATTCCATAATGCATAAAAGGTTGTTTTATTAGTAATTTATTACACATATAAATCCCCCAGTCATTATTTTTCTGCCCTTTTTAAGTTGGGCCCAGCATAATGTCAAACTGGAAGCCCACAAGCCTGACGCCGGTTTCCAGGGACTCGTAAAATGTCGGTTAGTGTTGTGTGGGTTTTTTTTGGGGGGGGGGGTTTACTCTCTGGAGTCCCCACAAGCCAGTGAAACATGGCGGCCTCACCACTCGCCACTATTAATCAAAAAAAGGGGGAGTGCAAAATCTGTACAGGCTGATATGCACAGCTCCGCTGTTGTGCTTGGAGACGGAGTCGTTCCCACAGCTTTTCTGGGCCAGGCAGGTCCTCAAACGGGCCGCATCGCAGCCAAAATGACCCGAGGTGTTGAGTGGCTTGTGTGTGGTTTCGAGGAGCCTCTATCCAAAGTGCTTAACCCGCTCGAGCGATGCCTCGCCCATTGGGGGCTGGACAGGCTGAGTCGCGAGTCCGCGGTCTGTTTTTTATTTTATTCGAGATGTTTCGAAATAATCTGATTCGCTCAACCTTCCCAAACCAAAAATGGGATGCCTGTGCAAACAAGTCCCCCTTATCTAGAGGATTTGGGACCCCTCCCACATTCACCCCGTAGTGGAATTTTTGATCGTTGTGGGATTTTTTTCATTTGCTTTATTTTGAATTCCCTTGAACTCGCCTGACGGCTTGGTAACCGCGCCTGTGTCGCATTTTCTGGCAGGAGGAGGCCAGGGTCGACGTGCTGATCAACAACGCCGGGGTCTACCAATGCCCCTACACCAAGACCGAGGACGGCTTCGAGATGCAGTTCGGCGTCAACCACCTGGGCCACTTCCTGCTCACGGTGCTCCTGCTGGACCTGCTGAAGAAGTCGGCCCCCAGCCGCGTCGTCGTTGTCTCCTCTAAGCTGTACAAGGCCGGTGAGATCAACTTTGAGGACCTGAACAGCGAGGGCAGGTACGACCGGGCCTTCGCCTACAGCCGCAGCAAGCTGGCCAACCTGCTCTTCACGGTGGAGCTGGCCAAGAGGCTGGAGGATACCGGGGTGACCGTCAACTCATTGACGCCGGGCATCGTCCGCACCAACCTGGGCAGGTACGTCACCGTGCCTCTGCTGGCCAGGCCCCTGCTTAAGCTAGCCTCCCGGGTCTTCTTCAAGTCTCCCCTGGAAGGCGCACAGACCTCCATCTACTTGGCCTGCTCCCCTGACGTGGAGGGCATCCAGGGCAAGTGTTTCGCTGACTGCAAGGAGCAGGACCTGCTGCCCAAGGCGACCGACGAGGATCTGGCCGGCAAGCTGTGGGACATCAGTGAGGTTATGGTTGGCCTGACTCGGTGAGGTCCCTCTGTGCTGGAAGTGTTCACTGGCTTGCGAGTGAAGCGCTGCCTTTTATCACAGGAGGTCACACTCGCTGTTTGTGTTATGAAGCGAAAGGCTTGCTGGTTATTGTGTTCTGAAATCCATGCTTTGACAGCTCCTGCTGGCTTCTTTTACACTCTAACAGCGCGGTGACCTCTCCAAAGGACCTACACAGCCCAGCGTGGCAGGCAGGGAAAAGGCAATCGCTCTGCCCTTTAGAAATTAGGCTGTTTTTCAGTTGTTAGCCGTTGAAACAGCTTGAATTGATGGGAGTTGTCGAACGTGCTCTTGAGTTAGGAACTTGCTGATGTCACTTTTTTGAGGTGAACGGTCAGTGGATTACGTTTAAATGTCAGTATGCATTGATTTTATTTGCATAAATAAACGTATGATTTTTTTTTTGTTTTCACATTGTCTGTGTCGACTGTATGCACAGAGCTAACGTGTGTGACCTTTGGTTCTGGTGTGATTTCAGTAGTTCTTTTGGATGTCTTCTTTGTAGTTTCTTCTAGATGTGACAGGGGGCTACCAGTGGGCAGATCAGTCTACCTGGGCCATACAAGCTACACCTCGAGATGTTTTCCAGTTCATCTACTTAAGGGGACCAGAAACCAGAAGTTATCCTGGGATGAAGAGGATCGTGGGAAGGAAACACCCTCCCAGCATAGCGAGCTCAGATTTGGACTCTTTGGATCTTATCGTCAGGAGCAGATGCTGGGTCTCTATAGCCTAGGATCCCTAGGCCGGACCCCACCCCCACCTCGGGATAAATGGGACGGTTAGTCAAATCAGCAGCACCTGAGTGTTCATGCTGAAGTCTGCCTTGGGCCCCCAGAAAAATTAATCCCTCCCCGCTTATTGATTTTACTGTTTTCTTCTGGTTTCTTGTTTGGGGTGGGGGGGTGGGACTGCCCCATGCAGCCAGCCGCTTGCCATTAGCCGTTAGCAGCGTTTAATCGCATTAAACTCAGTGGTTTGTTTTCCTCCGAATGGATGAGAAACAGCACAGTCCGTTTATCCGCGCGCCAGCTTTTAGCGTCCGCAAGGAAGAGAGTCGGCGGGATTTGATCCCATGCCCTGTTTGCACAAACAAGAAGCAAGAACAGCAGCCCCCTGTCCGGGGGACTCGGGCCAGGGGTGGTCTGTTTGTCCAGGATGATCGTCCAAAGTGGGGGGGGGGGCAGCGAGGTAGCGGCTTCCAGGAGAAGGAGAAATTTACGAGGCCGTCCCTGGGGGTGGTGAGCCCATGTAGTCACGTGACCCAAAACTCCGGCGGCCTTTTCCCAGGACTTACAGAAACATTTCAGCGGATTGCCAGAAAATGCATTCTTTTTTCCTGCTGTTTTTCAGTGGTATCCAGTATTCACACATGGTACCGGTTAGGCGAATATAAATCTTTTCATGGTAAACGTGTGCGTTTTCCCGAAATCAAACACATTACTCTCCATGCAGGGCAGCAAGGAGCCTGACTCGGATGATGGCCGATAAATGCGTCTCCTTCCTAGAAGCTGGGCCGATGTGCACGATTTGATACTATTTTGATTTGCTGTTATTTTTTTAACCGTATCAGAATGCATTTTCTTTTCTAACATTTGTGTTTCCATTCTTAGGTTTCGTATAGCAGCACCAGCTAGTCTGGTGTTTGAGGGCTTGGGTTTGTAACCTGCAGGTCGGTGGGTTCAGTGCCCAGGGCCTCTGCTGTAATACTCTGTAGCGAAGTATCCAGTGTGCCCCCCTCCAGCAGAATTGGCATATACTGCACTGTTCAGGCAGGACACAAAATGTAAGTTTTCTTTTAAAGCTCTCTGTGTTTCAGCTTGTACAGGTAAAACATAACGTGTGTAGTCCCTAAGGGAGCACCTATCTGTGGAAGCGGTTCTGACTGAATCGGTCCACAGGCTAAACACAAAGAGCAGCGACGCTGATAGAGATAAGAACAGCGAAATTCCCACTGAAATTCTTCAGGCATGAATCCACGTTTCAAAACCAATATAACCACTTGGTTTTATTTAGCTTAATTTATACAGAAACTTTCTCAACAAAAACACTGACGCTCCCAGCTACTTTGGGTAAAGTAAAACTTCTGTAAGATGTTCTTGTGTAGCATTATTCAAATCATCTACAGATATCGTTCCCAGAAAATGGTCTCTTTGGCCTGGGTTTTTGATGATGTCATATCTCCTTAGTGGTGATGCTGTCAGTGGGGGTTTGGGGCACCAGCTCTCCGATCTCTGCAGACCAACCTTCCAGTGCTGGTAGTCTTTATAGAATTTGTAAAACATTCACAGACCAGGGCTTCCCTAATTGTTGTAGCAATAGGCATTTCTTGTAAAATGCTATTTGCATTTAATAAGATTTTCTCAAATTATCTCACAGCTCAGTTCAGTTCATGAAACCGCCCCCCCCCCCCCCCAAGATCCTGAGCGTGTAACTCGGTGTGTCTCATGATTTTCAGAGAAGAATCGTGAATACAGTATTATTTTGTTATCACTCGTGGCCACAGGAGTCCCATCACCTTGTGTAGTGATTCAGCTTCATCTTCCTGTTGTATACGAGTGGATCACTGCCTGCTTTACGGTAGTGTCATTATTTCTGTGTTAGTTTATGTCCATCCATCCATCCATCCATCCATTTTCCAATCCGCTTAATCCTAATGGGTCGCGGGGGGTCCGGAGCCTATCCCA
>JAODKE010000028.1:20920181-20931270 GCA_026779605.1 Mormyrus hasselquistii | reverse complement strand
CAGCAGATCTGCAGCTCCCATCAAGACGTCCGTGCTGTACGTCACTCTGACTTGCCATATTTCCCATCAGCCACTTCAGCTTGACACAGGAGGACACCTGAACATCTAAATTCCAGGTCAGCGGGCACGGCAGGGCACGCTATGCTCCATTTTTATTTGTCACACACAAAATTGCCACTGCCATGATATGAATACAAGCACAGAGTGATCTTCAGCCCTTCTCAAACGGACTGTGAAATAAGTTGGATACAAAACACAGATACAATGAAAAGAGATACATACTGCACCACAAAAATCACCACAAACCCTTCAATCACCTTAACCCTAGCATTATACCAAAAAAGCCACACCCACAGCCCGGGCTCAGTCTGTCAGCCACACCCACAGCCCGGGCTCAGCCTGTCAGCCACACCCACAGCCCGGGCTCAGCCTGTCAGCCACACCCACAGCCCGGGCTCAGCCTGTCAGCCATGTCTGAGAGCATTCTCATAAGTAAAGCTTTACTGTCATCTCACCCATGTACACAGGGAAGTGAAATAATGTTCTTCCTGAACTCAGTGCTACATTCCTGACAGGACAGACATTACAGTGCTGAAGACTGACTTATGGAATCATTTACTAACACATTTCTGTTTTTTGCCTGTGAGCAGTACAACTCTCATTTCTTAAATTCCATAATAGACCCCATTTCTCAAACACCCCCCCCAGCACATCTCTCAGGTGACACAGCAAGCCCCCCCCTCCTCCCGGCAAGTGTCCAGACTACGGCCGACCTGTCACATTAAACGACATTAAGGTTTTAGAAGGCTGTAAACATTCCACCATTCTGTTCCATTATCTGCAGGCGCGCAGGTCTGCGCGGGAGCAGACAGAAATGTACAGCAGTATGCTTTAAAAGCCTCTTGGCTTGGAACGCTGCTCTCCACAAATCGATGTGTGAATTGTCTCGGAGGGGGTGCCCAGCTTTACATTCTCAACACATACTCGACTTTCACGTCTTCACCAGCCCCTCATGTTTGTCTTTCTGACTTCTTACTTGGGGGTGGGGGGGGCAACAGAAACCGCCCTCTAGCCACTTAACCAGGAGGTAGCACACAGCTCAGAGAGTAGCCTCAGGTCAGGGGACTCTCCTCTGTTCCCCTAAACCAGTTTACAGGAAATCAGCCGTGCTCCAGAAAACTTGGAAACCCCACATCTGTCACACTGTTCAACTGGTATGTAAACAGCGGGAAATCACTACATGGGAGGAGACCACCAGTAGGGGGCAGCTGACTGCAGTGGCACTGCTATTAGAGGACGATAAATATCCTGTGGGGGGGGCAGACCCTGCAGGCACACAGTGTGGTCTCCAACCCACCATACAGGCACTGTTGATCACACCTACCTGCAAAAAAGCACCGTTCTTTATTGTGATGCCGTTGTTGCATTTCTTGCATGTCACCCATGACTCATCACTTTTATTTTCCCCCAACCAGATCACCGGACGCTGCCTGATTCTCAGCCCCCCCACAGCGACGCATCACGACTGGCTGCTCACCACGTGCCCCCGCCCTTGCCATCACCTGCCCTCTTGGGATCAACTGCATAAAAATATTCCAGCTCCCTGCTGCCACTGATGACTTTGCATGATGCGAGACAGTGGAGCGGGTCAGATGCGAAAGAACTCCATCTCAGGTTCCCATTGGGGTCCTGACGCCCCCACATAAGAACACGCTGCTTCCAGGGTTAGTGGTCAATGATGCAGGCAGTCCGTGTTACAGATCCTGGATTATTCCTGGATTTACATTCACTCCGGTGGGTTATCAGGCAAGGTGGGATCAAGGGCCCTTGGCAAAGCTTTATTTGGGTGCCCCCCCCCCCGCTAAATCACCTCCTCTACAACACAGGTCATTCGGGGCCCCAGGTAGCTGCCTATTCTCTGCCTATAGCCAGGGGAAGCCCTGGGTAAACTAGATACACCCCGCCTCGACTCCTAAGGGGCTCACTAACGGCTCCCATCACAGAGTAGGACGTTTACACACATCGATGGCATGACAGCACGATTATTGTCCCACATCCCACGTGTCATTTACCAGCACTTCATTGTGCTGAATCTCAGTCCTTGTTTTCCCTTCTTGAATCAGCAATTAACTGAAGCAACAATGAACATTTAAAAGTTTTATTTCCCCTTTCATTATGTGCCCAAATTACCGCCGTTAATTATTCTCACTACGGAAGCACATTCAGACCCTTGCGAGCCTCTGTCACTAAACACACGCGGGGGATCGATATTCCATTAGCTGCTCAAGCAGATGGTTCAGCATGTTCACTGGGAACCGTTACCGCTAGACAGGAGGGGGCCCCATCAGCGTGTACCCCAGGCTGCAGGTTTGAGCCCCAGGGGCCCTTCAAGAGCCGGAGTGACTGTGGTTAAATATCCAGCACTGGAAAATTCAGGCCACATCAGGTAATAAATGAGCGACAAGGCGACAAACAAAACTTCTTCAGTGCCCCTGACCCAGCTGGGTCCGCGATCCTCACGGCTCTGGATAGTGTCTCTTCATTTCACAGTCCATTAGCTCAGCGGCAAAAGCACGGATGGGCTTCAGCTCCCCTGGCTGGACAATATCGAGACGGACGTCAAGAGCCATAGAACTTTCCGTCAGCCCCCTCGTGGCCGCAGAAACAGAGACTAATCCTCTCACTCAGTCCTTTGCGTGTTTACGTTTCTCACACGCTCCTCCGTCACGGATCATGGGTTTTGGGAAGCACACGTGTGACATCAGATGACTCTGTTTCACGTGGATCGAGGCCATATGTCCTGCCTTTGGGACTAAATGCCGTACTGTCGAACAGAGATACCTGTCTTCCCCCCCCCCCACAACGGGTCCGACCCCTGCCCCATCCGGCGCATGCTCCCACACTCGTGCCAGCTCATATCTAACCATGTAGCACAAGCAAAACCTCCTGCCGACTATGCTTGACACGTGCGGAACCTGGGGACTGGAGTCACAGCTGTCAAACCGGAAATGGGACAGGAAAACAGCTGAGACTGAGGGGAGAAGGATAATGGGGATTTAAGTCTTACCAGGTACAGCAACCCCACGATAGGAATAAAAGCATATGAACACATAAATTGCACCAGTTAATTCAGTGAAACTTTCATTTGAAACCTCTCATGCAGAACGAAGTCTGCTCACGGCTTGAGCGATGCCTCACTTTCAGCTGTACCAGAGATGATCCACCCGCCTCCCACAGGTAGGTGGTGTTGTCCTTTCTGTCCTTGACCATAAGGGTCAGATTTTGAGGCATGGGGGCTAGGGGTGTGTTAAAATTGGCACTTTTTACAGCCCGAAATAAACACACACAAACACTGCCATCAGATCCACCCCCCCCCCCCACTGAAAACTGACCACATTGCCTGATTCTGCCCCCCCTTCCTCCAGGAAATGCATCACAGCCCCCATCTCCACACTGCAATCTCAGCACTTTTGTTCGCTGGCCCAGCAGGGTTACTGTGATATGCAGCTGATGTTAATCACAGAGGAACCACGAGTACCCCCCCAGGCCCTCATCTTCAGGCTGACTGTGAAAAAAGGTCGGAAGTGGGGGCAGAGGGCAATAAAACCCTATGGGCATTTGGTGGAACTCCGCTGCACTGGAGCCTGAATGTCAGGACCAAAGCCACCCCATCTGAGGGAAAAGATCTCATACGAGACGGGACTTGTTCATCCTGTTTCTTGGGACCCTCCTCCACTCCAAAGCGATTACCGGGACCCTGAACAGATTTCATTCACTCACATCTTTCCTACCAACAAAGGATGTGCCGGTCCTATAAACTTGAGAGTAAATGACCTCAGCCCAGTAAATTTCAGATCACTGTCACGGCTTTGCGAGACGGGAGGCAGCGGGAGGCGGTAATCGCTGACCCGTTCGAGTCCGCACAGCTTCCAGTGCTGACGCTGCAGCCAAATTGAAGTGCTTCGTCTTACCAACAGTCAAAACAGGCTTCGCTTTGTACTTCCAGGACATGACTGCCTAGGTAAATGCTTATAAATGTAATTTTATGTGGCAGTGCCATCCCGGGAGCAGCTGAGCCTGATGTTGGACATGAGAGATAACAGTGAGATCTACTGAGAGCATTAACAAACTGCAGAGCACAGTTGCTTATGAACCCTTGGAGGGTGCGGTCGCTAATTAAGTTGAACTACATTACCCGAGTCTGTCCCATGGAAGAGGAAGAGGTGCGTCCAGGCAGGAAGAAGGATCCCATACAGGCATCCTACACTACGGTCCGGAGACTCACCTTCCGGAGTCTTCCTGTGCTGTGCGGGCATCACTGGCGCTTCTGAATTCTGTCACCTAATCCATCGAATTAGGCCGTCCGTTCATCACAACCGGAAAACCACGCCATGGCCTTGATGGCTTCTGTGAGGGATGCCGGGCCAATCAGAGTTGGGGGAGATTATTCCTTTACGCCTGTCATCTTTCTTTCTAAAGTGGAGGCGACACTCCTACCAGCAGCGACGGAGCAGGCGAGCAGAAATATCACACGTTCAGCCATCTAACACACGCCAGAGCAGTAAGACTTACAGACATAAAACCTGCATTTATCCAAAGCTCCCCCCGCTCACAGTGAACTGCAGACTTCAGGGCGCTTCTTATATGAAGGGGACAATTTTATTCCAATCCTACCCCCCCTTTCACAAACTCACCTGATGAATTCAACACTCGATCCAACTTTTAAACCCATTAAGCACAGATTGTGATGCTCGTTACGCCATTTCCCAGCTCTCCAGGGATGCGTAACGGCCCCATCTGCCATCCGGGCCCGTTATGTCTTGGATCAGAGCCAGAAATGCATGTGGAGTGCAGAGGTGTATGAGGGGAGCTGGGTTTACCATCAGAACCCTGTTTGCACATGCGATTCTCCATCCAGATGCAGTTCTTGGCGCGCTAAGCACTCACCTGTGCGAGGAACACACAGGGAGATCTTAGACAGTTCAAAAGAAGCTCCAGGTGTTCTGAGTGGGGGCAGACACACACTGTGAGAGCCTGGCCATGCAGGACTCAGACAGAGGCCCCCTCATCTGTCACGATGGTCACTTCACACATCATGTGACACTAAGCAGGTTCTGGGTGATTGGGCAGGACTCCTGTGAGCACGCTTCCAGAAAGACTCCTTCCTGCCAATGCCCAGGTCACATGGTGCGGGGTCCTCACAGGCATCACTGAGGTGTGATTCCTAGGAAACCGCCACCCTCTTCTCAGAAGCAACCCGCTCATTATAAGCTAATTGTAGATATTTCCCCCTGTAGATGTCTCCCCCGACTCCTTTCCAGAGAGACCTTTCCTCTTTGTTTACGTGCATTTTTCCAGCCAAGACATCTGACAGGTATTTATTCACATTAAGGGCTGCACGTGAGTCGCTGTCTGGACGGCATAATTCCACCGACTGGCCTTTTGCAGAGCAAGGAGCCCCACAGAAGCCGGGCGTTCCATCCCAAGCTCTGTCTCCAGCAGCGTGGTCGCTTGTTTCATTTGCCGGTGGCACCGTAGCGTCTATCCTGATCGGAAGGGGGCCCGTGGGGTTCATATCAGCAGGTGTTTTCAATCGGGGATCGTGAGAGCACTGGAGGAGGGGCAAGTGCTTCGACCAGCCCCACGCAGAGAGAACCATCAGAGAGAACATCCCACATCTGGCCGGGACGCGTGCCGGTGTGACCGGACTGATCAAGCACCATGGAGGCATTAGGGATTCCATGTCGACAGAACTGCTCCGCTTCAAAGGCGCCGTCGTTATTCCGAGCGGGCCATCCCAGAGCAATTAAAATATCAATAAAAAAGAGCTGCGGCTCTGAGACAGTTACAGCAAGCTATTTACATACAGCTCCCATTTGAATGAGACTGCAGAGTGCGACTCTGACAGTACACACAAAGGCAGCCAGACATACTGAACATCCCATTTCTCCCACCCGCAAACCGCTGCAGGATTCCCAACACTGCTTGCCTACGGAGAGAGGTTCCTGCGGCAGCATCGGAAAGGTCAAGCCACCGACACAAAGTCAATGCCGACCATGCAGCGACCATCAATCTCCACTTACTTCCTTTTCAATCCTCTGCTCCTGGCCCCAGGCTGCGCTCATAAGTGACGGTCCCAATCCCATCCTCTCACACTTGCTCTCTTCTACTCCGATACTCTGATCGAGAAAACAGCCCCACTCTGTCACTACACGCTGGCTGATTTGCCTAACAGGCAAGATGACTGGGAAGCCCAGGATCATGCTGCCAGAGGGAGAACCCCCTGCCCCCTGTGGGGATCTCTCTCCTGTAAAAAGGCCAACAAATGAGATTATGACCCCCCCAAGCCACCCAAACAGCAACTGACATGCAGCCCTTCCATCCATTTTCCAAACCGCTTATAATTCTGGGTTGTGGGGGTTCTGGAGCCTATCCCGGACGCTACAGGCATGAGGCAGGGAAAAACCCAGGACGGGGGGCCAGCCCATCACAGACATGCATCCCTTAATGTGACTAAATACCTGTCAGATGCCTTGGTTGGAAAAATGCACATAAACAAAGAGGGAAGGTCTCTCTGCAAAGGAGCATGGGAAATCTGTCTGCAACCACGTTCCAACCACTTTGGTGACCGTTAGTCAGCGTGATCAGAAACTCCAGGATTCCTGTTACAATCACAGCTGCAAAGTGCTCTACAAAATTCAAAATGCCAATATTATCGACTGAGAAATGCGGGAACATAACCAGCCGGGTTGCATTAAGCAGGAGCAACAGACCCTGACCTTGATCCCTCCACATAAGAGCCAGGATGCTGTTACAGTGCCATTGTAATGAAGAGACAATCACTGTGATCAGTGTGTCACACTTTATTGGATCAGTGTTTCCATAACGAGCCCAGGCAGTCACATGCAGTCCTGTCTATCACAGACAGCATCTTTAGATATACGTCATGCCACTTCATACAGCTCAGTGTCTCCATTATGTTAGTGCTCTATTATCAGAATCTTGTTACCAGGACAGGTGCGGCCCATTCACCCTCATGCCTGCTCGCTTAACCTCGGAGAAACACGCACTCCACATCTTAGCCTCAAGCAGCAAATTAAACACACAGCAGTCAGGAGTACAAACCAAACCAGGTCTCCCGGGATGCGATGGGCTGTTGACGGAGCCCTGGAAGAGACCGTGAGGACACGCTAATCACCCTGAGCAAGCGCTAATCACTTTTAGCTGGAGGGAGTCCTCAGTGGTGGCTGGAGAATCCTGATCTATTCTCGAACCTGCACACGGTCTCCAGGTCTCCAAATTCGGAAGCGTCCGTGTTGTCGTCACTGCCAGTCCCACTGCCTCGTGAGGAGACAATGCTCAGAAATGAACGCATCTCCTGCCCGAACGAGTCCCGGACGTTGAAGTACGGAAGGTCGGGATGCGGCCCCTGGACCTGGCTGTTCCCCTGACCTATGCACTTCTGCCTTTGGTAGTACTTGGAGAACTTGTTGAAGATGACGGTGATCGGCAGGGCCACCACCAGCAGGCCACAGATGATGCACACTGTTGCGATTATCTTGCCGGCGAGGCTCACGGGGTAGGTGTCCCCGTAGCCGACCGTAGTCATGCTGATGGTCGCCCACCACCAACCCACGGGGATGCTGTGCAGCTCCGACTCCTCCTCCTCCTTCTCTACGAAGTAGATGAGGACAGAGAAGATAGAGATGCCCACAGAGAGGAAGAGCACAAGCAGGCCCACCTCGTGGTAGCTGTGCCTGAGAGTAGCACCGAGGGAGCGCAGGCCCACCGAGTGCCTGGCCAATTTGAGGATGCGAAAGATGCGCATGAGCCTCAGGACCTGCACCACCTTGCCAACATTCTCCAGGTCTTGATTCTCCTCGCTTTCCTCGTCCACTGAGTCGAATGCCAGTGTGGCATAGAAGGGCACGATGGACACAAAGTCGATGATGTTGAGAGGACTACTCAGAAACTTACACAGACAAGGCGTCACTAGCAGCCGCACGAGGAACTCCACCGAGAAGCAGAGGACGCAGACGATCTCAAAGACCTCCAGGACAGGGTCCTCCACTGCCTTCTCGTTGGCATCGAACCGCTGGAACTCAGGCATGCTGTGGACACACATGGCTATGATGGAGGTGATGACTACGCACAGGGAGGCCACAGCAAGCAGCTTTGCCGAGCGTGAATAGCCAGGGTTCTCCAGCCGAAGCCAGATGTTCTTCCTGACCTCGGAGCACCAGGAGCCCTCGAACATCTCAAGGTCTTTATCCATGAGGGAGAGCTCCTCAAAGGAGGAGTCAAGGCTTTGCTGCTGCTCATCACTCCTGCGCTCCCAGTCGTTCTCCTCGGCATACTCCTTCTGCTCGTGGAAGCGATTGCTGCAGCAGGAGTCCAGGTGGAGCTCCTTGATGCCCCAGTACTCGATCTCCTGGCTGAACGAGAGGACGCAGAGCTCCTCCATCAGATGCATCTTGCCGGTGTGGTAGAAGTTGAGCACGTAGAGGAAAAAGCGCGGGTTCCTGTCAAAGTAGTACTCCTTCTCGACCACATTGTAGTCATCGCAGAGCTCCAGGATGGCCTCCTCAGAGTGGCAGGCTAGAAGACGGCCCAGTCGGGTCTGGGGGAAGCGCAGCAGAGTGCTGGGGTCCACCCGCTGCTTGTAGCCCCCCACATTAAGATTGAGGAAGCCTGTCTGCTCACCACGAGCGTGGAGGACCTGTCCATACACCATAGTGGGTCACACAGGGGAGTGGGGCTCACACTAAGACACAGATTTCAGCTTCATCACCTGCAACAGCAAAACAGAACCTGAGTCTGGTTTCCACCAAAAGAAACTTTTTCACTCAAGCTACCACCATAAGAACATGAGAAATATACAAACGAGAGGAGGCCGATAAAGCTCGTCTGGGGAGAACTTAACTAATAGCTCAAAGTTGTTCAAATCTTATGTAGCTCTGATTTAAAGGAACCCAGGGTTTCAGCTTGTACTACACTAACAGGAAGACTATTCCATACTCTAACTACAAACTGTGTAAAGAATTAATGTAATGGTCAAAATCCACAGGATCAAATACACACAGGTTATGTCAGGATGTTGAGGAATCAGCCCACTTTTTAAAAATAAACTATCGAATAAAATATAACCTGCAACTCCCAAAAGCCCTGAACAAAACATGGGTAACAGTAAAAGAACCAACTGGACTACATGAGCGCTGCCGTCAGGGCAGGTCCCACACCAGAACGCAAACGGCGATATATTTTTCAAACACCGACAAGCACATCATAGTACTTGTATGAAAAAAAAACATCTGAAATTGCACTTAGAAATAAATCCGGAATAAAAAGCATTTCCCAGGATACTCCATAAATGTACGCCTTTCAGTCAAATCGGGATATGTGTATATCAGGAGATCCAGATTCCCTACAATGTCAAAAATTACATTCTGAATCACCGGCACAATAAAGTTGACATGCCTTAAAACCTGTCCAGAAAGTCACTTCAACTTGTGGACACATACGAATTACCCAACACTTTCACTATATGCTGTTGTGGTTATAGAAGAAAATACCAAATAAGTCCTGGCATTCGTGAGGCGACGTACTCAATTAGCGGCATATCGCTTCCGCTACAAGTCCAAGAGGACTGAAGGTTTCGCTGAAAAATGCAAGAAAAGGGTGGAAATTTCGGGTCCGCCGTCAAATTGGTTATATTATCCTGGGGTCTCACCCCGCAGACCAACCCAGAGCAGCCCGGCGTCGCCCCGCAGCTCACCGTCTGCACGCAGCAAGCCGTCAAGCATCTTCGCCAACTTTTCCAGGGGAGATGTGCCGCTTTCCGCGTGTCCCGCAGCGAACTGGCGACCGCGAGCTAGGTGCGCGCTGCGCCGGCGTTCACGAGGATACCCGCCTGCACCAACTGTTCGTAGCCATTGGCTAGCGCGCTCCTCCCCCGTGGAGTGAACGCGCGTGCTGAGAGTGCGCGCTCAGAGTGCACTCAGGCTGCAGATGAAGGGACCGCGAGGCATGTGTAGCCCCCGTGCGCTGCTAGTTGGTGGGTCCAATTCTGAGGCGCTCTTGGAAAAGTTTATCTATATGTACAAATACTGCACTTGGCATGTTTCTGGCTGGGTTAACTCCCTCTGAGGTATGCTGTAAGTTAGATTTGCCCCGAAACTTGGAGATACTGTTAATTTCGCTTAATTACTAGTTGCCTATCTGCGTAAATATGAAGACCAGATGCAAAATGGTTTTAAGGATAATCGGGTGGTCTACATACGTCAACACAGTTCAAATGATTTGCCATATGGGCGATACACTGTTTTTTTTCGATCCCTTACCAACAGCGGTGTCAAACTGCAGTCCTGGGGGGCGGAGCCCTGTGTATCTATATGTATAGTTCTTTCCCTGTTCCACCACAAATGATTCAGCTCAAGTGCTGTTTGGTGAATAGTACAAGGAGTTGAATCGGGTGCATTAAATGAGGGAAAACCCAAAAGCTGCAGGACTCCGGGCTCAGGACTGGAGTTTGGCACCCGTGTCTTACTAAGGTCGGTATTCTTGATAGCCCGCTTTCCCCCTTATGGGAAGCTCTGACTGGTAGTAGTTTTCTCTGTGCTGCTTCCTATAATAATATAAACAAATAAACTACCAGGTAAAAAACGCCGATATTTTAATGTTGGAATCGATTCTCAAAATGTAATAATCGATACTTTAGTATAGACCGCCAGTCTTCAGTTTCATTGCTTAAAATATAATCCCTCCTAATAACACCGCACCCAACATCAATAGATCTGCACAAAAAAGAAAAACAGATATTATTCTAGTTTACGTATTCAAACGGGTTTCAACATTTTTCCAATTTCAGGGCAAGTTACATACACTTAGCATTGGAGTCATTGCGCACGACTCGTATATCAAAAATAAATAGAAAACGGGAATAGAAATAACAAACATACTTGGGGGGGGGGGGGGGGGGACAAAAAAAAAACAAAATGCGAAACCCCGGCGGAAAATCCTGAAACAACAGACTTGGCACCCCTACGGGAGGGATGAAGGGTTCCCACTCGGCGGCGCGTATGGGGCACAC
>JAODKE010000028.1:20908595-20920081 GCA_026779605.1 Mormyrus hasselquistii | reverse complement strand
ACCAATAAACTAAAAACTAACATAATAAGAAACAAAAAAAAAAAAAAAGAAGAAAAAGAAAGAAAAGATAACTATACAGCGCGGGGGTTGGGGCGAGGGGGGGGGGTGACACAAAAGAACCAAATGTGCAAGCTCCGCTGGAAATTCTGCAATGACAGACTTGGACACACTACAGGCAGGATGCAAGGGTTGCACTTAGCGCGCGTCTATAGGTGCTCTCCAGTAATTCAGGGCGAAGAGGGCTGCAAATCATCGCTTGCATGACACGCTCACCATCAATCTACCTGCTTTGATTTCCAAACACCCCTCCCCCCTCCGCAAAACAGGAAAACTACTGAACCTACTTCGTCTCCTGCAAGCATAGACAAATCACATGCTGTTGTCGTTGCTGCAGTGCGTTTGTTGTCACACACAGTTTCTCGTGGATTGACGGCACACCCCACCCCTGTTCTCTGACTTCGGCAATAAAAGTTCTGACTGGTATCGGTTTAATACTAAATTTAATGGCATACTAGGATTATCGTTTCAAAGCAATTAACCTTTTACAAATGAGTAATTTTCTAAAGGCCTATAAAATTATTTTATCACACTCTTTCCGGTTAAAAAGGTCTCATAAAACCACATTTTCATTCAGAGCATTAATTTTGGAATGGCTGCTATTATATGATTTTTAAAAACTAGAACAAAGATCAACGCTATCAGGACAACGTCGAGACTATGTTCCTAGAATTGGGTCTTTAACTTTTTATGGTATTAGTGGGTTCCTCGTGCCGCTATTGGCACATTCACACGATTCTGGGGGGAGATAACGTTTTCATCAAAGCAGTTCTTTTTTTTAAATAATAAAAAAAAAACATTTATCATGAATCCAGATAACCAGATTCACAGATGTAGTGTTTAGTGTGCACCTCTGGGGTTGAACTTCCATATCGGCGGTTGATTGGTTTAAACAGCAGCGCCATCTAGAGGAACAATTCCATACTTTCAAACGAAAATTCAAAGCGCTCCGGTTCATCCTGGTTCGATATAGATGCGGTGCATTTCATTATACGACTGAATCTATTCATTTTCGAAATAAGATACATAATACTTTTCTTCTGTCTCTAGTATTGACTGCAGTCTTGAGAGAGCGTGTACTTTTATAATGGGAATGGATTATATGAGTACTAAATTGCCAGCATCAATACAGCAGAAAGCACAGATCAGCTTAATTCGATTGCTCTGTGTATCGCATAGCTACCAGTAGACGGCACACTAATGCAGGCAGTGGCATCCTAAGCGGCCCAACAGGAGATGTCTTTATTTTTTGCAGGGTTTCAGTTTCCACACATAGGTCTGGGTGTTTTACCCAAGCTATCCTACTTAATCAATAAACAATAATTCACATAAGATACATATGTAAATGCACAATTTATTTATACATTCTATGACAACTGATATGTTCAATGTAAGATTTCACTCACTCAGCTTTTTATCTGATAAAAGGTTTTATACAAGATCATAAAAATCACAAGCAGAGGGAGTGAATCCTCCGTGAACTGCACTCTGGTGACACATGGTGGCTGGTAAGTGCTGAGAATGCCCAGAAACCAGCACAGAAGCCGCGCCCCCATCTGTCATAGTGCCCACGTGGCATGTTATACTGCCACCTGCTGGACAGGTAGCGCTGTGTTACTGGCTATCCCACGGCACTGTGGCACAGCGGGCAGAAGGCGTGGCGGCTGACTTCCTGCTCCAGGGCACAGTGCTTGCAAACACTGCACATCCAGAACTGGTACTCCGAGATGGGCCGGCCTGTCACGATGCAGGTGGGCAGCTTCCCCTCGGCCCTGTGGAGAGCAGAGCACCGGGACCCCCGTGAGCAGACCCAGGACTTATGGGAGTTACGACTGAACAAAGTCCCCCTTACACGGTGCATGAGTCATGCCAGAACATTGCCAGTTATCTACTTCAAAAAATACGCTCTCTCCCTTCAACAATCAGCAGCTGTGGCAGAGGTGGAGATTTCAGGTGCGAATCCAGACCAAGATTTTGTTTCAATCAACCAGTTGAGTACAATGTGACTGTGACTCTTTATGCTCAACTTGTTGGTTAAAATAGAATCTTGGTCTGGATTTGTACTCTCTGGACCAGAAATCTACACTTCTGGGCTATGGTTGGACAATTTCCTCCTGGAATAGAGGAAGTGCATCTTAATCTTAACTGATTATATATGCAGATCCAGAGGCAACACAGCTACTGTTATGGGCACAATTAATTGCTAGAGCCCTTTGTTGATTGGTGTGGATGTAACAATACACTCAACTCACAATTCGATACAGTACCATTCACTATTCACTATAACATATTGTAGTATACGATACCATGTACCATTCACTATTCACTATAACATATTGTAGTATACGATACCATGTACCATTCACTATTCACTATAACATATTGTAGTATACGATACCATGTACCATTCACCATTCACGATTCTTCATTGTAGTATACGATACCATTTTCTCACGATTGTTTTAAAAGAATGAGCTGCAGTCAAATTTATTCAAAAATATTCTTATTCATCTTTCTAAACTGTGCAAAATGTGTCCTCTTAACAGTGCAACTGAAATTGAATTAAAAAAAAAATCCCAAATATACGGTAATGCTTTACATTAACTGCATCTTCATAATGCTTTTATATTGCATTCATAAAACATTCAGTACACCTTCATAATGTATTCATTAAGTATTCAGAAATCATTCATAAACATCATACATATATACCTTTACATCCTAACATCCCTCAACAGCTGTAATATACATTAATAACAAACACTATGTAATAATAACAAACATTATAATTGCATAATCATGTAATGTTTGTTAATAATGTATATTAAAGCTGTTAAGGGATGTTAGGATGTTAAGATGTACTTGCATGCTGCTTATGAATGTTCTATGAATATATTATGAAGGTGCACTGAATGTTCTATAAATGCATAACGAATGCATTACGACGGTGCATTTATATAAAGTGTTACCAAATAAACTAAGGCTTGCATGTGCAGCTTTTTAGCTTGTTTTGCCCTTTTATTAGTTTTCGCTCTGGCGGTGGTGCATTGAGCTCACTGTGGTGCTGGTGTACATGCTATAGCATGTTCATTGTGCTGTTTGTGTATGTTATCAGTCTTTTACAATGTTTGCACGCAATCTTTGTCTTGTCTGTGCTTTTCTCGACGTATTCGTTTAAAGTATTTTAATCAAAGGTCAAATTGTAGATCCTACAAATATCTGGGAACGATTATAGACTCAAAACTCACGTTTGGATTGAACTGCAAAGCTGTGTGTAAAAAGGGGCACCAGCGCCTGTTCTGTCTGAGAAAGCTGCGCCGCTTCCACATTGATAGATCCATCATGAACTTGTTTTATCAGGCTTTTATTGAATCAGTTTCATCATTTGGGTTAGCGGCGTTGGGAATCTTTCAATGAAAATTATTTGATTGAGTAAGCTTTTATTTAAACGGTCTGGCAGGATGATTGGTGAACCACAGGCAAACTTGGAGACTCTATACGTGAGACAGATACAGCACAAAACCGGCTCAATATTACTTGACATTTCTCATCCATTGCATACTGAGTTTCAGTTTGTTCCATCGGGTCGCAGGTTCATAATTCCCACGTTGCAGAAAACAATTTTATTCCAGCAGCAATTACACTAAGGAATATTATAAGTTATAGCTATTTATAAATCGTAGGATTTTTTATTTATTTTATCTATTTATTTATTATTATTATTTTACTGATAGTATTGTTAGGGATGAACCCCATATTGTGGTATAATGGAGTGATGTGTGCTTTTGGGGTTTTTGTGTTTCTCCTGTTTGGTTTGTGTGTGGACTCTGTACTGCAAACAAAAAATTACCTTTGGGTACCAATAAAGTAACTTGAACTTGAAGCTAGAAGGCTAAGATCAGGGGGTGTGTCTTCAATTTTAAATTCGCTCGCCAACTCGCATTCAGTCAAAACCAAAAAACGTACAATTGCTGAATACGCAGCGACATCTGATGTCTGAAAGTACCGTGAAGTACTCCTAAAGTAGCGATTCATTTTCCACATCAGCCGGTTTAAATATTACATTTACATCGATTATTGACCGATTCGCGATTTATCGTTACATGCCTGCAGATTGGCTGTGCTCGAGGTCATTTAGAAGTGGCCACGGGTCTGACGCGCTCTCACCTCTCAGACGCGCTGTCCAGCTCGGACTTCCTGTTGTCCTTGGGGCTGTATTTGGTGAAGATCTCCAGGGCCAGGTCTTCATACATCTGCCTCTTTTCTGGACTCAGGCTCTCCAGGGACTCAAGCCTGATGAAGGCCCGTGAGCAGGTTCCGAAGGCCCGGTTGGCAGAGGAGCAGATGGCCAAGAGTGAGTAGATCTCCACAGCAGGGATGATGTCCTCGTAGTCACGGAGGTGCAAAGCTACAGGGCGGTTACCGTACATGTTACTCCTTGTTTGCTTTTATAAGATCACATCATTCCATATCAGAGTAAATGACATTGTGTTATGCGCTATCCTATTGTCAAAGTGTGAGATTTATGAGTCATAAATCAGAGCTGATGAACATTTATGGGTCTGGATAGGCAGAGGAAGTCATGTGAAATATCGCCATCGTGCCCCAGAGCTCATCACTGGATTTCAGGATACTAAGAGGAAATTTTCAAATGAGTCGTCTTCGGATACTTTTGAAGACCGAGGTGAAGCTCAGTGAGGTGTGTTTGTGAGAAAGACTCGAACACAGAGGTCAGTGTTGATCAGATGGCCATGGTGTGTTTCCCCAGTGAGAAGTCGGTGTTTGGCCCAGAGATAAATGGTAACATCACAACCCCACCAGCAGGGAGCTTAGCACAGTACACAGACTCCGTCCCCTGATCTGATTTAGTGCATCTTGATCTGGGCTGTATGTCAGCGCGTGTTCACAGCACGGACGCGCACATAGGTGGCCCATCAGTGAGCAGGGCCCACCCCGCTGCTCCCAGAAGACAGAGCCCAGCGTGATCCTGTTTACCCTCCAGACCCAAGTGATTTACTGCCAGGATGCCATAAACACAAGACACATTTTTCACGGGAGCGGTTGGGTATGGAGCGTGGTAACACGTGCGGATGCTTATTTGAGCATGGGTGGGGGCAGGCCTCTGTCAGGCCATCGATGGCTCACTGTTTATCTGTTGAGAAAGTCCAGGCCCCCGTCAGACGGCCCCACACTTTGCTCTCTTTATAGCCCTGCTTCTCCAGTGCGCACACTAACCAGTGTCCTGGTATGGTTCGAATTAAAGACCCACTGCACTTCCCCAAGGTCCAAGTGCTGCCACATTCACAGTGTGGGCGCAGTTTCAAACACATCAAACGTTGACCCCACTGCCCTCCCTCTCCGACCCCTGAAGTCAAACGGGGGCCATGTGAAGTCACCCCAGGAGGGCCGGGTCATCGCTCTGGGCTCTGGTTCGGCCTGACCGACGACCTCCATCTATGCGCTCTGCTCCCCCGCGGGATGGGAAAGAACATCTTCAGAGCATGATGTTCTTCACGCTGAACCTTGAGGACAAAGGGAGCAAAGGGAGTGGGGGCTGCACCCACCCGGGCAGAGGGGGGCTGTACCTGTCCTCATGGCCGCATCCACATAGCCCTCGTACAGCTGCCTCTGCGCCAGCAGGAAGAAGTGGTAGGCCTCAGCACCACGCCAGGCGCTGTCCACAACGCGGCTGTCTGACGATGCGTCCTCCTCCAGCAGACCAGCCAGAGCGGACGTGGCCTGATGGGGGCACCGTGCAAATCACATGTATCAGTGTCAGTAATTGGGTGTGAAAGTTTGTAATGTGTGCGGTAGCCAGAAGGGGGCCCACCTCGGACTTCCGTCCCTGGGCGCGGTCGTGCTGTGAGGCCTTCATCTGGCCGTGGTAATCCTCCACGAGCAGCGCTGCCAGCACGTACAGCTTCTTCACCCTCAGCGGCTTGGTCCTCCTCTTGGCCTCGTCGTCGGCAATCTGGAGCACGATCACAAGGCCCCGTTAAGCACGTACGCGTTCAAGGCCCCTCACTTACCCGCCACACCACCTGCCAGTCCTAATGGAGCCCCCGTGTTTACAGATAGGTGGCCCTGGAGCATAAAAGCCCATTTGCACCCTGTCACCTTGAACATGAGCTTGGCCGCCTCCAGGAAGTGCCGCGCCTTGCGGTACAGCTCCACCGCCTCTAGCGTCTTGTTCTTCTCCAGCAAGTGCGAGGCGTACTTGGCCAAGAGTGAGCCGATCTCCTTCATGTTGTGATCCTTGGCCAGCTCCACGGCCTTGTTCCACTGTGAGCACAGCGAGGACGCGTGAGCGCTATAGACGCGAGGCCGCGGGCCTGTACGCCCCCAACGGGATCGGCGGTGCCAGGTGTGAGTCACGCGGGCACTTGCGGGGGCCACTTCCTCTGACCATCTGCGGCTATGTGGCTGACTGGCGAAAAGAGGCCAAGTTAACGCGCTAATCAGAGACACTAGGGTGCAGACACGCCTATTTCCTGTGCGAGACTCCATTATCGCCACGAGGATCTCGGGCAGCCATAGCAACGAGAGGATAATTACCACACTGTTATTTCTGTATCGAGGCAGTGTGACTCAGTAAACGCAGAGGGGAGGTGGCCGATCCCATCCCTGACTGTCCTGCCGACTCCCCGCCCCCGTCCTATGCGCACACCGGGCCTCACCTGGTTCAAGTGCACGCAGGTATCCACTGCGGCCTTGGGGTGACTGCACCTCAGGTACGCGCCAACCGCCTGCTCGCACATGCCCACCGTGACAAACATCTGCCCGATCTCCTACGGTTGGGGCCAAAGGACAGACTCAGACATCATGTGATCCTTCCCATCACGCCCCAGGCTCCGCCCCCCGGGGGGGTTCTCACCGGCAGCAGCTTGTGGTTTTCTGGCAGTGAGCTGGCCAGCCTCTCCAGGCCCTCGTAGTCCTCCAGCATGTAGTAGCACTCGGCCAGCCGCTCCTGGTTCCGGCCCTGGAGGTAATACTGCACGGCGTTCAGCCTGGAATGAGGAACATGGCTCAGAGCACCCGCATCACATGACTGACAGCCAAGCGGTCCAATCAGTCCTAGTTTCCTTAAACCCCTCGTGAGATTGTTACCATTTCTGTCGGTCTGCAAAGTAATCTCCGATGGCATTGTAGGCCTGCTCCAGCAGCGTGTCGTCGCTGTCCCCTGAGCCGGACTTCAGCAGCTGCAGAACCCGGAACCAGTCGCCCAGCTTGATCCGCAGGCCGATGGCCAGGTCCCTAGGCGGGGGACGGGGGTTGGGGTCAGGGGAGGCTGGCAGGGGCCCGGCTGCGTGCAGGACCGCAGACGCCTCACCTGCGGTCCATGTCCAGGTACATGCGCTCGGCCTCCTCAAAGCGGCCAAAATAGGCGGCCACTTCGGCTTGCTTCATGGCCTCGCTGTGCAGGTGGCCCAGCCGCTTGACCAGCTCGATGCCCTGGTAGTCCCCACAGCGCACAAAGGCCTGCTCAGCGGTGGCCAGGTCCAGCTTCTGCAGGCCCGCCTCAGCCAACAGGCGCCTGTGTGACGGACAGTGGGGGGCACTGCTGAGTAGACCGCCCTGCTGCCTCAGGTCTGTGCAGTGGGTTCAGGGCGACTGCACTGCTGTTCAGCAGTGGCCCTTACACGGGCCGCATACAGACTACAGATTTTACACGCAGTCCTCACTCTGTATACACGGGACACACACTCTGCGGGTGACCCTCACACGGGACACGCACTCTGACACGTCATTTCAGGGGCATTCACGCGGGCTACGTCCTTCTCCATGCTGAGGCAGCGGTTCAGCAGTGCTCCCCCCCCCCAGGCTCACGGACAGTCCCTTAATGGGATGGGAGGGGTTGACAGAGAGTGTGGACTGAACTCTGCTTTTTTCCCATATCTCCAAATTCCACCATAGGCTGTGAGAAGTGACAAGGAGAGCTCAACTGGACTGGCTAGACAGTGACACACATGCATGCACCCAGCATAACCCCCCCGGTGGGTCTGGATCCTCCACAGATTGCTGGTGCAGATGCCGCCTTAGGGATGAATGGCTCCCATTGTCCATTCATCACAGAGACTGCCGATGACGGCCGAAACACGGGCTCTGCTGACATCACGTCTCCCGCTGCACACTCGGAAAAGGCTCTCGCCCGGCAGGGTTATTACCAGAGTCGGGGGTGTGGGTTGTCCTCGATGAACTGCGAGGCATCCTCAATGCCCACCTTCTCCATCAGCGCTCGACTGTCCCTCAGAGAGCGGATCTCAAAGTTGATCAGGTAGTCCTTGTTGGGCCTCTCAGGGTCCTGAACACAGTCACATGCATGAGTGTGTGTCTGTGTGTGCGCGTGGGTCTATATGTGTGCCTGTGTGTGCACGTGTGTGTACGTAGAGATGTGTGGATACCATAACAGCAGCATCTCTTTAATAGCAAATAACACCCAGTCAGCAGAAGCTCCTTCACCTTCAGGATCTCATCCAACAGGACTGACTTTATCTCCAGGTCCTCAAAGCTGCAAATGTAGCCAGACGTCTGGATCGGCTCCTGAATGCGTGACGAAGGGGGGAATCGAAACAGAATCAAACACGCCGTTAAAGTCTCATCGCCCTGGAATGATATGCAAATTTTTAGTAACGTGTAATATGATTTATGTCAGCGACTCAGAGGCGTCATGCTACATTTAAGAGCATGGTGTGAAGCGTGTGCGTTCCAGTACCATGTGCTTCCACATCAGCCGAGCGGATCTCCGGCCCGGTTTCTGACCCCGAGGAGGCCCCAGGGGAGAACACCGGCTTTTCACCGGGATGCCAGGGCCTCCCACGTGGGGTTTTGGGATGCAGGGAAAAATACACTGGGGGGTGTGAGCTTACGTGCCACATGCCCACCGCCTCACCTCAGGGTCCAAGTTCCGGAAGACATACATCCTGGTCTTCTCCATCATGGCGAACAGGTCGGGGTTGTCGCTCGCCCACTGCATGTCCCACACGTCTTTCCGCTCGAACTTCAGCTGGTCCCCCGCCGCCTGTGCCCCCCCGGGGCCACCATCCCCCCCAGCCCCCCGGGGCTCCAGGTCAAAGAACGTTAGCACCCCCGCAATGTCGATGATGGCCAGCCGGCTGCAGGAGATAAGCAGCACATGATCGGTAGACCCGCATCCCCTCATGATAAAGCAGACCATCACAGGTCGCAGTGACAGACATGACTAGTGCCAGGGTAGTGCTTCACCTGGAGTTGCAGTTGAGGGAGACCTGGTAGGCACGGTAACTGGGCGTGTACCTCTGCACCAGGCTGACCCCAGGCAGGCTGTACCTATGGATGGTGCCGGACTCCCGGGCCTGACCACAAAGACTCTCATCAGCGAGGAAAGTCACTTTAAGCATGCAATTTATAATTGGCGTCATATTAAGGCTGTAGGTGATACAACTGCTGATGTTAGTGGGGGAATTAAGGGGCTAGTTCAGGGACATACCACAATAAAAGTCAGCTCAGGGATGTGTCACAATAAGAGTCAGGTCAGGCAGATACCACACTAAGAGTCACCTCTGAGACATACTACAATAAGAGTCAGCTTGGGTAGATACTACACTAAGAGTCACCTCTGGGACATACCACAATAAGAGTTAGCTGGGGTACATACCAAAATAAGAGTCTTATCTGTCGCTGTCATGCAGCAGATGGGATCTCTGGTTGTCTAAGAAAAAAAAAAAACATACACCTCTGAGACAGACAGCTACCTATAAACTGCAGTGAATGAAGAGAGAGCATCTCAACAGGGTTTTCAGAGTCAGAGCAGAATTATCCTTCACCCGTGATTAAAAACAACCACCCAGGAAAGAGCGACCGGCCCTAATAACTATGTGCAGAGCGGGGAGGCGGTCTCACACTCGCTGACCCAGAGACAGGACCCGGTGTTTATCGTCATCAGCAAAGACTTGGGGGAAATAAGAGCAGGGGGAGGAGAGGGGCACTCACAGCGGCAGCCTTAGAGAAGTCCAGCGAGCCGTCAGCCGCGTTATCGTCGATGTGATACACCCTGAAGGGACGACAGGGGGTGAGAGCCCCGAACGTGACACCACAGGGTAACAGAACCTTCTGGGCTGCAGCGCTCCTGAGCCTCACCTCTCCCTGCCCTCCTTCCTGGTCCGGGTGACCTGATTAATCTCCAGGGCGGTCAGCTTCTTCGCCACACGGTACTGCCAGATGTAGAAGGCTTCTCTGGAGGCGGCGATGACGTGGGTCTTCGTCATGGTTACAAACAGCGGCTCTGAGGAAGGCCCGTCGGGGACAGTTAACTCCGCAGGAGTCAGACACGGTGTATGTTTAGTCTGAGAAAGATTCATGACCCAGTGCAGTTCCCATGGAAGGGCCTCGCAGGTGCCCCAGCATCTGCGTCTGCTTCTGCTGCAGCTGGAAACACGAGACTGAACATTCATTCATAACCTCTCCTCCGCTGTCATCTGACTTTCTTTATTTCATTACCGTTGTCCTCCCTTCTCCATGCTTTTGTATCGCTCTGTCTTAATGATGTTGTGATGTATCACAACACACCCATGTAAATTGCCTTGGGGAGCTGCATGAAAAAGTGAAGTGAACTGAACTAAATAAGCTAATGTGTGCGCAGCATGGCCATTCTCCGAAGGCAAACAGAACGTTAATAATACGACTAAACGCTGCCATCGGCATACTCTCCAGCTCTTCACTGTGTGCCTTTTTTGTGTCTTTGGACGTCCACACCTTCTGGTACTTTCCACTGCACTGGCGCCTGACCGCGGCCACTGGCACAACTTCCCAAGAGAGAGAGGAATTTTGCGGCATGCCTGGAGAGGCGGGAGCCATTGCCGAGAAGCTGTGAAAGGCCGGCTGTGGCGGGGTTAGACTCTGCCAAACTCCGCCGGCCCTTTGAGGCTGGTGAGCGCAGACGGAGATGCCCTGGTGGGGCCCTTCTGACATGTCAGCAAGGCCCCCGGGGATGATAGGGCCAAGTGAAACACATCACACCAGACTGAGAGCCCAATGGAGAGCAGAGCACTGAACAGGGGTGACTACTCACCAATGTCGATGTATTTGGAGTCCAGTGGGGTCCCAATCGAGTTACAGAGGACCAGCACGAACTGGAAAAACAGACAGAGCGCAGGAGCGGCTATAACAGGAAGCTTTAGAAGGCAGAGAGCTCCTCAACGTGATGGAGCAGCACTTTCTTCTTAGTGACAGGAGACAGATTAGAGGGTACAGATTACATCACCACCGGCACAGACAGACAGCATGCCTCACGCCAGCCCGCTCCTGGAGGCCAAAACCTGGCAACCAAGTTAGCTAACATCTCTCCGCCAAAGACTGAACACGAGGTCAGCGGAAAGACGCCCCCCAGCATCACGACCCTCCAGGAACGGGATCACGCCGAACATGAGCCGGCACAGTGGACAACGCGAGGC
>JAODKE010000028.1:20897232-20908583 GCA_026779605.1 Mormyrus hasselquistii | reverse complement strand
GGGGGGCATACCATGGCACTCGCCGATTCCGGCTCAGCATCCTCCTGGCCGCCGCGAGCGTGGCAGACAGAGACACGTGTCAGAGTGGGGGAGCATTTTTCTACATTTATATTTAGCAGGCATACATTATTCAGAAGGCAGGATCACACAGTAAATGGGGGGGGTTAAGGGTCTTGCTCAGATCACATGCTGACACTGTGATTTGAACACAGAACCCTCACCCGCTGAAAGATGGGCATTAGGACACTTGTCTAACTCTTTCTCGGTTCTGAGGTTGCTAGGGGTCTAAAGTCAGAAACAACTGAGGCTGGGGGCTGATGGGGGGGGGTGCTCACATACCTGAGGGTGAGAGTCATCTGCCTTGGTGGCCAGGATGCAGAAGTCCCCACAAGTGCTGATGGACAGCAGGCTCTTGACGTACTTGACATACTTCTCGTTGTTCTTGGTGTCCCAGAAGACCACACAGTACTCCAGGCGGTCAGGCCGGGTGTAGGCATACACCACTGTGTTGGAGCAATAACCCCACTGTCCACCAGATCGTGGGAGGGGAGGAGGAGGAAGAGGAGGAGGAAGGCATGAGTGCACCTGAAACCGTCTTCCTGAGTGAAACCTTCTACGAGGTACTGGCGTTCAGAAGCCCAAAAAGGGTTTGCAGAACCGTGTCCGGACACAGTGCCGGTCAGTCCTATAGGCGACATAGGCAGCCGCCTAGGGCATCAACCTCTGAGGCGGCCACTGACTCAGCAGTCGACTTCACTTTGCCATCAATGGGAAACACCGGCAGTGATGCTCAAATACTGTGGCCGTCACATTGGCTAGAACCGGTACTGCATGGTCATGTGATCAACTCAGGGGTGTCCTAATCGTGGCCCTGCAAGGGGGCGCACAGAGGTGCAGTGTGGGCCCTCCTGCCCACTGCACCTGATTAACCCCGGGCAGAGAACAAGAGCCAGGCCAGCGAAATATGAATCCTGAAACGTAAACGGTTATTTTCTGCAGCGTGTCGGCTGCTCGGTGTCAGCATGGAGGCCTGTCAGCATGCTGGGCCATTAGCAAGCCGGACGTCGCATGGTCAGCAAGCGAGATGTTGGCCGGGCTGAAATGAAGAGCCCTCAGTGTCAGCATCACGGGGAACCATGGATCAAACTGGCCAGGAGAGCAGAAAATTCTGAGGGCGTCATCTTAATGGGGACACGCAGCCACACCCACAACCCGTCCCCAAAGCCCAGCCCCCCCCCCAGACCGATACACTGACTGCCAGGTTTGAACGAGTATAAATTGGCCATCAGGATATGAAGGACCTTAGGATCTGAAGGTGAGAGCCGAGTGCTGCATTTCAGTTGTCAAAAAGTTCATGCTTGCAACTACATATTTACACATAACCTGAATGTTAAGTGACCAGAGCAACCCTGATCACTTTGAATGACCTTGTAATCCGGCCTGATGTTGGCAAAGTAAATGAAGGAGTCCACAGCCAGGGCAATCCTCAGTCCCCCGCCTTCCCAGGATACCGCTGTGATCTGCTTCCCAGGAACCTTCAGAGTTCGCAGATGCTGCACAGGAAGTAAATCAGGGTGAGGAAGGGAGCCTGCAGCTTATCATTGGCACAACAGAGCACGAGGCTGGGGGGGATGACTGAATCCCGGCCATTGACAGGGCACAAGGCAGGTGTACACCCTGGACAAGATGCCAGACCGTTACAGGGCACGCACATGAAGCTCCACAAACACAAAGCCAGCCCTGGAGGACTGAGGTGACATGCTACAGACTGAGCCTCCGGGCAGCCCCACTGCTAAATCACCACCCTGCATCACCGTTACTGTGAGTGCTGGCCTGTATCCCAAAATGCACTAGTACTCCAGCCTAGTATTCCCCAGATGCCGTTAGCAGAGACGCATCGGACCTCACCTCCCCAAACGCAGTGTAGAACTGCACCACGTTGACGTCCTTATCCAGGGATGCCGCCCTCTGGCAGCCGGAGACAGCCAGTACGCTACCACACTGGTTCCACTGGATGCTGGCCACGGTCATGCCGGTATCAATGAGCACAGGGTCTGGGCCACAGTGAAGAGCACAGCACCACAGGCATATTCTGACTGGACCAGCATCACCCATGATGTCATTTCTCATTTATTCACTTTCAAACCAGCCAATCACAATCTAGGACCGTATATATGAAAACAACCAGCTAGCCCAGGGCACACTCACTCTCGTCATTCTCATAGCGCATAATCTGGACGCGGCCGTTGTCAAAGCAGATGGCGAGGCAGGGACAGTCGGGCTCCACATAGCCCTCCGTCCCCGGATACCAATGGATCCCGGCGATGCTGACGGCACCTGTGACATTAGCCAGGCAGCTGACGGTCATTTTCACCTGTGACACGAAAATGGGCCAGTGAGAGAGTGCTCCCTCTCAGGGACCGGGGATGCTGGTGCGGGAGTCAGGCCACGTACGATGAAGTTGCCCTGGTTGTCATAGATGTGGATCTCGCCATTGGCCATCCCAAACAGGAGGATCTTGCTGTCAGGTGACCAGGCCACATGCGCCAGCTGAATACCTTTTAGTTCCTTCCCCCAAATCCGGTTACCTGTAATGCAAACCAGCAATCAACTGGCTCCACCAATGAACTGGCAACCAGTATTTGACCGGTTGGTCCTGCCTCGTCTAGTTGCTTGGATGTACCTTCTCTACAGTCTGATTGGTTGTCTCTGAACCAATCATTTTTCCGTCTGCACTGAAAATTTTTGTGCAAGTAAAACCCCCATGAGCTCAGAACACGCATTCTCTGCTTCTTTTGCCTAAAGGGGGCGCCTTAGCAAGCTTACCATCGACTGACCCTACGATGACCGCCCCATCCTCATACACGATGCAGATCTTCTGACCATCTGCATTCCAGCTCATACTCCTCACCACTGACTTGTTCCTGTTGTTGATCATCTCTTCATACCAGGAGCCTGGCAAGCCAAGCAGCGGGTTATTAATCACTTAGATGGGTGCAGGACTGAAATTTTGGTCATGATTCATTTTTTGGTCAGAGGGGTTACTGAACATTCCATTCGTAGTTTACATATCCTTAAAATTAGAAATACCAGCAAAAAAAATGCTGGATCTGATACCGGGAGGCGGGGGAGTATGAAATCGGTCGGATTTTCCATAAGAGGTCTAGCCTGAAAAATCACAGAAACGCTTGTAGCATTAGCGCGGCGTATCGTAAACAGAAGTGAGCGTCACGTGACGGCTAGGTGTTCAGTGATGCACGTGCTTCACAGCTGTCATTTCAGCAAGGGACAGGGGAGGGTTTCACATTATTTAAAGCACAGAGCACTGTTCAGTGTTTTGCACTGGAAGTCCTCTGAAAACTGTCTTGTTACTCGCTGTCTGCATGTCACACCGTTGTCATGAGGGAATATTATTTTGTGCCACTATATGTGGTTAATATTATTCACCACACACCCAATCCCTCCACACCTTTGTACAGCATCCAGACGATGATGAGGCCATTCTGGTCGCTTGTGGTCAGCTTCTGGTATTGCTCGTTCCATGTCACCACCTGAACCGCACCTGTGTGACAGGGGGAGTGAGAGCACCCTGAAAGCTTCATGTAGCAAAGCGCGCCAGATTTAAGGAGATGTGAACGGCACCAGGACTCACCACTGTGACCCTCCAGAGTCTGGTTCATGGACAGGTTACTAGGTGCTGCAAGTCCTTTGAGTTTGGCATCATCTGAACAATGAGTCACATAGTAACAAAAGCACAGGGAAGCGCCATTAATGAGGGGAATCACCTGCACCCTTCTCAGGGAGAATTCGGATGGATGGATGGACAGACGGATATCTCTGGTGCAAGTGAAACTCTTCAAATACTTAAAACATTTACGTTATACTATGAGATGCACAGATCTTCCTCTTTGGGTATACTATACCAGCAACTCAAGTTTATTTAGCCAGTAACAGCCATCACCTGTCTGTGAGTCCAGCCTGAGCACCTTGAGCAAACCGTCCTCCCCCCCGCAGGCGATGAAGCCCTGCTCCTTGTTCCAGGACACGCATTTAAGCCGGACGTTGTTCGGGATGGCGATCTGCAAATAGAATGGATAACGAGTACAAACACGGTAAATCAAAGACACTAGATTGTTTCAAAAGAGCCATTACCAGACATTGCAAATATACAACTGTTGGAAAGAAAGGAAAAGAAAGGGGTTTATGAGATTCGCATTATTTCGTGCACATGCAAGAGCCAGTCTGCTATCGATAGGCTGTTAGAGATTTAGCAAACCTCTTTAGAAACGCGTTATAAATTGTTCGCATAGGCTTTTGCGTTTGTTAAAAGCTTACCTTTTTACTCAGGTAAATAAACATCGCTGCTGCTTCACACCGAACAAACACGTCTGGACAAGTTAGCTGGCTCAACTGGGTACCTAACGGGGAAAATTTACTAATGGGTATGTGTGGTCATAGTTTCAATTTAAACATTCTCCTGAAAAATCATTTTGCTTTCTCCTATGCATTAAAAAGCACCATCCACTAGCCTTGCACTAGCTAGCCGCTTCGGACGTTCGCAGGGTTTCCCGAAAGCTTTTCTCGGTTTCCTGGTAACCGAAAACCGGAAGTACATAATCCCATACTTCCGGTAGGAATACTGCGGTTTATGGAGTTCTGCTTAATGTAGCGTGTTTACGTTAACCCGAGTCTGAAGAAGAGGATGGTGAACACCTTTTATAGCAACATTCATTTAAAAATTACAATTAAGTCAGCGTTACTCTTCATTGCATGTGCGACCTTTTGGTATGATGCATGTAATCATCGTTTACATATCATGATTGATACACACTAATTTGAGTACCAGAGCCCAACTTGTAATAGCTATAAATTTAGATTGGTAAAGCAGACTAAGTACCCTGACCTGAGACGTAAAATCAGAGCCTCAGAATCACTTTTACTAAACCAGCACATTACCTGAAATGCACAAGGATTTTTTTTCCCTGATGTTAGTCCACTGGTTACAAGCAGTATTACACATACCACCCTGTATTGTGTAAATTATGGACAGAAGAAGCGGGTGTTTTCAGGTCTGGGAACAATTTATTTGAGGCATATTCACCTATACATACACTGTAACTGTAACATAAGTGTCACTCAGTGCCAGCTGCTGTCATATGCACAGAATCGCATTCAGTTATAACACTAATATCCCAGTTTATTCTTTTAAGTGTCATATGCACATTTTTATCTATACCCAAAATAAAATGTAGCATTATATCCATGTATACACAGCTAACTTTAATCTCCTTTAAATAACATTAAGCATTTTAACATTTATTTTAAAAAGGGCAAATATAATTTATACAACAAAGCATAAAAAAAAACATTTCTTCCACCAAAATTCACTACATGATTTAAGCATGAAAATGCCTGGGTGAATGGAGGCTCCCTCCTAGACAAGGAGGGGTCCGGCTGATCAGGGTGATGAGTGACGATCAGCAGCATCGGCCGATTGGATAGATGTACCCAGCCGGAGGGCGGGGTATCGTGTGATAGGCTGCTCCATCAGAAACGACGTGGCACAGCCTCCAACCGCTGAAGCTTCCTCGTTACCTCATCCAGTACGAGAGAGACAGTTAAGGACATTTTTAATCCCTTCAAGTCACACACATGTAACATGCCATTCTTTTGTTAAAGACATTTTGTAGAATAAGCCTGGGTCTAATGAGGTAAATAACAGCCTACAAAATAGAAAACGGGAAAGTTCGCAAAATGTGCCCTTAAGTGGAAGGATATGCTTGCTGTTGAGGTCCTGCAGCACTGTTTGCATCTTCCGCTGGAAGGCCACCTGTGCCTCACACTTGCATGGGTCTTGCACCACTGTTGCCCTGGCTTCCTCTGCAAAAGGGACACTGCCATTAGCCTGCCAGGGTACTGCATTCCTGCAGCACTGTTACTGAAATGCTATCCCATAGCCACGCTAACCCACCACAGCGCTATCCCATAGCTACACTAACGCACCACAGTGCTATCCCATAGCCATGCTAACCCACCACAGCGCTATTCCATAGCCACGCTAACCCACCACAGTGCTATCCCACAGCCACTTTACTGTACAGCCACGCTAAACCATCACAGCACTATCCCAAAGCAAAGCTAACCCACCACAGCACTATCCCATAGCCATGTTAACCCACCGCAGCGCTATCCTATAGCCGCGCTAACCCACCGCAGCGCTATCCCATAGCCACACTAACCCACCACAGCGCTATCCCACAGCCACGCTAACCCACCACAGCACTATCCCACAGCCACGTTACTGCATAGCCACCCTAAGCCACAGCCACGCTGACCCATAGCCATTACTGTGACACCGGAGCCCCACCCTAATTTTATGAGTTATGCATAACATTTAAAAGGTCTTGTATGCTCAGCTTAAGTTTATGAAATGACCTTGGAGATGTTCTGAAGGGAGGCGAAGCTGGGACCCCCTGCCACATGCATGCTGCAGACCACAAGAATGCGTCTGCAGACTCTCCTCATTCCCACTGGAAAGCTTTTGCTCCCATATGGACACATTTAACACCAAGATAAGAGTCCGTCTGCCCCCGGCATCCACGGTAGACCCCAGGGGCTCTTACGTGAACACGTTTTCTGGTCTTCATTCAGGAAATATCCATTCCGACACCTGCAGTATTGTGAGCCGTGGTTGTCGACGCAAATGTGCTCGCAGTTGTGTCCAAGGGCACATCCGTCCAGACCTGGTCACGTGACGAAACAACCAATATGGTAGCATTAGTGCGGTTTCCCGGATTTTTCCCGATTGGGGAGGAACAATGAATTTGGATTTGTGTGGAGAACTACTATAACAGGGAAACCTGCAGCAATCATCTGTAAGGATTCAAAAAGCACCATTTTGAAGCGGAGCAGTTAAATGGGCTGCAATGGCATTTGCTGTCATGTTCTACACACTGTACAGAACACCACTTAACACCGCATCACCACTGTGATGCAGAAGCCCGCTGAAAGTTTATATGTCTATAAATTATCCAAAAATTCTACCAATCCAGCATGCATGAGCATGGCAGATCCACAGGCTCTTACGTGAACATGTCTTCCTGTCCTCGTTTAAGACGTACCCCACTGGACACGAGCAGACCTGCAAGCCACGGCGCTCCGTGCAAACCGGCTCGCAGTCTTGTCCGGGAGCACAGCCATCCATGCCTGGAGCGAGCATGTTCAGAGGCACGGTGGGTTACGTCGTGGCACCAATGGGATCAGAAACTCCGCAATACGGCGTTTCCGATGCCCATCGTTACTTTTATTTCAATGTTACAGTATATACTCTGGGCAGCAGACATTCCAGTTGTGCTGTACAAATGCTTGCCGTAAATGAGGTGTACGCATGTTATCATGTGTAGTTAGCAAGTGCTATTGCATACAGCCTCAGTGCAGGTGTTCTTACACAGGGACAAAATCACTACATCTTCACTGATCTGGGCAGAAATGCATCTGCCTTTGCCATATTCACGCTGTATGACCCGGATTGTGTTAATATGTGTTTGAAAATTCAGTGTCTGCACACAAATGCTTGCGTGAGAGAGATTGATTCTTAGCATCTGTAAAGCCTCACACAGCCTCCTCTCAGACCTCCTCCTCCCTGTTAAAGTCTGCGAGTGGTTCTGTTGTTTCACACCAATGGATTCACAGCTGCGCCCATCGTTTGACATGGAACCTCTTACGTAAACAGGTTCTCCTGTCCTCATTCAGGGTGTACCCTTCATGACACCTGCAGTAATAAGAGGTGTTGCTGTTCACACAAATTTGCTCGCAGTCGTGTCCAAGTGCACAGGAGTCCAGACCTGGAACAGACAGGAGGAACAAGAAAAATGGGGCGTGTGAATCAGAAGACAAGGCATCACGAGAGAAAGAGAGAGAGCATCATCTCATTTAGTGGCTGGTGTTCAGCACCAAGCCATCACAGAGTGTACCTGAAAATGTGCTAACAGACTGTAGTTCAGTTTCGGTCAGAAAAGTCACGGCATATGCCTTTGTGTTGATTCGTACAGTCAAACCACATGCCTATGCATTTACTGTAACAGTCTCGGCACACGCCTGTACGTTTACCGGTACAGTCAAGGCACACGCCTGTGTGTTTACCTGAACAGTCAAGGCACACGCCTGTGCGTTTATCTGTACAGTCAAGGCACACGCCTGTACGTTTACCGGTACAGTCAAGGCACACGCCTGTGCGTTTACCTGAACAGTCAAGGCACACACCTGTATGTTTACCGGTACAGTCACACCACACGCCTGTGTGTACAGTCAAAGCACACGCCTGTGTGTTTACCGCAAAGTGTTTCCCGGAACTTAGAGGTGAGCTTCTCGATGACGCCATACGTCTCCACATAGAAGACGTGGTCCTCTAGGGGCTGACTGGCCATGAGCCGCAGTGACTGCAGGTCTGCGCGGTCCACCCCGATGGCATAGATCTCAATCTGTGCAGCGCGGGCTGTAGCTGACACCTCCTCCACCCCGTCTTGGGGCCGCCCATCCGTCACAATGATAGCCACCTTGGAGATGTTGGTGGAGCGAGGCCGGGCGCCGGACTCTTCAGTAAAGACTTTCTCCATGGCCGTCTTGATGGCCAGGCCGGTCATGGTGCCTGTGGAGAGTGGCTCGATCTGTGCCATGGCTCGCTTCAGGTCTGCCTTGTTGAAGTGGTTCTTCAAAAGGAACTCGATCTGGACCGTGCTGGCATAGTTGACTACAGCCACCCGGGTGGCATCTCGGCCTATCTCCAGCGTGTCCACCATGTTACTTATGAAGGTCTTGACTTTCTCAAATTCAGCAGGGCGCACACTCCGGGAGCTGTCGATGATGAAGACCAAGTCCAAAGGCCGACTTTTACAGTGAGATCCTCCTGGCAAGTAAACAGGAAGGTGAAAATCTAAACAAAGAAAACACATTTCCAAACCAGCCATGTCCCCCATCCTAAGGTTCACTTTTTGCTACTCTGACAAATCAAACAAACAATGGTCTTCTTAGAAGTGTAGAAGTCAGAAAGACCAAGGAAAAGTTGGAAAAGTCCAGCTGGGTCTTCTTACAGGTAAAACTTCAAAAGACAAGTAGATGGGCTCAAGCCATCCAGTCAAGGAATACATGAAGAGAATAGAAAGACAGACAAGACTGTTTTGGATCAAACAGAAGACACAGAGGGTTTGACCACAGTGGATCACACAGAAGACACAGTGGGTTTGACCACAGTGGATCACACAGAAGACACAGTGGGTTTGACCACAGTGGATCACACAGAAGACACAGTGGGTTTGACCACAGTGGATCTCACAGAGCACACAGTGGGTTTGGCCACAGTGGATCTCACTGAGAACACAGTGGGTTTGGCCACAGTGGATCACACAGAAGACACAGTGGGTTTGACCACAGTGGATCACACAGAGCACACAGTGGGTTTGACCACAGTGGATCACACAGAAGACACAATGGGTTTGACCACAGTGGATCACACAGAAGACACAGTGGGTTTGACCACAGTGGATCGCACAGAGCACACAGTGGGTTTGACCACAGAAGATCTCACAGAGGACACAGTGGGTTTGACCGTGCATCACACAGAGCACACAGTGGGTTTGACCATAGTAGATCACACAAAGGACACAGTGGGTTTGACCACAGTGGATCACACAGAGGACACAGTGGATTTGACCACAGTGGATCACACAGAGGACACAGCGGGTTTCCCAGTGGATCACACAAAAGACACAGTGGGTTTGACCACAGTGGAACAGACACAGGAATGCAGTCAGTTTGAATCTAGATCACATGTAAAATGAATCATAAACGTGCATGCACTCCCAGCCACAATGACCAAGATATATGGTTAGAATATTGACAAATAGATCTATATTGACTGACCCTGGACACAAAGAACACATGCAGTTTTCATTGTACAGTGCAGAGATGACATGCGTTCAAAACCCACCAAGACCTGCAGACTCGAATATACAGCAAATTCTGTATTACCACTGAATGTTTCCTTCTGTTTCAATGTAATGAAAGACTGTAAACAACATTTTCATCTTTAAAAAACTGCTGTACCGGCATTTTTGATCTGTTTCGGGCAAGAAAAACCTTTTGTTTCATCGAAACATCTACTACCTGGATCAGCAATGATGGTGGTGGTCATGACACTTTGGGTACTGACCAGCTGCGTTGTAGGAGCGGCCGCGGTGGACCGGTGGTACCTGACAGGGTCCGTTGTCAGAGGGGCCGCGGTGGACCTGTGGTACCTGACCGGTTCCGTTTTCGGAGGGGCCGCGGTGGACGTGTGGTACCTGACCGGTTCCGTTTTCGGAGGGGCCGCGGTGGACGTGTGGTATCTCACTGGGTCCGTTTTCGGAGGGGCCGCGGTGGACAGGTGGTACCTGACCGGCAGCGTTGGTAGAGGGAATGCGATGGGGTGACGGTAAACAACCGGCGGCACCACAGGAGGGGGTGCGGCGGGCCGGTAGAACTTGACCGGCGGTGCCGGTACAACGGCCGGAGGCCAGCGGTATGTGACAGGCGGAGAGATCCTTGGTGGTTGGTGATAGTAGTGATAGCCATAAAACCTGTGATTATTGCCGTGTACTTTGGGCCACCAGAGGGGAGAGGAGAGCAGTGATTAATGGGCCAGCGGGATGGTCATTTCGAATGTAGATGCGTCAATACAGAAGCTCGGCCGAGGATACGGTGACTCTCGGTGTAAATGCCGATCAATCTAGCATTTCAAATAATTTCTCAGTTTCAGCAAATATTACATGACAAAAATCACGACATGTATTTAATAAAGTACGAAAGAGCTAGCAGAAGCTTAAAGCATGTCATCTAAACAAATAAACAAATACAAAAATGCTAATAGACATCTGTAAATCCTATTAATAATATCACCAAAGTTCTCACAATATCGATACATCCCATGTACGAAACAAGCACAAAGTGACAGAAAAATTACCGATCGTCATAGCACATTTTTCCATAAATATATGTCAGTAAAATACCATACCATGTATAGGCTGTAAGGCGAGCAAAAGGCATTTCGCTTAAAGTGTGAAGGGAGGACACGGCTGCAGAGGTGAGGATGGCGCGGCAGTGCGGACTTTCACAAGTAAAAAAGTGCGCAAAATCATACAGCTGCAATGAACCTGCGCTGTTCATGGATCCATTCAAATATTGATTGAAATTTGATAAATTGCGCTGTAAAATGTAAATAGTCTAAATCTTAATTACGCTAATTGTGTGTATGTGTATATATATATATATATATATATATATATATATATATAATGTGTGTGTGTGTATTTCAGATC
>JAODKE010000028.1:20874253-20889597 GCA_026779605.1 Mormyrus hasselquistii | reverse complement strand
GGGGGTCGGGTTGGGGGGGGGGGGGGGGGGGTGGGGGGGGGGGGGTGGGGGGGGGGGGGGGGGGTGGGGGGCGCGTGTAGGTACTGGCGGGGCGTAATTAAGTGGCCACAGGCCACATCGATTTGCTGTCTGACGGGCTCCCAGGGCTCTCCTCCACTTATTGGCGACACTAACGACCTGCTGCGGCTCCCACTAACACGCGCCCTGAATGGAACACCACCCCCCTCTCCCCACCCGCTCCCGTCACCGATAGGGCTGAATTTCCGCCAAATGTGCAGGGGGGTGGGGGGCCTGCAAAGAGGATTTTCTGGAAAAGCCAATATATTTTATGACCTCGGGCAGATACTAGTACATGCAGCCCAGAAATCTGTGGAAAACCGAGTTTCAGTACACACACATCCCCATTTCTCAGGGCTAGAATAAAACACGATAGATGGGTAGTTGTGTGACCTATCTATCAACTTTATCTACCAAATTTGTCCTAGTCAGGGTGGGGGGCTGTAGCTTACCCTAGACAGCATAGGGTACAAGGCTGTGGTACAACCAGGACAAGATGCCAGGCCGCCACAGGGCACACACACACAATCATACCACGCAGACAATTCAGAGATGCCAACTAGGCTACCTGCATAACACTGGGGGAAGATAGACCTGAGATAGAACTGATGTGTGGGGGGGGGGGGGGGGGCTCAAATGATGATTATTAATCTGTTTTTAGGACCACTCTTCCTGTGAAGTGAATATTTATAGGTATTTAAGACAAACTCGAGACGATCCGCTTATCCTAAGCGGTGTACATTTTGGAAAACGCAGAGTCAGAAAATCCATTTACATTTACGTTATGTAGCTTTTGTCCAAAGCAACGTGCGTGTGAGGCGAACAGTACATTACAAACATGTTAACTGGGCATAAGTGCAGCCAGGCTGAGCTGCCAGTGAGCGCCCAGGTACAAGCTTTAGTGTACGCAGCATCGGAGCAGGAGCTACAGAACGTCTTACAAACAAAGCAAGATCCCCGGAGCAACTAAGTTAAGGGCGTAGCTCAAGGCTCCAACCGTGAAATACAGTACAGAAACAGCATCGTAACCCACTACAGCAGGCACCGCCCCCTGCAACTGTACCTCAGTGAAAAGATCAACATGACCCCCAGCTAAGCCGCTCTAACCTATCAAGAGCATTCAGGATACCCAGGGGCCTCCACATCACACACTAAGGCATCAGAGCAACTGTTACCATAACAACCCAGCCGGAGGAGATGGGGAGGTCATACCTGCCATTCTGTCAGAAGCAAAGTAGTGCTCGATGACCTCATACTGCAGATCCACGGTGGGAACATTGTCAGGGTGGGTGACGGCCACAGTCAGCAGAATGCCCATTAGGAGGTTCACCACCTGCAGGGGGCACAGGACAGAGAGCCGGGATGAAATGCGCGTCCCAACAGGCTGCCCGACGGCGGCTTGATTCCACTCTGCGAGTGTCCAGATCTGAACTGGAGCCAATTCCAGTGCAAAGCCCCTATCAGGTATACAAGATGAGTGCCTGGGAGCCCAAGCCATGAAGTACCTTGGCCACACTTCAGCGGCGACTGACACGCACCCGGTTATGTGATCGCCCTTCGGTTAGCGCACAGAGAATGCGACCCCACTCATAACCTGTGCCTTCCCAGCACAGCTGTTCATGTTTCCTGGACCCGAGCATCCGCGCCTACAAATGTCCCATGATGACAGCGACCCGGCACCGTTGGAACGATCGGCTCTGTAACCTGCGGAGCCACGAGTCACATCTCCATGACAACCAAACGTCCCGGGACAAGTTTGCCAGGTGCAGCCGGCCGGGTGGTGTCATTCCCCCCGTGGCTCTGACTAAATTTGGGTGGTCCCTCCCTTGTGATCAGCAAAGCTGGTAATGACTGAGCCGAGAGTCACCTGAAACATGGCTCTGGAACGATTTTAAAGCTGCAATGCAACACGGTAAGCAGAAGCCCTCATTAAGCTCACAGGGCAGAACGAACACTGTCGCATTTCTTATAGCACGGCCGGTGCTGTTAGCTCTCAGCAGGCAGACTACACAACCACCTCGGAGTGACAATGTGACACAGGGACTGTAAGTGGACTTGAGCTCTGGGTATAAGTGACCCTGTATGCTACACCCCCCCAATCATAAGAACATAAGAAATTTACAAATGAGAGGACACCATTTGGTCCATCAAGCGCGTTTGTGGAGAACTTAACTATTAGCTCAGAGTTGTTAAAATCTTATCTAGCTCTGATTTAAAGGAACCCAGGGTTTTATCTTGCACTACACTAACAGGAAGACTATTCCATACTCTAACTACACGCTGTGTGAAGAAACTCTTTCTTAAATTCAATCTAAAACGTTCTCCCACTAATTTTCACCTATGGCCACAAATTCTAGTATTTTAACTAATAATGGAGTAGCCATTTGGCTGAAAAGCATCCAGACCTGTTAGAATCTTATATACCTGGATCATGTCCCCCCTCTTAGTCTCAGACACATGGCACCACTGTCCTGGGGTGGGCAGTGGAAATAACGCCCAAGCAACATTCTACAAAGTGTCTGCTCACACTCCAAACAGGCAGCAGCAGACTTGCACTCTAACTGTGACTAAACGGGTCTCCCTGGCGTTTCTGACTTTGCCATCAGCAAGCACGGTGTTCAGGCCCAGCGTGCCCAAAAAGAGGAATTTCTCAGCCCACTTCCTCTCAGCTGCACACTTAATATTTTGCCAACACATTACAGACCTCCTGGAGCTGGCAGCATCACGCAGAGGCCCAGATTTATTGCAGAGTCCTCATCTGCACTGTCTGTGCCTACATCACAGAGCCGCGGGCCGCGTGACGAACGGCATCTCCGGGACCGTGTTTCACGGGGTGGGGGGAGGGGGGTGAGGTACAGATCTGGTGCCAGCTTGGCGCTCTTTGCATTACACGCCGCTGGCACGGTGCAGAGCTGTACTCGGTCATAGCCGGGTCCCTGTGCTCAGAGCCCAGAGGACACTTCTGCAGCACAGTGAGAGCGCCTGATCCTCTAGCTGCCCCTTTCTCTGGGAGTCATTAATGCAGAACAACACCCTATCCAGGATGCCAAATGCAAACTGAATGACTCTGCCCTTTTCATGGGGGATCGCTCCTCTAGGTCATCAAGGCTCTTGATAAAAACAACAGTAATAATCATGATAATATTAATAACAACGGGAGACGAGGGCTTGCAGTTTAAAAATAGTCCGTGACACCAAATGCTCCCCAATTCAGTGATTTTAAACAGCAATAAGAGAAAAGAAAAGAGGAAGACTGCGATGCGGAGAGGAGGACAGGCTCAGTGAAAGTCGAAAGAAGAGAGAGACCGCGATGCGGAGAGGAGGACAGGCTCCGCGCGCTGCATCACGAGTCTGGGGAGGAGACGGTACGTTTAACTGATAAACGTTATGTAACTAATGGCAGGAGAAACGCCTAGAAACGCGGGACACAGCGGCGCTGCGTATGGGCTAAATTACAGCAACATTCAGGAAGATAATAAACAGGCATACAGCATAGGGACGGGGCTGACAGGGACATCCGGCCGTAGGCAGAAGCAGGTTTGTATTTCTGTAAACGCATAAGATGTCAAACGGCTCGCTAAAAAGCATTTATCCACCCCGCAGTGTCGCCTTTATTATGTTAAAAAGGGCAACTTTAGCATTACCATGGTTAGTTTAGCGTTACGCTGCGGGCGGCTTCCAGCACATTCGCCCAAACCGCCAACGATTCCGAAGCCGCCCGCCCGTCCGTCAGTCCGCCCCTCGGCTGTGCACGTACCATGTACCAAGTGCCGAGAATGATGGTGCCGGTCCGGACGTGGCAGCAGCCGCAGCATCGTGTCGAATAGAAGCGGCTGCGACTCGGCTTGTAGTGCGCACCACTGTCAATCTGCGGGAGAAACATCGCGCCCGACCTCGCCAAGCGCCGACTACCGACGGCTGGCCAAGCCTGCTGCGCCCCTACTGGCCGCTGCGCAATAAAAGAGCCGTACGCCTCTCCGGCTGACGTCACCGACAGGCGGCAAATATAACCAATGATAGAACAACAATAGTGGGGTGGGCGTACGCTTAATATTGATTGACACGTATATGCGCAAATGAGCAATTTCTCATAGATATATAAATAAATCACGGAAATGGTCTACGCTCGACAAACAGTTACGTTGGCCAATAGACGCATAAGAATAAAGACTGGGACCTAAGTTAGTGTTGATTGACTAAAAGTGACGCGAATGAATACTTTTGAATAACAAAGGAATTTTCTTACGCACTTGTTTTTGATCGCTGATTGATAATTATTTGGAAAAAGGTTGAAATAGTACGCCAGTTATTGTAATCTAGTGTTTTAACACTGGGCATTAAGCCTACTGTCAAACCTGGAAAACGAAATATGCAACATTTCTTACTACTGATGTTCCTAATATATAGCGCGTATATGGCTGTTACTCAAATTACTTTATGTGCCTTTATCATGTGTGTTGTTGTGGGTAATTGTTTATTTCCATTCTAGTGACACGTTGACTAATATTTTTATACCAGTCACACTTTACTACCGCCTTATATATATGTAAAAAACAGAAGGCTGCTAGAAAATGTAAATGTATTTTTGATCGTCAGAGATATTCTTGTGCAGAATGCAGAACTGGGATGACGCCTTGGTACGGCTGTCTGTCAGATTTTAATGCGCACACTGGCCTCATAGCTTTTCTTTAAAATGGGCACAGCGTTTGACCTACATTCTGCAAGCAAAACTGAAAATGAGCGCTGTACTTAACGGTGACCAGTGAGAAGAACCCAGTTTCAGAGCTTAGTTTCCTACGTTTAAATAATCTAATTTCTGACAGTTCACACACAGTTTACTATTATATCATATTGCAATACAGATAGTGACATTTCGGTAGATTCATATGTATATCCCAGATAGCACACATATGTTGAAGTGACATTGATTCCATATCAGACAAAAAGGTTAGAACAACGTTGATCTTTCACTTTATATCAACATTGAAAAAAGGTTTTGCCACCATCAGTTTTTCAATATTGAAAATCTGACCAAAAATCAATTCAGTTTCGATGCTGATAATTTAACACTGATCAAAATTAAACGCATTTAACTGTAATTCAACGTTGAAACAATAACATAATGGTATTGTGATAATTTTTCATCTTGGATGAATATATATTTTTCTCTGTTATACGTCATCCTTCCTTCTATCAGCGTGTCTAGATTGAGGTAGCATAGGGCGCAGGACGCAAACACATCGCAATGCAGAGACACCAGTCGACCAGATTATGTCCTTGGACTGTGGGGGGGACATCGGAGTTTCTAGGGAAAACTGTACAATACAAGGAGAGCATGCAGGATTCACGACAGTGCTATCCACTTAGCCATTGTGATGAAAAGACGTTTTATTTAAATAAACGTAGCACCAATAACATTTTTAAACTTTCTAAACCTTGGTACAAGTAGTAACTTAGCATAATAATAGCTTCTACAAAACTAGCCTCTACTCTTTTATATTGCTGAATGCCTAAAATAACAAAAATAATGGAAACTACTTTATTCACGAGAAAGGTCAAACGTAAAATAAACACTAAATTCTCATCAAAGGTAAATGTTAGACGTCATAAATATACATGTCAGTCTGAATAAACACCCAAGATAATGTTCAGCCTAATGCCAGTGGTACAAAACTTTGGTAGTGAACATACAGTCAGCAGAAAGCTTGATAAATCCACTTCCTTTGATTTGTTCTGCATCTGCATGGAAATTAAACAGCTATGGATTGGACCTGCTATCAGGAAGGACTTAAAGGGACCTCAACCCCTGTTAGAGTTTCCATCAGACTTCACTGAAGGAAGAATCCAGTGATGTACCGCAATGTGGGGCTTTCATCTAAAGAGCTATTTTAGGTTTCCTTATCTTCTGCATTTTACATCAAGGTTGTCAGTTACTGACAGCACCGTGTGCGTCGTGACTTCAAACTGTGACTGCACTCCATACGTAAGGACAATTTTAACTGCCAGAGAAAAAAATAATAAAAAAAGAATCTAAAGATTCATCCCTATTATTAACATGACCAACAGCTGAATCGGGTCTCAACTAAATGTAGTGGATTTTAAGAGCAGATGTTTTTCGTACAAAAACTTTACAAATGGAGGCCAGGATTAAAAAAAAAAAACGTGGGATTATGCAAGTTTTCCCAGAAAGTTTCTTTCGACATGCGAGAGTGTGATGATTCAGTGGCTGTGCCCACAGCGGCAGGAAGAGAACTTCCTCCTCCCTGTACGGGTATCTGCACCATCAACACGTTCCATTAGAGTACAATGTTTAAACACTGACCTCAGACCAGCACAACTGCTGGCGGGTCCTTAGATGGAAATGCATGCAGTTTATGTTGATAAGCAGAAGGTAAATGATGGTGAATCAAGACACAAAATCTGAGCTGGAGAATATGAAACACCCCCCACCCCCAAGAGGAAATGACAATCCAGGAGGACGTGGGAAACGAGAAGGAACCAAAGTCAGATGCATGACCTCCAAAAGCTGAGGGCAACATGGGAAAAACAGTGACTGCAGTCTGGCATGTCACTGGAGGCTTTTAAAACATCTGCACGTATATTTCGTACCACAGGCAGAAATCACACTGCAAACTGATTCTTCTTCGGTTCCATGTCCTCACTGCCTTTGCCAGGATGAGTCATCCTCTCAGCGTGCCGTGTGCATGGCGCACAGACCCAGATAACCCTGGGCGGCAGCACCGGAGCCTGGGGGCTGTGTGGCTCCATGTCCCTGTCCCATGGTTCAAAGCATTTAAAAAACTTGAAATTGTGCCACAAAGTTATTCATGGGGGAAACTAGATACAATAAGTCATAAAGAGTAACAGGTCCACCCTTTTCTAACAGCAAATTTAAATTTTATTTAAAAATGAATAGTATATATGAATGAATGTTTATGAGGGAATGAGGATGATGGATGGAGGGGGGGGGGGTATGGTGTCCTACCCTCACCAGGCATCTGTCAGATCCCGGCAAATGCGTGCTATGAGACAGTCCTTTTTGCGGTCTCAGAGAACATTACCCACAATACACTGCTCCCTGCGGGTCTCGAGCCTGAACGTCGTCTACATGTTGGCCCCAAGTTCAGTATGCAGGCCAGGGATGCTCCACTCTCTCTACCTCTGCTTCACCTCCTCTCTCTCCTTCTTTCTCTCTCTCTCTCACTCTCTCTCTCTCTCACTCTCTCTCTCTCTCACATTGTGACAATCTGTGACAGTGTTGTGCACACACCCCAGTACAGCATTGTCATTTTTGGCTCACGCTCCTCTCTGTGCGGCACTGCGATGACGTCAGGTCGTCTTCCTCACACCCCTCTTCTTCCTCCGGTGCTTCTTGGTGTTACTGTCTGGAGAGTTAGACAGAAGTAAATGTCACACCCCAACAAAACAAGGTGGAAATGCAGACACAGATGCGGGCAGGAGACTCACAGCCAGCAAGGTAACTGGCAGCAGCATGGCTTCCAGTAACAGCTCACTGGCTGGATGGAGAAATTTGCAGCTGCTCCTCTGCCCTTCAATCTCCCCCTCCTCCCTCACCCCTCTGCCCCACCAGACTCATCTCACTGTGCTGATTAAATTGTGTCCATGGTTTTTAATTCAGTTGATTTGCAGACCCCTAAATCCACAGCAACTTACCTTATGTAAAAAGAAGAGACATCCTGTCAATACGGTATCTGATGTCTGTGTAACATGTGGATGTTTGGTTGGTGAACTCACCATCGGTAAGCAGCTGGTCCGGCATGACCTTGCTCTCCGGCGGTGCCCGAACCTCCAGCCGATCCTTCTGCTTCCTCCCTGCTCCTGGACTCTGCAACAGCCCCAGCAGAGTCTCTCAAAGGGATCACTGTCTGCCATGTGGGTTTAAAATTCAGCTAGAAGCCCATGCCGGACACCAGAGAGCCAAGAGATTAAGGAGTTTAAGAAGTCAGGGGGAAAGGGCTTAAAGTGACTCAATAAACAAAGAGACCCTGAAGTGCCTAGAGAGGTTATAGGCTCCTCCGTCCAGCCAGAAGGCTGTCAGACCATGGCAGCCAGCAGAACGCATGGAACTTTACTGAAAATAAGGTTTGCCGAAGTGACAGATATAGCTTGACATTAATGAGACAGTTTTTCCTCACATGTGAAATTATCCTTTTATGTAATGGCTGGATGGATGGAGAAATTTGAAAAGGAATGATTTACCTTGAACCTAGTCTAGGTGCTGGATGTGTAAAAGGTGTCCCAGTGCCCTGTAATCGACTGGTATGCCATGCAGGATGTACCCAATGCTGTAATAGACTGGCATGCCCTGTGTCCTGCCCTGTACCCAGCCCTGTGATCTACCCTGTACCCAGCATTGCACCCAGCCCTGTGCCCTGTCCTGTACCCAGCCCTGGGCCCTGCCTTGTGACCTGCCCTGTGCCCAGTCTTGTCCCTGTGTGTTCATAGGATAAGTTCCAGTCCCCATTACATCCTGTCCTGTAATTTATGTACAGGGCAGATGAGAACTTGTACTGGACTTGTAGCCATAGATAATGCCGGGAGACGTTAGAGCAGCCCACATGACGGTGACTCACACCCACCTGGACCCCATTGTGAGGCAGCGTCATGTTGTCCCCTTGCCAGTTACCCCACTCCTCCCTGGGGGGTTTCCAATCCGAGGTCTGATCCATGTCCAGGGGGTCTTCTGTCAACAAACACATACCATCTACACTCCTCTCACAATGATATTAGCGTCTTTAGGAGCAAGGATTCCCCCAAACGGGCTTCAAATAACAAACAAGCAACCAAGACATGTGTGACAGTGGTGCCCCCTGCCAATGCCTCCTTAGGATTACATGTAAAACAAAGGTAGCTAACGGTCTGGCACCAAGGCGACGTTAGATTACACAGCGCTATGCAGATTTTCTAGCAAATATTTCTGTGATTCCTGCAAGCAACTGAAGAGCAGATGACATCCATTCAAGAGGGTCCATATCAAACCAACAGGGTATCAGGCGTAATCTGAGAAGATCTGAGACCAAAAAGTATAGCTTTAGCAGAGCACATTCAAAGCGCCGAAATGCACTAGGTTGGCACACTGTGCCTCTAATCACCAATGGCTGCCGCCATCCTTGCAGACAGTAACCCTGAAACCTCCACAAAGTTCATCTCATAGTGGTAGCAGATCGCTGGCATGTCCTTTACCGGCCTGGCTTTCAAGCAAAGGACACTGCTGGAGTTCACTCAGATCCCGCATAGATGTGTCAGTTAAGTGTGATACTGTTTTGTATCTGACCACACAGCAACGCTGACCCCTGCTGGGAAATGATGGTACTCCATGCTGAAGATACTGGGCGGTAGGATTAGGGCAAAACCAGAACAGAACATTTTAAATGAAGCATTGACATCTGGTTTCAGCTGCTTAGTAGAGATGCTGACATGTCTGCTCGATGAGATACGCACTCGTGGCCAAAAAAACGTGACGCATATCAGCATTTTAACAGTAAAGCACTTCTCTGCGGCAGTCTGGGAACATGCATACCTTACAAAGGAGTAAAGGAGGGGCACTAGTGTCACTTTGCAGGCCAATTACCTAAGCCTAGCCAGGCCTGCTCCATGTTCAGTGATGTCATCTGCATGCGCCACTTCCTGCTGGATGGACTGGGCTGTGGGGAGCCGTTGTCTAGGTAACCAGAGCAGAAACATCACTACTGCTGAGCAAAGTAGAAATATGTCCTTAACTACATTTGACAGCCATACAGGAGGTCAAAAACAGGAAAGTTTTAAGATGTGATATTAGGTACATAGTCTAACATTGATTGATAAAATGGTGTATGTGCCGATATATTCTTAGCTTCATATGCAATGTTCTGGACCTTGGTCCTGTCAAACAGCAGCTGTTCAGTATCTATGTGATGAGTATTAGCACGGCAGCCTGAACGTTTCTGTGTAGAGAGAAGCTCTCCACCCCCGGTCTCTCACAGCTGATGTCGGGGACGGTCCCGAAGGTGACCCGCTCTGTCACTACATCCTTCAGGTTCCATGTGCCTGACGGAGGCACCAAACAGGCAGTCAGAATGCTGCAATCAACTCACCAGGCTACATGACTTAGCGTGTTTTGTTTTCTCCAGTGAACTACCACTGACCTACGTGGGAGAAGATGTCGTCCTCCAGCCCAGCAGGGGGTGCCCATTCCACTGCCTGTCGGCCCGTCTTCCCCCAGTCATGGGGTCTAAAGTCCCTGTGTGGCCCGGTATTTAGGGGGTTCACGTTGTCCACCAGGGGGCGGACTTTCCTGCTCTGCAGTCCAGGGGCCTCTGACACAGTTAGGTCCGGCCTGCTGCTTCCTTCATGAGGGTGGGAAGCAGACAGAGGTTTGGATGAAACCATGACAGAGGCTTCAGTGACTGAAGCTGGACACACCCCCTGCTCCCAGGACACGCCCCCACTCGAGCACACACACACACACACACACAAACCTTAGTTACAGGACACATCCCCCATTTCATAGGACATATCCCCTGCTCACACATCCCTTGTTCATTCACAGCCCAGTCCTCCAACACACACGTGCAGATTGACACATTCCCAGTCCCTCACCCTTCCTCTTCATCCGCTCCTTCCTCAGTTGCCTCTTCTCCTTGCTGCTCATCTTCCTCTCCCACTCCCCTTTAAACAGAAAGACACAAATCTGACAGGATCTTGCCCCCCCCAGGGCCATTTCCCTCACAGCCACACATACCAGAGTCTTCCTCCTCACTGAGCTCCATGGAGGAAGAGCGATCCTTCAGCATAAAACTGCTCCTCTCCTCATCATCAGTCTTCACCTTCTTTTTCTTAGGCTTCTTAGACAAACAGAACATTGACACAGATTAATGCAGAGGACAGAAACGCGGCGAAAACAAACCCGGGTTGTCTGCAAATACCCTAAATGCCCTGCTGTCCTGTGTCCTCCTGCTCTCTGTGTTGGCGTCCTCAGGTGAGGCTGTGCGGGTCGCTCCGTTCAGCTGGTCCAGCTAACGGACAGAGACACGGGGACACCACGAAAAAACAGCCATCATTTCACACACATTAACTTGTCCGGAGCTCACTCTAACCAGAATAAGAAGATGCATGTCTAACAACAGCATATTTATATAGCAGAAGTTTATATAGAAGTTTCCTCTATTTTGAGAAGGTGGTGTCAGACTGAGGGCAACGGGGGGGGGGGGGGTTAACAAGAGCACAAAGAGCATTAGCGTTCACGGAAACCTGTCCCCCTCTGCTGGCTAACAGCGCCTGGCGGAGCCCGGGGCTGCGACAGGGACCCATCGGGAAACGGCCTATTTGCCCGTCAGCATGTTCCACACGGTGTCCCGCCCCTACATGTCCCAGGTAAATTCAGAGAGTAATAAACTAGCAGCAAACGGAAATCTGCCTGAAAACGCGTTTCTCGTAAGCTAATAAACATTAAGGACATCAGTTTTAGTTGTAAGCCCCAGTCAGCGTGATTTATTGCTGTTGTTTCCCATGCAGGATCCAGTAAGCAAGCTGGTAAATCACGGGCACGTAAATAACAGATGTGACGTACTGCGTCCTTCTCTTTCCTCTTTCTCTTCGTCGGCTCCTGCCCGTCTCTTCTGCCAGACACTGGGAAAGTGGATAATTGCCAGCTGTCCCCGACTGGGACTTTGTCCGTGGGGCCTCCACGCAGCTTTCTGGTGCTGATCCAGAGCACGCCGAGAAGAAGCGCGCCGGCGAGCAGCGCCGACAGCAGCCGCGGCAGGTCGGCCAGCTCCAGGCAGGCAGAGGCCAATGAATGCACCGTCAGCTCCGGCATGCTCCAGGCACAAGCGCGTCCAAGTCACCTACTCTTGCGCTTAAAAACCTTAAAATCAAATACTCTTTTAAATATATTTTTTTTCTATTTTGCCCGGTATTGTTTCACGTCCAGATTAGCAGACTCTCCCCTATAATAACAGGCGTGTGACGCGCGCTGGGAGAGAGAAGTGCGCAGATACAGCCGAGAAGATGACGATGACCATCAAAGTCAGCTCTGGTGTCGCCTTCCCAATCTCCTCTCCTCCATCGCTTTTATTTCCAACGATTAATTACCCAGGGCTCCTAGTTACCACCGGGTCACCAATGGAAAAAACGCACTGGGTTTGCAAATCAAATAATTAATTTCGCAGAATAAACCTCGTTTCCTGAAAATGTGCTAAATAGTGCAAATAAGGAGTCGAAGGCCGTTTTGTTTCCGTGTGATGCTCTAGGGAGCTCGCTCTCTCAGCGCCGCCGCCTTTGGTCCAGATTCGAGCAGCTCATCCTTCCTTTGTCCGGCTGATTACATCTCATCCCGGGTGCGAGTACCGCCACCACCGCTAGGTGGCAGGAGAGACGCGAAAACGCCGTGTGGTCCAATAGGTGCCTGTAATTATGAATATAAGGCCTTTTGACCTGCAGGCCAGTGTGGTCGAAAACAGATCTACACAATAATCCTGTTCACTTAAATTAATAATGATCCGAGGCTACAGTACCTCAGGTAACTGAGAAAAAGTCTTCTTTTATGAATTTACCCATTTCAAACAATAATGAAGAAGATGTGCTTTGAATAAAACATATTCCCTACAGGGTGTGAATTAAAAGGCACGTAATATGGCATGATTATTCGCAATGGCCGGTGGGATTGTGAATGATGAGCCTGCCTACACAGTAAAGCTGTGGTCTGTTATACATGAAAGATAAGTCACACTAGCACCAAAAAAAAGTAGTTCTCCTTTTGGACTTTTTGGCCTGATCGCAACCCCCTCATTCAGCTCTCTAGACGGCCGCAAAAGGACCCATTGAGGGAGTATCTCCGTAGAGGGATCCTTCAGGTTGGTTCCCACAGTCCACTAGGGCGGTGAGAGCACAGACCGTGAAAAGGTTAGCAGTGGCGTGAATGGACTGAGCAGGGCCTGCTTCAGTGGAAAGCCAGGAGTTCACACTTGGCAGGTGTGGCTGTTTGCCTGAAGGGCCGACTGCATCCCAGAAGGTGTATCCCAGCCGGTTTTCATCCTGCTGGGGCAGTTCTGTTCCCCATGGATAAAACCACCTGAGCATCACAGACCTGATGGTGTGACTGAGGACAGGAGAATTCGGCCCTGAGGCCTAACCCGTAGTCACATCAAACCAAAGGTCAGATTTCTTTTCCCGGCAGAATTGCGCAATAGCACTTTTGTGTGCCTTGCAAAAGCGACATTGCCGCAAGTTCATTAGCAGTGCAATAAACACGGCACACACACCTGCCTTTTGTGGAGAGAATATTTTGCGATTTCAGCCCTCACACACACTAAGGCTGCAAACACGTCCAGAATGAACGCCTTGACGTCAGGTGGACAGCAGGATTAGGTGATTGTTTGGACATTTTGGGTGGTGTCCCTGCTGAGAGTGCAGGAAGAACATCTCTCCTGTGCTTTTGGTCTCCAACAGCCTGGCCACATATCGAGGTCCTTAATGATTGTGTCACCTGCTGTCCACATGGGATCCCCCCTCTGCCCACCCCCATTTAAGTAACCTTTCTTACATCTTACAGCAGGCCAGTAAAGTGATGCATTTAACCGCAATCACATCTTGATGAGTTTTGACCTTTGGGCCTATTTTCACAGCCACAGAAGAAAAACATTATGTCCTTCATGCCTGCTTCTTAAAATGCAACAGCAACTTAATCGGCAATTACCGTTTATTAATGACAGACCTTGTGAGAGTCCGGTGCTGTTTTTCTGTGGAATAATGAGGAAGTTCTGCTTCGTGAGGTTTGTTCACTCAGCTCTTTTCTTCCTTTTCATTTACTTTGAGGCTGATTTCATCATGTATGCCTGGAAAAATAATTAGACGTTCACATTGAAACGGCACCATATGTTTATAGTTACTCTACGAATTGTGCTTACTGTTGATGTCCGCTGCCCATAACATGCTATTTATAAACATTTATAACCTTCACACAGTTTTCTTCCCTGAAACAGTAGAGAATGTTAATTTATCCATAAAGGTTAAGCAGAATAATGTACGTATAACACAAACATTCCTCAGTCTCTTTTCCAGAGGATTCTGGGTAAAAGCTGGATAAAAGTGTCGGGACTGAAAAAAAAAGTAGGTTTGTTCTTGATTAGTGGGAGTTTGTTCTTGTTTGCTCTTCTTCACCCACGGTATGATGTCACTTCCTGTGCCATGTACCGCAGCCCCTCTGTAACAGAAAGAGTCATAACAGAGATTTCTGCCACTAATCAGTGGTGCCTCCACATTAAAGGGCTTCACCAAAATACGGGACAGAAGGTCACTGTCTCTTTGTGAAAAGTCTGACGAGAGGAGTAGAGAGAAGCAGGCCTGACTTGCACAGACCCTGTGCCAGGCAGCCCTCTGATGCTGGGTGGGACTGGGTGGTCACTATCGGCTTCTTATCACGACGCGCCCAGGTGATGACAAGCCGCCAGACAGCGGTCCAGGCCTCCCCACATGCCAGTGATATGCTGGACATCCACTCTCTGCCACATGATGACAGCTCCAGAGCTGAGAACAAGATTAGCACGCCCTCAAAGTGCCCAGCAGCCTGTATCGATGACCGTGCCAAAAGACCCACATGTCCTGGAGCCAGCGTCGCTGGGAGCCATCGCGGTCCTGTGTCTGATGATGCAAGATGAGGCAGGACCTGCAGTTGGGAGCCTTTCACACCACACTGTTTTAATTGCAGAACTGTAAGCTCATCAAAACTACATTGCCTGTCTCCTCTGCAAAGCTGCTTGTAATATCACCTACATCTATAGCTATTATTTGCCCAATTTTATGTATATTCCTGCCTCTATTTTATTTTTGTTCTATGTACTGATTTGATACTTTTTCCTCATGATTGTCTGTTTAATTGTTCCCTTCTTGCAACCCCTTGCAATATAAACCTAATCCACACGGCCATATGATTCACACGACGCTAACCTGGCTCTCTGCGGTGTCCTCATTTCCCACAAAAAAGGAGAGTGTATGGTGGGGTGGGGACCCAGCTGGTGTCTCAAGGAGCATCTCAATAAATTCTCGCCCTTCCCTGGAAGAAACTCGCTCTTCATGCTTGGAAAACGCTCATTAAACACACCTCTCCAGTCATCACCTGTCATTTGAGTAAATAAAGGAGGGAATGTCCAGCAAGGCAGCTGTGGGGCATGTCGCTACTCTCAGCCGGACACTCTCCCCACGACCGACGCCCAGCCGCCAGGCCTACAAAAGGCACACTATCCTTCTGGCTGAGCTGGTGAGAACTGCTGTGCAGCTAAGTGCAACCC
>JAODKE010000028.1:20844624-20867817 GCA_026779605.1 Mormyrus hasselquistii | reverse complement strand
GTACTTTATATTTCTGCTCCCTGCATGGATTACCTTACATTTATCTATGTTAAATTTCATCTGCCAGGTATCAGCCCCGTCGTTAATTAAATCAAGATCCCATTGTAGCCTCTGTGCTGCTAATTCCTAATCTGCTACACCACCCACCTTGGTGTCATCTGCAAATTTAGCCAGTTTACTGTATGTATTGGTGTCAATATCATTAATGTAGATTAGGAAAAATAATGGTCCTAAAATTGAACCCTGTGATACCCCACTATAAAAGCAGGCCCACTGCAACATTGTGCCTCTAATAACTACCTGCTGCTTCCTGTCTGTTAACCAGTTTTCAATCCAAGCTGCTACAGTTCCTAAAATGTCTGCAGCCTTGAGCTTAAGCAGGAACCGTTTTTGGGGGACAACATGAAAGGCCTTCTGAAAACCTAAGTAGAAAGGAGAGGAGGAATGCCAGAAGGAGAGGGGGAAATGCCAGGAAGAGAGGGGGAAATGCCAGAAGGAGAGGAGGAATGCCAGAAGGAGAGGGGGAAATGCCAGAAGGAGAGGGGGAAATGCCAGAAGGAGAGGGGGAATGCCAGAAGGAGAGGGGGAAATGCCAGGAAGAGAGGGGGAAATATCAGGAGGAGAGGGAAATGTTGGAAAGAGAGGGGGAAATGCCAGGAAGAGAAGGGGAATTCCGGAAGGAGAGGGGGAAATGCCAGAAGGAGAGGGGGAAATGCCAGGAGGAGAGGGGGAAATGCCAGGAAGAGAAGGGGAATTCCGGAAGGAGAGGTGGAAATGCCAGAAGGAGAGGGGGAATGCAGGGGGGGGTGGAGGAATGGCAGAAGGAGAGGGGGAAATGCCAGGAGGAGAGGGGGAATGCAGGGACAGACAGACACACACAAACCCACATGCACACACAGAAGATTACACTACCAGTTTATTTCCTAACATTCCCTAAAGGTGCTTTGTAAGGAAGGACCGAGAGCCTGTATTTCAGGAGTTGTTTTGTTTGAAGCTGTTTTGGACACTTTCCTTCAAATTTGTCCACACAAAGACAGCAAAAGCCATAGACACACAAGACTGCACACGCAATGTGTCTCTGTCTCATTTCATCTAGAAGTGTTTGTGAGTAACTGAACAGTACAAGCGTCCCCCCCCCCCCCAACAGCATTCTGCAAAATGAAAGGCAGGTGGGGGGGTCTAAAAGGCACAGCAAGAGACGCTGTCAGCCCCCCCCCCCCCCCACCACAACCCCCCATATGCCACATGAAGCAGCTTCCTCTGCACGTGCCGCCCTGTGGGACATGCGGCTGCTTCCAGACAAAGCTGAGCCACACCAAAGGCCTGGGAAACAGGAAGTGTGGCAGGAAAACACAAAGACATTGATCAACATGTGCAGGAGTGAAGGATTATGGGAAATCGGTCTACTGTCATATCGCTTTCCAGGAAGCCAGCAACCGGCTGTATGTAGCCCCTTCAAGCCAAGTGTTTGAGACCCATAACATATTTCAGCTCCTGGCTTTCCTCTACCAATCACTGAATGGCTGAAGCCAGAATCCCAAAATGTCCCAGCAAATGCGACAAGTGAGGCTTAACTGACAGAGATAAATGCTGAGGCTGTCGCTTAGGGTTCCAGCAGGGGCCCACTCTGCCTAGGGAAAAATACAACAGTCAAGCTTATTAAATGTGGTGAATCGATCCCCACCCCCCTTGGCAAGCTTTACCATCTTTCTCATTTCTCCTACCCATGTCAGCCTGGGGCCCCCAGATACGTTAATCAACCCCTGTTGACTTGCTTCCAGAACTCGGCTCAATGCGAACGGAGTTTAAGCTGGCATGTCCACACACATACGCGGACGATTTCTTTTTTTTTTTGTTCAAAGGAAAGTCACTTCCTCATTAGTCAGCGGTGAAACGAGGGCGGTGATTTCAGACGTAGCCAGGCAGGAAGGTCCTGACTGGTGTGTATTCTGTGTAGGAGGTAATTCCCTACAAGATCGTGATGAGGGCCGGTTTGACGACCATGAAGCAATCACACGTAAAGACAGAAAGGTGCACGTTCACATCTTGCATGAGAATGCGCTGAGAATGCCCCTGCGACTAGAACCATGGCTGCAGACTTAGAGACGTAGCAGCCAGGTATAGACGGTCACACATGAAGACCACAGTGTCACCAGAAACAATTCAGCCAAGAGACACATGTGCAAAGAACAGATCTTTCAGGAAAATGATGGCCTTGTTCCACCACGGTGTGTTGAGAAGCTCTGCTGCCTTGAGATAGCACAGTGCCTCCTCCCACTGCCCCACTCCCAACCACAGCACCTCAGGAAGCATCTCTTTATTGCTACAGAAGATGTTTTATAATTTCATATATACCTTCCGCTGCTTTATTGTTGTTTTATTTTGCTTAATATTCCATAAAATTATATTTTTCTACATTCTCTTTGTTTATTTGTGCACTTTGTTCACTTGTCAATATTTTTTATTATTATTTTATTTTTCATTACTTGTCAGCACTGTGTGTATTGTCTTTGCGCCTTGTTTTTTTGCAGTAAATGTATGTTCGTCTGTGATCTGCATGCTTGCTTTCCTCCTAGGATCAATACACCTCACCCTAACCCTAACCCCACTTAACCTAAACCTAAACCTAACCTAACCTGGGAATACAGATCACCATATAACTGAAAAGTCCGGAGACTTCTTGAGACTTGCGGTGAGTGGTCAAGAAACGTGCTGTTGGGTAGGTCGTATTCGTAATTTGTGCTGAGGTAGCCAGAGGTATCTTACTCAAGTGTATTTTCTCCTGAGGAGTGATGGGGCTCCCGTTTGCATTGGCTAGATCATTTTGTGCGGTTGTCACTCTCAAATTGCTCCAGGCTTATACATTTAAATTAGCTTAGCACACTTCTCACGCGCTTCATTCCAAAGCAGCCAGCATTTTCTGCTGGATATTTTACCGGTTGAGTGCTATGATACTCGAACCGGCAGCTTTCGGCTCCTTGCACACTATGTGGCCATCCGCTCCAATCCATGGCAGAATCGGTGCCCTCAGTCAATGCTGGATTTACACCTGGAACACTAGAGAGCTCCTTTGCTGCACAAAGAACGATCTGCACGCCATAGATCTGAAGCACGTGGAAGACATACTGCCAATCAGCAGATACGTCAGTATGCCCACGCGCAGGAACACTGCTATGCAAACGTGTTATCGTGCAAAGTTACGCAAGTGGAGAGGAAACAGCAGGTAAGACACATGCACATGCGCACACACACACAGGTGGAATGAGGAAACGACCGGGTTGATAAATTGTGCTGCCTAGGCACCTACTCACCTGAGATGAACGAATCATCTGTGATCAGCTGACCCAGGGCGCTCCACCCGATTGGCTGGAGACGAGGCTCCGCCCCTCGCAGCTGCCTGCAGGCTTTGCCATTACCGTGACCGAGCCGAGAGTGGGTGCCAGCTGGCAGCCTTGCCGTGCGCTTTGCTGAGCACAGGCATGGATCTGTCCATTTGACACACCTGGGAGCTGATGAATAGAGGCTAACACCCTCGCCCACAGCTCCGCTAGCTACACGCCGCAGGCGCCCGCACAGCACGCCCAAATCGAACACTTCCTCTTCCATCCACCCGGCTGGCCACGGTTCACTGCCTGCGGTCACGACGGCCACATTAGTGCTGGCAGTAGCAAAACCCTGACTCTGAAGCGCAGACCCAGTGTGTGGTCGGCTTGACCGACTGGGTTTGGGTGCATTGTGATCTGCGGTCACCTGTCTCTGGTCTGGGGAGGTGTGTCGGAATCGTGGTTACTCTCTTTGTGTTTTCCTGTCGTGCTCTGCGGTTGTGAGACCCATGCTACCCATGATGCATTGCACCATTTCCCTCGCGCTTCGGGTTAGGGTTACTTTCTCCGGAATGACCTGTAAGCTGTCAAGTGCTGCAGCTTAGCACTTTAGTTTAGATCCAAGCCACAAGAACACCTTCAGAAAAAAAAAACACAAAAAAGAAAGAACCACAGTATCACGTAAAGCAGCACAGGGTAAAAAGGTTAATAGTAAGACAGCTACTGGACACTCATGTTAACAATTATGAGAGCAGTAGTCAAGGAGTAGATTTAAGATTATCTTTGGCTACGGCTCATGATCCGCAAAGAAAGAGTTAAGGAAACATTTCTTGATCATCAAAGAGCCTGGAGGCAAAATGAGTCATAATTACGGACATTTAGCGACACACCACATAGCTACGCGCGGTGAGCCTGGGATCGGCACAGGGTGCAGCCTGCTCCTGCCTCACTGCGGACTGCATCGCTCATCGCCGGGCAACAGCCGTGTTTTCCTCGGTCAGGCGGGGTTGGAGAGGGTGACAGTGGCATGCCCACATGCCTCGGGCCATCCCGTGATAACCTGGGGGGGGCTGCTGCTCAGGTTACACCTGGACGTGGACTCCGTGAGACAACAGCCTTGTTGGCTGCAGGGAGGTAATACAGAGCTGTTACAAAGCCTCTTTACAGCCCTGCAAGACTCTTTACCATCTAGGCCCCCTCTGGGCGACAGTCATTCGGGTCAAGGGGTCACTTCCTTTCGTCGGGGGGCTGTCCAAGCCCGCTGGCCAGAGGCCCGGATAGCACGTCGGGTTTGGTTCAGTTGGGTACCATTTGGTCTGCCGGGGGTTGTGGCATGTTGCCAGGGGAGACTAGAGGGCAACACCAGGACCCTGAGGAGTCTAAGAAGCAGCTCTGCCTCGGCACAGGAACGAGATCTGCGTTTGTGCTGACATCACGTCCCGTGTAGCGCTGCCCCCGTGCGGGTGACAGTCAGAAGGCCGCGCTGCACGGGGCACCGTCTCCGGCCGGGCGGCAGGGGCCTGAACACGAGCCTGATGACAGGGAGGTGCCCCCATTTTCTGTCAGATATTTGGACCTTCGGGGGCCGCTGGGGGTAGAGCGCAACAGGGGAGTCCCGTGAAGGATAATGATAGATTTACTTGGAGTGTGAGTCTGGGTATGTGTGTTTGAGGGTGTGGGTTATGTATATATTACATTGTGAGGACCAAATGTCCCCGCCATGTGATAAAAACCTGCTGTTTTGACAATGCGGGGACCATTTTTTCAGTCCCCACAAGGGGTAACTCAGTTAAAAATAAAAATCAGTGACTCCAATCAAAAACTAAAAATGCCTTGTATTTACTTTGGTTATTTATGGTTCAGGTTAGGGCTGGGATTGTAGTTATGCCTATAGAAATGAATGGACAGTCCTCACAAAGATATGAATACAAACCTGTGTGTGTCTTTGTGTGTGTGTGTGCGTGCACGTACCCCATGGCTGCAGATTGGCGGGACCTGGCCTGCCATGACAAGTGCCTTACAGTAAACACAGAAACGCCCAGCAATCTAGAACAATACACCCCCTCCCCCCCCCCCCAACATAAACTGTCTGCACCAGTCCACTGTCCTCACATATGCACGCGTACCCACACACACACATACAAACACACACACTATTTTAAGTTAATAAGTTGATGACTTCCTATACCACCAAAGAGCCAGTACGGCTGGAGCTGGGGGGGGGGGGTGTGGTGTGGAGCTGCAATCTTTGCCCTCTGAGTGAGACTCCTCCTAGATCAGGCTGGTGGGCGGGGCCGGCGAGTAGCTTCATGTCTGAAGGCGAATAGAATCCTTCCTTTGTGCTCCAGAGCCAACCCCCGCAGGGCAGGGTGCATCCGGCTCAAGCGGAGGGATAAAGGAGGAAGCGGGACACACACACACACACACACAAAGGTAATATAATGGCAGAGTGAAAATTACGCGCACACACCCTCAAAATGGATGGCTCTGCCTCATGCCCCTGGTGGGGGGGGGGGGGGGGCATTTTCTGTCCCCATCACCCCAGCCCGCTGAAAAAAAACAGCCAATTACAGGCTGTCCTGGGTGTTTCTCCTTCCCGCGCTTCCTGTGCTCAAACCACCACCATGCTGAGGGGTCCAGGGAGCTGGGTTCTGCCCAGACTTCTGTCGGACTTCTGGAGGCAAAGAGCGGGAGAACCTGCCCGATAATAGCTCTCAAACAGGGCTTACAGCCCTGGACTTCAGCCCAGTTGAGGCTGGCCCCGCCCTCATGAGGTCACCAATAAGGTGCACTAAACTTCCGTCCAGCCGCCCAGAGGAACCAGCAACATACCGAACATGTAGACAGAGGCAGAAACCTCAAGAACCATCCTGCTGGTTCTGCATCTTCAGCCATTAAATATAGACTGAACCCAAATGACGGCGGACAGGAGCTGCAGGCTCCTGCATCTCTTTGCGATCGAAGTTTTGGAGAACTGGTAGGAGACTCGGCTCTCTGTATTACAGTCCTAATCTTCCTAAACAGTTTTGGGTTGTAGATTGTCTAAAAGGTCATGTGATCAACATTCAATACTTTTCCCAGCCAATCAGGCAAAACAAACATCAGCTGTTAATACAAACTCAGGCTTCATCACCCAAGTCCAAAGGCTCCCCAAACTGGCTCTCATATTACAAGCCTCATTGTTCAATTCCAGTTTTATGGCTTAGATGGAATTTGCCCATCTTGACGGTTCACATTCATAAATACAGGTGACCAGTACGTAGCTTTAATATGAATAAAATATGAATAGAAACGCACCGGCCCCCCAGAACAGCCCGCATGCGCATACTGATACACCACCTGCATCACCAACAGCAAAAAAAAAAATAAAAATCCATGAAACTCATGGTATTAAAACTGACGAAATCAATGTTCTTTTCTGACTTGAAAAGATTGTATTTCTGTCCACATAGCCATCAGATGTCACATGAAGGCAGAAAAAAAAATTTTAAATCAAGATTTGAGGTCACTCGAAAATGGTAATGTGAATAAAGCCAGAATCACCACCGATTTGCGGCGCTCTGAAGTCAGCAAAAGTCAGCAAAGCTCATGAATTCCCACCCAAATCCTTTGCTCTCTAGCAGAAATTCCAGGCAAATGAATTTCAGCATTCCTTGGAAGAGCTCTCTGGGCCAGAAGCCGAGAGTCCTGGCTCCTTGACGACCGCCTCGAAGGCTGAAAATAGAACCCTCTCTGTTTTTGTAGCTCTTGGGATGAGCAGCCTGAGGCAGAATCAGCGGCAGAGATGAAGACCGCATTGGATGGAGAGCTTCTGGCCATCCACACCGGCCCCTGTAATTTTATGCTAGCTGCAAGTATTGAGGCAATGTTGCCCGCCGGTGTCTGAAGCAAGACCAGCTGCGGCCAAACAAAATCTTTCCTTGGAATCCAAGACCGGTTCTCCGCTGCGTTCATACATCACAAGTTACTGTACTGCTGATGGTGAAATTTGGGTGCGAGTCACAGGGTCCAGAGCGAGCGGCTATGGAAACAGACGCGCTTTCGAAAGACAAAAACACAGAGCTGCTGTTTCTTAGTGATAAAGTTCATATTTATTGCAAGTTGACCAACAAACTCAAGGGTAAATAAATAAGAAAAAAAAAATGGTACAAATTCCCCAAAGAAGGAAAAAGGGGGAGAAAAAAAAAAAATGTATACAAACATATCGATTTCCTCCATTGTACAGCAGAAACTGAATTTTTGGGAGTCCGCTGCAGAAAACAGACCTGGACTCCTGTCCCATACCTCATCTACAGAATGCAAAGGTCCCCAGACACTCGGGGACGGTCCCCGGGGGAGGGGGTGGCTGTCAGCGATTTCCCAGTGCTTAAGAAATGGGCCACAAATATCAAATAACTTGCCTGAAATAATCAAAACACATACACATTTGAAAAAAAAAAAAAGGCTTGTTGACTTTCAGCTTATAGCGAATGAGGGGCAGGTCACACCACCTTCACACCCCACAACGACACTTTACGATCCGGCAGAGCGACTGACATAGCTGTGCTAACACCATTCACAATGCCTTCGCTATGTGCTCATAGCCCAAGCGTGCCACAGTTGACGTCACTGATGTTGGTGAAGACCGTGATTGGTGGATTGTAAAAGACATTTTAAAAAAAAAAAAAAAAAAAGAAAAACCTTGTAGTCAGACTTGCTGACTGATTCTTATTGGGACCGACTGTGTGCCAGCTACAGACTGGCAGCTTGTTGCCGTGAGAACAGCACACTCTACAACATCTGTCCACCAATCTGCGGTTTCCGTGACGTTCTGGCTCGGAGCGGTTCCGTTCTGTTTGGTCCGCCGCCATTTATCACCGAATGCAGAACGAACAAGAGCAGCAACTATTCCACTCCCCCGGAAGAGGCGTGGGGGGCAAAGTTGCGTTGTTATTCAGACAAAGTGCGCTTTGTGACGTCTCAGAGACACAGATCCAGCTCCAGGTCATAGAGGCTGTGAAGCAAAAGACATTAGCAGACAGCCTGGGGGGGGGGCAACCCAAAAAGCTTCAGAAAATCAGATAGAAGAGCTGTACAGCTAAATATAAAGAAGAGACGGGGGTGGGGGGGGGGGGAGGAGAGAGAGACAGACCTTTTCATTCTTAAAAGAGCAAAGAATCAGCTGAAGAGCTGCTCAGCAGACGAACACACACAGGTTAATGTCCCAGAGAGCACACGGACACGCCCCAGTCCCCCCACCCAGAAAACCAGCAAGATCCTCAAGACGGCCACACCAAGGCCATCTTGGGATGAGCTTAGACACAATGCCTGCCACAGACATTCCCATGTGGGCATGGAAGATAAGGATAGTTGCATCTGTGCTAAAAGCCAGAGCAAGTTTGGCGAGAGGAACCCAATGCGACGGTAATGAACGACGCTCGTCAAGCCTACATCTTTGTGATTACCCCCCCACCCCCCCCCCCCAAAAAAAAAAAAAAAAAAAAAAAAAAAAAAAAAAAAAAAAAAAAAAAAAAAAAAAAAAAACTATTATCAGTAGGCACAATCACAAACAGAACTGCTCCATCAGTGTTTGATCTCGTCCAGCACTTGGGGGGGGGGGGGGGGGGCCCAGTTCAACATCCAGTACTGCATGACATTTTGCAGAAAACATAAGAAGTTGGTACAGAAATGCAGTCTGATCGTCAGTGAATGTAGGACAAGGCTCAGAGACGTTCTACCCAGCCAAAAAGAAATGGACCCCCTCCCCCTACCTGTCAAGAAGGCAAAACAACCAACACCTCTTAAGTGAGGAACCCAACCAACATCTCTTAAGTGAGGAACCCCACCACGAGAAAAGGCAAATGTGTGACATTATGGGGCGTACGTAGAACCGGGGGGGGCCGTGGGTGGGGGTAAGGCAGACTACGCTGGGGCCTACGCCAGGAACTCCTCCTGGGCCTGTGGCCGCTGGTAGCCGACGTTGGGGTGGTTGTGTTCGTCCAGAGAATAACTGCCCTCGTCCTTCTTCTTCATGCGGTAGACCATGAGGGATACCAAGAGGACAGCTAAGGCCAAGCCCACCACGCCTCCGGAAATCACACCTGGGGGGGGCAGAATCAGAGCTGGAGTTAGCTATATAATTGCGTGGAACTCCCAGCTTGGATTTCTGGGAGCCTGCAGCATGCACGTGGGATTCACAATACATTCTTCCTACCAAGATCCATCAGATCTGGTTCACAGTGGGGCTCAGACACAAGAACCATCAGTTTGGTACCAAGTCGACATGGTTTGGCAGAGAACATGAACACTGGCCCAAAGGCTGGACAGCCAAACGGCCACTTCCGCGCAGACGGACCGCTCCCAAATCAATGTGCCCGCCTGGAGACACCTACCAGCAAGGACCTCCTTCCTGTCCAGCAGCGACTGGCTCTGCCCTGCTGTCTCCGGGATCTGCTGCGGTTCAAGCTCATTCTCAATGAAGATGTCATTATCTTTCTGGAAGACGGCATTAAGAAGCCTCAAATGAATTCCTAAACATCAACATCATACCTTTAAGTTGAATTTACCGTCATAAAAACATGTGTACTTCAAGTTAAGATATGACCCGTGTGCAATGTTCCTAACCCTAACCATGTTAGATGAAAAGGCATTTAACTCATGCTACCTCATACCACTGCTTAGGCACAGCAACACTGCTGCTGTCAGTAATGTGCTTTTTTTTGTGAAGGTTTGACCAGGTAAGGTGGACCTTCCTTACCTCTACCTCACTGCCCACAAGACTTCTCCTGCCCCCAATTATAATCGGTTGCTCAGACACCGTTGGAAGCGAAGTGGGAATGTGCTCAGATTCAGGCACGACTGGAAGCTTCAGCATCACCGCTGTGGTGTTGACGTGCATCACGGCGGTCGTGGTTGGGATGGTCGTCGAGTGGGATGGAGGAGCGGCAGTCTTATCATGGAAGCCCATGCCGGCTTGAGGCTGGGCCTTTGTGGGGCGGGACGTGGAATGTTCTTCGTGGGCATCGGGACTGGCTGAAGTAGTCTGCCCATGAAGTCGGTGCTCAGTCACCACACCGCCTTCTGCTGGAGCTTCTGCAGTGTGGTGGGTGGTTACCACAGCGCTCGCTGCAGTGGAGGGTGAAGCCTGGGAGGTCACTGCCCTTTCTGGATCATGCGCGAGGACTTGATTCCGCGCCGTTGTCGTAGAAACGTGTGTGGTGTCCAAGGAGGGTGTCGAGATGTCATCTAGATCCAAAAAGAAAACGAGGTTAAGTTAAAAATAGGGCTTGAACACGTGAGGCTTTCAGTCTGCCAGAAAACAGAGCCCTTGCAAGCAGCTTCCCCACACCTGCCCGCAAAAAAACAATGTGCTGTGGCAAGTCAGGCGGGGGCCAGAGTTTAGAGGGGGGTCAGCCCCCACATCCAGCAGAGCACCAATTAACTGCAGGATGCTAAACAGATCATCCCTCTTTACAAAGGAGAAGAAGCCTTTATATTACTATGATAACGTGGTAATTCGCCACACTAAAAAGGAGAACCATTTATAAAACACTTAATGGCTCAAAATCTGCCTTTACAGCACTTCCTGAAAGGACTTCAGAAGCCAGGTTGCCTAGTCCTGCCACACAGCCGATCAAAACTCAGTGTTTAGGTTTGAAGAGTTTCTCGAGTCACACAATGACAGGGGGGCGGGGTCCGTACCATCGTCGCCTGAGCCAGAGCCAGAGATTTCCAGGTCGTCTCCTGATGCATCCTGGTCATCTGGAGGACTCCAGTCCTGCTGAAAGAAAGGGAGACCATCAGCTTTGTGGTCTGAGGGCAGTGCGGTCGGATCCCGGGTGCAGGGTCCGGTGTGAGGACACATGAAGGAACACCAGGGACAATAAGCAGGATCAGAGCCCCACAGAAACGATGCCAGTTGGTGAAACACGATACTGCTGAATCAGGGAGCCGTCTGCACAAGCAGAAGTCGGTTTTATCTCTTGGGGAAAAAAATAAAAAAAAAAAAAAAATGCGATTGTCTTTGAGAGGGAAAGAACATTTAAAATATTGGCCCACAGAGCCGCCCTGTTAGATAACTAAAATCAACTCTTAAATCACAGCAGCGTGAAGGTCTGGGCTTGCACTCCAGTTCAAAGGAAGCGGAGGCAATTCACACATCTCACGTTCCCACGGTGGGAGACGACGCAGCGTTGGCGTGCGGTTTATTGCATCCCTGACAGTTGACTCACAGGATAAACGGGTCCAGACCATTGCAGACGCCACCCAAACAGCAGGCTGGCCTACTCACACGAGGAGCCCCAACATGGACACGCCACACTCATGTGACACGGGAGAGCCGCTGTGACGCGGGAAACAGCATGCACCCTTGCCGGCCAGGTGGGACGCCCAAACACTGCCGCAGCCGCATTCGTTTATTTAGGAGATTCTTTTGGCCAAAGTGACATAAGCCAGAGTCGGACAGTCCCTGGAGCGACTGGGGATTAAAGGTCTTATTCTGGTGCCTGATGGGGATTTGATTCGGCGACCTTTGGACCTCAGGCACGACATCACTCGACGTCCTCCGAACCCACTGAGCTGCACACTGCCCCCATTTTGAAAACCCAGTTTCACAATACTGAGCTCCAGCAAGGCTCGCAGAGCGAGTTGTTTGCTTGATAAATATTGTGTTGCCGTCTACAAACCTGGGGAGGGGGAAAAAAAGTGACTGAACAAAGGAACAAAACAGCAGGATAAAAAGACGAAGTCGGGATGGCTAGACGAGTTCCCGACTCCTAAACAAAGGTTCTTTGTGGTCTCGTGTACAGCAGTGTGTTAACCCTGCACCAGCAAACATCTCCGGCATGAAAAAGCACCAGGGCACGTCAAAAAATACCTGTCAGTCATTCAGCTCCAGCACAAGGTCACTCATTCCCCCACTGTCCCACACAAAGACACACACCATTTCTGAAGGACATCTGCCAGAAGTTCTCAGATGATACCTGTAGCACCCTCAAAGTCACCCAACTGAACGGTAAAGGGTGAAAATCATTAAAAAATAATCTCCATGTTTCTAATAGTTGGGCTGTTTCCCAGCAGGCAAAGTGTTCCTAGATGCAGCCACTGGCGAGGGCGGGGGTGGGAGGGGGGCACATTCCTAGCCATCTAAGGTAAGGCCTGGGTGGCGGGCTGGGAGCAAACCTCCTCCAGTTTGTTTAAACTCGGACCTCAATGCTTGCAGCCCGGCCGGCCGGCCTTCCATGGCACCGGGGATCTCATTGCTTAATGCCCGGCCAGGAGGCCTGCCTTCCATAGCACCGGGGATCTCACTGCTTAAGGCTGGTAGGTACACACCTTTTCCCCAGTGACAGAAATAACTGGTACAAACCAACAAAGCCCCACCATAGGGGTTGGACCTCAGTGAAGTTCAGCCAGAAGAACAGTCGGCCCTTGGTCCTAGGTCTAGACACTGTCCTAGCCGAGGAGGATGTCTGGACCCTCACCCACAGAGATGCTGCTTCGGAAACATTAATAATTTAACATTGGAGACGAAGGGATCAAAAGAAAAAGAAAAAAAGAAACCACCAAGAAGCATGAGGGGGCATGGAAGGGGCAAGTAACCCAAAGCATGACCCCCCCCCTCCATTTTGACACTCAAACAGCTACCAGGACACCAAAATCTGCATCCAAAGTCAGGAAAAAAAAAAGCGAACACCGAAAAAAGGCCGTAGAGGCTTAAAATCTCATTAGGAACGACGACAAAGGATAGAAGCCGAGAAAGACCCATTTCATCTCTGCTAAAAGGTGACAGCCAATCAGAGGAAGGCAAGGAAGAGGTGGGGCCAGCTGGAGTCTCAGTCCATCCGTCTGTCCTCAAGGCGCCATCATGGCCAGCTGCATATCCTCGGCTTGGGGGGGGGAGGGTCATGCATCACTGTGCTGCTCTTCCCAGACGCTGCCAAGGCGCCCCCAGCAGGCAGACAGGGGGTCAGCACATCAGGGTCCTCCTCAGGCAGAGTGAGTGAGAGGGAGTCCCATGATGTGCATTCAAGGAGGATATAGCTGCCTGCATCCATCCCATGACATGAAATGGTGAGAGGGGGGACAGACAGAATATACCACCCCCCCAGCATCTCAGCTCAAGGACACCCCCAACCCTCACTCCCACTGCTACAAAGCAAGGAAGTGTGCCACTGCACCCATGTTGAAGACAAACTCCCCCCCGAAGCAGGGTATGCCAGGGTGGGTGGCATACTTAAACTCACAATTGTCACGTCAACAGTTCATATCACAGACATCTAAACACGCTTCCTGATAGCCATTTCCTGCTTCCTCTGCTGCTTGATGTTAAAATATTCACACTGCTAGCAAAAATAGTCTGACCAAGGATGCCGTTGGGAGTCATGTAAATATTATTCATTCTTCCGCTGATACCGTCACTGTAAACAACAGGCAGCTGCTAAGGACAGAAGGCGCTACTAGTATCAAAGTGTTGGACTGAATCATGGGGGACTGTCCCAGGTGTCACCCGAAAACGTGTGCCGTCTCATCCTAGTGTCCCCGGAAAACACGGCAGCCGAGCGCCTGCTGAGGACATCCTGAGGACAGCTGGGACACACTTCTGCGTTGGGTAGAGACAGATTACTGGCCCCTGGCTCCCAATGATTCATGAGCCTATCCTGATCACTGACCATGGCCAAGAGCAGATTTCCTGCTTGGTTGTTACTTACCGACCAATTGGCAATCTAAATGGATGACCAAAGGGATACTGGGCAGAGTGGGACTCCCAGTCCCCTGCCCGTTTGGTTGAGTGGAGACAGGAGACCAAAACAGATCTGGGAATGGGACTTCACCCACCAAACCAGCTGCTGCGTTGTCCCTCCAAAAAGTGTTTGTGGGAGCACAGAGCAGATGACATGACGGTGCCCAGACATCCTGGTATCAGCATCCAATCTTTGGGAAAGCAGAAGCTGCTGTGACAGCCTCTTATCTGTGTCTTTATAAAGGGGGGGGGTCCGTCCATCTGCCTGGTCTCTCCCAGGTCCTCCACAGCAGCTACCTGAGCTCCCATCTCTATCCAGCCAAACCACTCAGATAAAAGGCCGTTATTAACTGCTGGAAGCCCTGGAATGTGGGTGGGGGGCTTTGATTATCCAGGAAGCACTGACAGACCAAACTCATCACCTTGGGGGAGGGGGGGCGTGAGACATGGGGGGGAAATCCCAGCCGCTACAGCACCTTTGAAGGCCAACCAACCGGCAACCAAAGTCATCAGCATCCAGTACGGCGCTCTGCAAGCCGGGGGGGGGGGCTCGGCGCTGAAGGACACCCTCCATCTGGGGGGGTGAGCGCCGGACCAGCCCGACCCAGACATGGGTAAATGCGAAAGGTTTCACCACACAAGAATCCCGCGCTCACCAGCTCATAAAACAGCACTTTGCACAGCCAAACATTTTGGACAGGCTGTCAAATTAAAAACGGGACCACCCGACGAGAAACAGATCCGAAATACCTCCATTCCATCCCGAGGCGAGGGGTGGGGGGAAAGGGGGGGGGAGCAGTGTTAATAGCTACAAAGCAGCTAGATTGACAGCAGCAGCATTCCTCTAAAACCCAATCATGCTCTTTTACGCGGCCCTACCAAAAGGTGAAATAACTCTGATCTAGGTGGTGTGACATTTAAAATTAGTCAAATCTAAGCCAGCATTCCCATGAACGCACACAAGCGCAGGCATGTCAGCCATGTACACGTGTAGTTCACTGGAATGACCCCCCCCCCCCCCTTTGTTCAATTTAGACAAGGGGATAAACAGCCAGCAATAACCGGGGGGGCGGGGACACCCTTGCCAGCAGTCATGACTCACAGCGCATAGGCAGGGGGGGCCGCACCCTGCTGGGCTCTGATTGGACAAGAGAACATGGAGGCATGTTACACTCAAGTCCAACTCAGGCCACTGCCCTCATTACGACCAACAGCTATATGAACAAATCCGGCTTAATGTCCAAGCCTGAAGCACAAACACACATCCTCCCTGAACAAGCAACCTCCTTCACAGCAAGGGGTCTACCTTAAATTACACATCGCTGCAGGTTCTCATCAGAAACGCCACAATATGACTGAAAGTGAGCAAAGCAAATCCCACCTTGCCTGTCCAATCTCCTTTGACAGCTGTGAATTTACCAATTAATTAATGTGAATGTTAATTAGGAATCCGCATGGAGCGCCGATCGCCAAGCTACGGAGCCAGGAGGGCAGATGGTGCTCGGAATGAGTCCGCCAGCACCAGCACCGGGGCCTTAACGCACAGGGCCAGCATGTCCTCACCGCCACACGACACGAGCCCAGCTAGGTTCGCGCACGAGACATATTCATGAGCTTCATGCCAATAAAAACGCTTAAAAAAAAAAAAAAAAAAAAAAAACGGTCACATGATTGTCAGATTGGGGCTTCCACGGTTTACGCGTCTCTTTGGAACCGATCCTAAACAAACACTGTATGATGCCAAACAAACTGCTCCGTTACCAGACATCGTCTGAATGCGGAATCTCTCACCGTTGGGTACAATGTGAAATACAGAAAGTTGCAAAACGGAACGTAAATCCACGCAAAGAAATCAGCGCAGGCAGAGGTCTATGGTGGAACCAGAACCATGGCATTCCTCGCACAGAGGAACCACCTCCGACCAAATCAGCTGCCAACCAAGGCCACTTCATTCCCAGTGGTACCACCAGCAGAGACGCAGACGGGCACTGAGCCATTTCTGTCTGCTGCCGGATATGTCAGATGGGAACAACAACAAACTCACAAATACAGGAAGCTCTGCTGAGCCACAAGAGCAGGTGGAACCAGCAGACACACGAGCAGAACGCTGAAGTGGTACTTTGCTGGTCTGATCTAGTTACTGGAGGGAATGTAACGAAACGCAAGAACAAATAAAAATAAAAAAAAACAACTCCAACCCACCCGTCTGTGACATTCACGGAAACCCAGCCTGTCACTAGATTAGGCTGTGAAGGTGACCTGCTTTACACTCAGACTGCATACCTGGCCAGATGGTCACCAGGTGCCCCTCAAGTTCCTCCAGCACCCTGGACACATGCACACCTTTCTGAAAGGCACTTTGTGGTTAGATGTCTGCAGATACCCATACACAGCAACTTTAACCCAACGAAAGCTGGTAAGAGACGAACAAGAGCAACAAGCAAACTTCCTAAATCGCAAAGAAACCTGTGCAGCTCAACCTCCAACTGGACCTACCCACCCCCAAAAAAAACCTATCCTGGCTACCCACCAAGTTCAGGTGAGCTGGGTGCAGTTCTGCTTTTCCTCTTCCCCTCCCATAGCTCACAGCCTGATTTCCTCACGCGAAAAGCCTAACAGGGTGATTCTGCGCTTGCCTGCCTCCCCCCAATTCAAAGCACTTCGTTCTTTCGGGCACCGGTCCACGTCCTTAAAGCAAGTGTGTCAAACTGCAGTCCTGGGGGGCCGGAGCCCTGCACGTTTTTGGGTGTCCCATCATTTAACGCACCTGATTCAACTCAGTGTGCTCATTACCACACAGCTCTTGAGCTGAATCATTTTTCGTGGAACAGGGAAAGAACCAAGATACACAGGGTTCAGGCTCTCCATGACTGCAGTTTGACACCCCTGCCTTAGAGTCACACCGCCAGCCCAGAGACCTGATCCGATAGGAAGAGGAACCTCACTCATCCCGGCATTGAAGGTGGATAGGATCTGCGCGTTTGGACGTTTACAAATCGCAGGAAGGCAGCAGATTTCCACTCCAGCGGCTTGTGTCTAGACTGAAAACAAACATTCACGGCAGCTGGAGACGGAAAGAAACTGCCAGAGAGCTTTAGAAATCCTATAAAAGGCCTGACCGATTGAAATAATTATTTATGAAATCACAGTAGCCGAGTTGCCTTTTTTTCTTTTAATAAACTTCCCAGCCAAGGTTAGAGAGCGCTTGACGTCCAAAGGGGCAATGCCTGAGCGATGACACTGCGGCTGCGGCTCCGGGAAACGACCGGCATCCAGCGGCCGGCCAGGAAGCTTTCCCCGAAAAGAGACTTGCCGTGCGCCAATTATGGCTAAGGGCGCAAAAACGAAAGCGCGCATAGGGCCTGTAGGTTAAGACGTAAAAGCCAAAACTAACAATAAAAAAAGCTGAAAATTAAATCAATGTCGGCATGTGCTTTAACGTCAAGCTAGAGATAATTACATCCAGGAATCGTTACGAAGACTGTTTCATAGTCATTGCATTTAAAGGGTTATAAAAAACGCACTGGCCGCTGGCAGGGTGCCGCACTTAAAACTTTAATTAAGGGGTGGCTTTTGAAAGGCAATAAGTAGGCAATAAAAGACAGACCTTCTGCTGAAAAGAAGAGAGAACTGGCAAAAGAAGTTACACAGATATACATACAGTCAGGAAAAACTAACTTCGCCCAATTCCCAGCGGGAAGGATATGGCGGAACTGGAGAAACTATAGGATCGTGTGTTTCTGTTCCCTTCTAATGTCTACTTTACGCTGGCGTATAGTTATAAATAAGGCAGTTTTAAACATCACAGCACATGTATTTAAAAGCGCTTTCGATCATTTAGAAGATTATCGTGAATAGGGAGGCATGGTTCCAGATTACGTCTCAGATCCGTCCCTGTCCGACTCCCGGATCCCGGAGTCGCCGCACTGGCCAGGAGCGCACTTTCCACTTCGACTCATCGGACTGTGTCGTGACTCCCCGGCGCAGAAAAAGCACTGAAATAAAGTCTAAACTCACCGAAAGTGTGCCGGGGATCCAGACAGTAGCGAGCAGCAGCGCCAGCAGAAATCGCATTCTTTTACGGTTTAGTTTGGTAAATTTAAAAAAAAATATCCGCTTTTATCCACACAGTATCGACCACGACTCCTCGCCGCGATATAATAGCCGCGCATCGGCGGTGACTGCAATAAAGATGAACTCCTCGGCTGTGGTGGCCCCTCCTTCTACCCGATCGGCGTGAAATTACCCAAGGTAGATTAACAGGATCCACCCTCCGCCCAAATTTGGAAACATCCGCCCAGAAAGCTCGGCTTTCGGAGGACTCTGCAAGGCAGCGCTGTCCGAGCTTTGCGGAGGGTAGACGACACTTTCACTTACATTTAATTTATTTAGCAGTCATTTTATCCAAAAAAGTACCAGAGCCCTGTTCAGAGACCCATGTAAAACCACCCCATTAACTCTGATTTGAACCAACAACCTTCCACTCAGCCGCAGCATTATAATCCACTGAGTGGCTCAAGCTGTCCCGTCTCCATAGCTTGTCATACAAACTGTTAATCGAGGTGCCGCTGCACACTGGGCTGCTGGACACCGGTGGTGCCTGAATATGATGTGAAATGGGATAAACAGCCTTTTTAAAGCAGGAAGCATCTCTGTGTGACTGGCCGGCCATCGCCATGCCGGTTCTGACTCCCACTCACTGTCTGCAGGGGTTATGCTTTCATTGTTTAGTACATTGACAGCTCAGATCCAGCTTCAATCCATCAGCTTTTTTCCATCGATATGGCATAAAATGCTGTGTCCTTGCAGAGAGTTGGGATAGGGCATTTAAAAACCAGATAAACGAAATTGGATATACAAGATGCTTTTACACAACCAAGCATTTATGTGTATTATACACCTCAATATATTAATATTGGCAGACAGTGCATCAGGAGACGAACAGAGGGACAACCCCAACTTTGCCTGTACAAAGGCTGTACATACACAGCACACACATCCCACCTATGCCCTACAGGCACCATACACATCCCACAAACATCCTACAGACACACTACAGACACCACACATGCTCCACAAACACCGCATACATCCCACCTATGCCCTTCATATGCCATACACATCCCACACACGCTCCACAGGCACCACACACATCCCACAAACACCATGCAGACACCGCACACAGCCCAGCTATGCCCCACAGGCACCACTCACTTCCCACAAAACACACCACAGACACTGCACACATCCCACACACCCCATGGACACCACATAGACACACCTTGGCGAGTACTCTGTCTGAAGGACAAAAACACCACATATCTGGATGTGCGAAGTGTGAGCGGACCCCCCAGGGGCAGGGAACGTGCTTTTGAACCAGCAGAAATGCATGTGACAACTGCCCTCGAGTTGGATATGAGAGATGACAATGGATTGAATTTCCAGGGGGTGACAGACCCATTAATGTGCCAAACCTGAATCCATCCAGCTGTAGAGGTGGAGCTCTGGATCAAAGGCAGGTCAGGCACCACAGGGCACCAGACCATGCCAACTGCACCCACACAGTGCCATGGCGACCAGGGAAACAGCTGGAGTTTAATAGTTGCTGATGCTTCAAATGAATCAGCCAAAATATTAGAGAAGATTAACTAAGACTGCTCAGGATTGGCGTTTGGAAGATGATGGGATCATTAGCCTGCTGTCGCCTTCCAGGGCGAGAAGGGACCTGTCATTGTCACAATCATGCCACTGGCCACAAAGCAGCCCCACAATTAATCCCAACGTGAATCACATGCAGGAGGAGGGAGGGGAAAAAAACAAGAAGTCCTCATTAGATGTGGTCGCATTAACGGACACGTCCTCGGGCCCCTTCCAGAGGTTGCCTTAGCTCACAGTGTCTAAGTAGGACAGTCAGTGAGGTGAGACACGCCCGCAGATCAGGTGTCGCAGAAAATTTATATCTGCAGCCATTTTCACCATACGATCCCCGGCCACATCAGTCGCACGGAATGTCACTCGGGGCGATGGAGCACGGTTTGGCGGATGCTCAGGTCAGAAAGTCACCAGCACTTATCAATGCATCTCCATGATCCAGCTTCAGAAGAGAGAATCAAAAAGAATCCAGAGCCATGGAAACGGACATGTCTTACTGTGAGGAAATCAACTCACCCGATGAAAGGTTATCAAATCATTAACTGGTCTGAGGTTCCGAGTCACGGAAGAGCCAACAGTAAGGTCGTTATTGATGAAAGCGATGTTGTGTGATTCAGCGTTAATTTGTGGGAAGGCTGGCTGATTTTTTCGCGATTGGGAAATCCTAGGTGGTGAAAGTGGTTTATTTAAGATAAAAACCTTTTAGAAAACCCTTCCATGGAAGGGGGTTCCTGGTGATGTGGCATAAAGCCACAGCGGGCGTGGAGAAGAGAGACCCCTCACCTATATGCTCTCCCCTAGTGGAGGGACCCTGAGCTGCTTCTCCTCCAGCTTTGTCAGTTCGGTCCTGGCCAGCAAGCGCTCGAATGGGCTGCCAGTCAGCACCCTGGTGGGACCCATGACCACCGCTGGCAGACGACTGCCTACCTGGCCGTTCAGCTGAGCACACACTCCCGACACACACAGAGAGCTGCCCCAGTTTACTCACCCATCACTTCCTGTCTCGGTGTGTAGGGGCGCCCAGGCTGACTCAAACCTGAATCCTGCCCTGAAACATTCATCATTGCCAACAGTGTCATGTTTAGTAAATGCCCCCCCTGCCTCCCCAAGCCCTGTAAACACGCAACGCGTACGTCAGGCGGCAGTGACGGAAATCTGTAGGGAGGCATCTTCTCCCTACCTGATGAATAACTGCCCTGTAACCCGTGATGATCATTCCTAATCCTGCGCCAGTGAGGTCATCACACTCACCTCTCCCTCTCTTGCATTTCAGGGTCAGTGATTTCGCTCTTTCACTTGGGGGGGGGGATCCTCTACCCCCACCCCACGCTCACTGCTTTGGATAAAAGCGTTTGCTATGTCAAGAAGTTGGATGACTGGAACCCCAGCCTGTGGTGTAATATCCTTGAGGTTATATGTAACATTTCAACACCGCGGGGTAAAAGTTCTCAAACAGAACTAGACCGTTGGTTTAAGGCCAATTTTGCTCTGTAAACCAAGCTGCTGCAGTACAATATTCCACTATGTTAACAGGTATGTTTGGAGAAAATCAGAGCCAGGAGCAGCTTTTTGGTTCAAACAGCAGTACGTGAGAACGCAGCTTAACAAGCCGCCTAAGCTGCGGACGCTCCCAGCTGCTGACGAGTCGCATGGAAAGATGGGCAGGTCCTTCAAGGCCACCGATACTGACAGTGTGTAAATCAGAGGCAAGCAGAAGCAGGCTCTGAAACCCTCAGCCCCTCCCACTTCTCGGCCCGAGGCCGCGGACCACTTATCCACCCAGCTGGGCGGGGGTGGGGGCCACTCCTACGGGGCCGGGGAGCCTATCCCAGAGCTGGCACCCTGCGAGGCTCATTGGGTCGGAGTTCCCAGCCAGCGATGGGACTGGCGGCAGACAGCTGAGGAGGTGAAGGGATCAGTTGGGGGAGGGATGATGCAGCTTGTTTATTTAGGGTCTGTGCCACTTCCTCTGATCCAAAGCCAGGGGAGGAAGACCACTGGCTTCATGGACACCAACCCCCCCCCCCCCCCCGTGAAGGCCAGGTCCCAAACACCCACAGCTTCAGCGCCATGTCTCCCATGGCTCCCCCAGGAACGGCAGGCGGGTCCAGTTTCCCCAGCAGACATGCACCACCTCGTGTTTCCTTCTAAAATGCTGGACGATGACAGATAAACAGAATTTAACCTTGCCGTCCCTCTCGTCACGTCAAAGAGGGGGACACCAGCGCGCATTTTAACACTATCACAAGCCGCACCTCTGCAGAGGTTAATGTCCCACGGGTCTTTAGTCTGCAGTTGCTAAGAGAAAAAAAAAAAACCCACAGTGTGGAGTAGACACTCAGGGTATGACACCAGCAGCAGCCGCAGCACACAATACAGCCGAATGAAACCCGACCCAGCTCAAAGCGGACATGAGGGCGACCACTGTCACAGGTGGCAGGTCTGGCTACAGTGACATCTGCTGGACAAGCAAGATACTGATGACACCACTGTCACCATCACAGATACAGCGTAGCGAGGTGAGCCTCTGTTCTTACGGAGAACCAAGCGGGCAGTTAAGGCTTTAGGCGCTCCAAAATAGCTCCTCCGCTTTCAGAAATGCAAGGGCATCTTCCGGGGGGTTCTTTGTACGTGCCCCCAGAGCCCCCTGCAGCAGCGGGGCATGCGGCACACCAACGCACCTCGTATTTAAGGTACACCGCTCGTCCAAAAAAAAAAGTCGCCGTTTGAATTTATATCAACAAATACTTAAGAGCCAATGACTGGATCATTATTACAGCTCAGCAACATTATGAAGCAATAAAGTGAAGTCAGCTGAGAACCTGAATCTACTGAATGGCCAAGTTACACCTCCATCCATCATCACTGGGTTTTTCTCTTCCCTGTTGGCATTGTCATATTGCAGGACAAGAATTCCAAGACTCATTGGGTTTGAATTGTCAAAGGGTGGTTCAGGGAGCATGAGGAATCCTTTTCATGCATGACTTGGTCACCTCAGAGTTATGGCCTTAACCTCATTGAAGGTCTTTGGGATGTGCTGAAGGAGGCTTTATGGAGTGGTTCAACTCACTTGTCAATACAGGATCTTGGTGAGAAATGAATGCAAATCTGGATGAAATAAAAGGTTGAGATGTTGCATAAGCCTGTGGAAACAATGTCATGACAAATGTGCGCCATAATCACAGCTAAAGGAGGTCCAACGAAAAACAAATGCCAACATTTTGTTTTTTGGACGGGCAGTGTAGCGTCACAAACGAACGCTGAGTTGATTGCAGGTGAGCATAATGGCCGCTGGGGTGAGGCTGCCTGACTCGCTTCCAACGCGGCAAAAGTACGACCGCACGCATGGGGCCGGAAGAGCGAAGCCCAAGATACCCCAGTGTCCTGTGAGCGCTGGCACGCCTTTGAAACACGAGCTCCTCAAACAGAGTGAACGCACCCCCCAGCGGGGGCACAGACTCAAGGGCAGGGATGCGAGAGCAGGCACCGAACAAAGGA
>JAODKE010000028.1:20813169-20831685 GCA_026779605.1 Mormyrus hasselquistii | reverse complement strand
GGGGGGGGGGGGGGAGAGAGGGGGGTGCAAAAAAAAAAAAAAAAAAAAAAAAAAAAAAAAAAGAGCAGACCCCCCCCCCTCCCCATATTGCAACACCCCGCTGACTCATCTTAACTGTCACACAGCTGGCACGTGCGCATTCAGTGCCCCTTCTACTCACACCCGGAGCACAGGGTGACCCCCTTCTTGACCTTTGCCCGCCCATTACCATACTACAGGCCGCGTGCTCATCCAACACTGGGCAGAATCCAATAGGACGCCCCCATATGTTCAACTATGACATTTGGACAAGCTGGGCAGGGCTGGCCTAAATCCGGTACCAAAAACAAAAGAAACTCGCTTTGGGAAAACCCTTTGGTCCAGATTATCAGCTTCCTCTGCTGTAAACTAAGAGTCCAGCGAATTGGTCTCAGGTGTAAAAATGTAGATTTGACACCTTGCTAACGTCAGTTATATTACACCTGTTCCATCCTGCAGAAGTTAAACAGAAAAAGTGCAGGACACAAAAATAACTAGCAATGCAAAATGAGCGCACACCCGACCAGCGTAAAAACATGCAAATCTAGCAACATTCAAATATCCCATATGAGCAGCTGACATGGCAGCAGAAGCCAACCCTTGGAGGAATGAGCAATATTAGATGCAGAACGTCGTGCCTGTGGCCAATATGGCCAATGATGGAAAACTTTAAAAAAAAAAAAAAAAAAAATATATATTACTTTTAAAAGTGCTGAAAACATGATCCAGCAAACTTCTGTACAAGGGCCACTATAGTAGAGAAGCCTGTCTCCCATTGCACTCCGTGCATCGATTAACCTTCAGTCAGCAGTGCTTGCTGTAGATGTGCTAAGGCGGCAGGTGAGGAACAGTAGGGGTTGGACACCTGGCAGGACCCACACAGCAAATACCCGACTACATGGCTCCCGGGCTCCGAGCGGCACAACTTTCAAAAGCCACCAATGCATCACCTCACACCAATGAGAGATCAGCCAGCAGCTACAGGGTATCCCCTTTACGGTGAACTGAGCCTGAGCCGGGGACACAGGAGTACACCGTAACTGAAAGGGTTAAGGAGTTTCTTGTGTCGCCGTTTCCCAGGAGAAATGCCGGGGATCCTGGACAAAGGAGAACAGCTCTCCTGAACCACCACCTATCCAGCACCTTCTCAAATCCAAAACGGGGCCAAAAACTTGCCTGGCCTGTCATGCGGCCTTGCGATCTCAAAGGTAAATCCAAGGTGGTCCATGGCAAAGGGTCACGTGAGAAGAGCAACCCTAACTCGCAGTTAACAACACGGCCTGAGTAAGGGATAAGACAACTTGGACAAAGGCTCCTGCGTGGTTGTTCTGTCCAACTGGAAGCTTTTGGGTTACTTGCCCAAGCCAGCTTCTTTGATTGCGATTCACCACACAGCCACACTGATGTTAGTGACATTTTCCACTAAAAAGGGCTGTAAATAAAAAGGTCGTATTGAATGCTTTGGCGATCTGACTTTTCGAAATAGCATTTGAGAACCTGGGCACGTGACAAGATGGCCACCTCCCAGTGATCCCATTAAAGCAGGGCAGAAGAGCTGCCCCCGAAAGTGATGCAAGGCTCCGCTGTTTTTACAGCGACTTCAGCTGTACAAGCTATTTAGACAAACGGCAGCAATAACACTGTCCTACAGGCCCAGGCCATACACTTTGGAAAACATCTGTTTATAGTCACCCATTTGAACAGAACTCCCCCCTTATCCCAAGTGAATGTTCAGAGCTCTGCAATTCAAAGTACCCCAAACCACACACATTTAAAATCAGTCCAGGGTTTTACAATACATTTAATTTAAGATGATAGTGCACAAGGTTGGAATAACTGAAGGAAAATTCCAGAAATGCTACTCAGGCTTCATCAGCAGTAAGATATCACCCCAGAGCAATCTTTCATAGCAACACCTATCTGATTACGTTTGTTTTGATCCATTCACTGTTTTCTTGGAAAGCAGGAAAAGTATGCCTGATACCCTAACTACACACAAAAGAGATGTGCTATTGAAATATAGCATCCTGTAAAAGCTTTACACCTAGCCCCAAACTGTCAGAAAACTCATATAGCTGTCAGTATGTATGTTCAGGCATGTTTTCCTGAACAGTTCAGAACCACTAATCCCAACCGAGAAGGGCTATATATCTCACTCTGCGGGAGCAAAGACTTTCTCAATTAAAAAAACCTCATCTGAGGTTGTACATGAGAATGCCGAAGGAAAGCGACCCTTCAAGACCAGCGCCGAAGCCCCAAACCGAAGCAGAGCCATAAGCCAGACACTGGCCATACACTTCAACTGAGCAACACCATGCACTTTTCCGTCACGCTGTCGAAGTCCTTCAAGCTATACTTCCTATTCCCAGATCCCTCCATCCACAATGACTCCCCTCCCCTGGGCAGCAAAGCCACTGCCACTACCTGGTCCATGTGGATCCCGTCTCCCGTGGGCCAGCGGTGCTTGCTGGTGTAGCCAGCCAGCTGCTCCCCAGGTTGCCGCTGGAAGAAGTAGCCCACGGTGGCGTCGTCCTGCGAGCGCCCACTTAGAGGAGGCTGGCCCCCCGGGGCACCCACCACTGTCGCCAAAACTGCCGGGGCCAAAGTGTGAGGGTTCGAGGCCCCATCCAGGACCTGCTGTGCCTGGGACCCGCCGGGACCTGGCCCTCCTCCTCCCCCAGCCAGAGCTGCCGAGCCCGGGACCCGGACCCCTGCGGCCTCCTGGGCACCGTTGGTGTGCCGCATCCCTCCGCGAGTCTCCTGCCAGCCCACTTCATTCATGCCTAGGAGGACGCATGGAATGCTCATTCCACGGGAAAACCTGCAGGGAAAAAGCAAACATCACTCGGCGACACCACAAGGTCAGGCTGGGCCGCCAGCTGTGCACAAGACGGTCACACACACACACACTTAAGCACCTTTGCTTTTAACTCAATAACGACTCGACTTAAGATTTCTATAGGAGCTTAAGTCACCAGATGGGCATTATATAAAAAGGTGGCTAACAGGCAAAACCAGATCTGACAGCAGAAATATAAAAAGGCTAGACAAACAGAAGCAGAGTATGAGGAGAACAACACACAGCTGAAGGCAGACATAATGATGTTCATTCCTCCCATATCTCCCAAAGTGCTGCCTTGGGCGTCTTTGGGCCACAGCAGTGTCTACACACCATGACACAAATGAGGGACAACCACAGCATCTAAACAGTAAACCCTCATTACTAGAGTGCTCATCTAGACACACATAGTGTCTGGTTTATCATACAAGCTTATTGCAGTGTTGAGAGGTTTCCAGTGCCGTATATGTTTACAGCTGAAAATAAAATCATGCTTATGTAAGCAATTTAAGCAGGAAAAACATCTCATCAATGAGATCGCATAAAAAACAGAAATAGGCACCTAGGTAGATGACTAGCACAACGCACGGCACTTTATAAAATCTAGCACAAAAGTGTCAAATTACTGCACGGAAGACCAAAGACTTGTTTCAACGGGACCAGAGTTCAGAAATAAGGCTGAACCCTTAATGAAAACGTGCTTTTATTATCCTGATTGTGATGCATGTCCATCCATCCGACACCTCGCAATACGTCCGCTTCTCACGATCCGCCAGACGCCAACAATCAGCTTAACCAAGAGACAGGAAAAAGACTAGAGATCGAGTCTAACCACATTTCGAACAGAAGAAAGAGCAGTAAAAGCTTTATTTCGGAGCGGGGAATTCCCTGTGTCGTCCTACTCGGAAAGACGTAAATTCACCACCTATTTACTGGGAATATATGGGTACAAAAAAAACCGCATGCAATGTGGACGGGACCGAAAACTGGGCATCAGCTAAGCAGCTGGTTAGAGCAGTCGCAGCTCTACCCTAACCAGTAGGTTAATACCAGCCATCGTGCGGAGAGAAAGCGAAACCTCGGACGGTCACCCCGCTCAAGGGCCTCGGTGTGCGGAAGAAGCGAGGCAGCGACGGCCGGTTGGCTCGTTACCGAAAGGAGGCGGGCATGCGACTACAACCAACAATATAGTCGGTATTTAAGAATAAGCTGAAGAAAGATGCTGCATGCGCTAAGTGCGGCCAGATACAGCTAATCCGACAAGAAAGCAAAACAAAAGACGAGCTGGCCGCACCGTGTTTACTATGCGCCGCGACGAGAGGTTCCGGAAACCCCATGACCGACAGCTCCCCTGCTGCTACCCAGACAATTAATACCAATTAAGCCCCAGAACCAGCGCTACGACGAACTGTGAGCGTCTCAGCGTCTTCAAAACAACAACAAGTCAGACATCATATGTGAGAAAGCGACGGCCGGCTGCGGGGAGACAGGCCTCCCACCTGAGTCAAAACAATAAAAAAGGCTGAAAACGCGTCGAGCTCCAAGCGCTTGGTGTCAGTGAGAGCGGCCTCCGTTCCGCTCCTTTGTCCCGAAACGTGGAAGGCCGGTCGGCCGTTAGAAATAGAGCCGTCCGCGGAGCGCCAGAGGCTAGCCGGCTAACAGGCTAACAAAACACAGGCACGAGAACGTGCCCCCCCCGCAACGCGGCCAGCACGACAGGCCTCGGTTGCCCCAAAAACAACAGATAGTCCAGCGGAGACAAAGAGGAAAACTCATAGGGTGTCTTGTTTTTGCGGCCCGCGTCCGTGACAATAACCCCGGATCTGAACCCGTCACGGCGCGCATGTCGTCGGGTTTGGGGGATGGACGGGATACTCACGGGCAGCGCCGACGGATGGCGATGGCTCTTTATATTATACGGCCGTGGTGCTTTTTTCAGCTATGTGGACGCTCTGTGTTTTTTTTTTTTTTTTTTTGTATTTTTTTTAATGGGTTTTTAATTTATATGTCGAGCGGGACCGTCGCCCTGCGCCCCCCTCCCCTCATGAACTACACCAGCGACTGTGAGTTTCCAGCAATATGGCGCCGGCAGCAGGAGGAGGAGCGTTTCCTCAGCGGCTAAGCCGTAGCTGCCAGAGCGACTGGTTAAGACGCATGCGTGAACAGCTGTCCGCGGCTCGACCTGTCACTGCGCATGCGTAAACAGCTGTCTGTACACATGCGCGGCCAACTGTACACTCGGCTTTCATACATCGCATGCGTGGAAGGAAATGTGGTTGGAAAACTTTATATAAATAACTTGCCAGCATAATACCCGTTTTATTTAATAAGTTAGTGTCTACATGAATAAACGAAATGAAGTTGAGGTGTTTTTGGGAAAAAACATCTCGGAGACGAAAAATGACAGATTTTGCGTGCCTGTTGGTTTTCCTTTGGTCTCACTGGCATAAACTATCATCGTGTGTTTACAGTTTTACAAGTATATCGTGTACCGTATATCTTTTTCTCAGGTAGAAAATGCATTTTCTCTTTCATCAAACTATTATTTCCACCAACGTATTCTCATAGTATTTTTCATATCTGATGTAAGTGGCTGATGTCATTCTCTCCAGTAGGATGTTGTTTGAATCAACGGTACTCAAATTGTATTGATTAGATTAGACTGGTGTTATTAATCCTCAAAGGGAAATTTGGTTTGCAAGCAACAGTGAACAGAACCATCACACATATAAAAATATATTAAGCTATTTAAAAACCAAAAATGCATGGCATGATATTAAAATTACAATTACGTATGAATAGACCCTGCCCGAAACCTACAGCTTGGTTAAAAAACCCAATGGCTGATAGAACAAATGATCTCGGGTACCTGTTTGATTTGACCCTCCCAGAGGGAGTGTACCCTCCCCCACCTCACCAGATGGCAGGAGGCAAAATACTGCATGAAGAGGGTGTTGGGTATCCACCTTAATGGCCTTTACCCCCTGAATGGCTCTAGCTTCATAAATATGGCCAAGATTATACAACTCAGTGCCAATAGTCTTCTGGCAGTTTAATAATCTGTCCTTAGCCTATTTTTCTTAACCGTACTGAGGTTCCCAAACCAAAAAGTTAAAACTGATACGATAAAAGATGAATAAAAGAGTGATCTATCAATATTAAACCTGGAAACAATCTAAGACTGAAATAATGTGAAAATGATTTCTTAATTTAGTTACTCCTATTGAAACACAAAAAAATTACTTACCCACCAAACTAGAAAAGTGAGAAATGGTACATTAACCAGCATTTTTAGTCCATTCACTGGTGGTTCAAGAGCTGAGAAATGAGCCAGTGTATGAGAAGAATAACTCTCACCCTGAAAACTTTATCTTACCTCTGGTTACTCATTCACCCAAAATAACTATCATTGGCAACTGGAAAACACTGAATAACAGTCAGCATTGTGAGGCTTTTATCCTCACTGCACGTTCTGTCACTCACAGGAGTGGACCTTACAGAACCGTGACCAGGGCGTGCTTTATTGAGGCTTCACACTGTCAAGACGTGGTTTTTTAGGAGCGAACCCCATCGCCTGCACAAATGGAGGGCTTGGCTACTTCCCGTTCCAGTGGCAGCACAGGAATGCTACAACTGAAGCGTGAGGTGGGGCTGATCGGGGCTGTGTCCCTTATAGCCGGCACCATGATCGGATCCGGGATCTTCATGTCCCCCCAGCTGGTACTCTACACCATCGGGAGTCCCGGGGGCAGCCTGGTCATCTGGGCGGCGTGTGGTGTGCTGACTGTGCTTGGCTCGCTGTGCTACGCAGAGCTCGGCACCGTCATTATGGAGTCTGGGGGAGAATACGTCTACATCCTCCGAACGTCAGGCCCCCCCCTGGCCTTTGTGCTGGTCTTCACCTCTGTTCTCGTGGTGAGACCGGCCAGCCTGGCGGGCGTGGCCCTGAGCTTCGCAGAGTATGCCGTGGCCCCCTTCTATCAGGACTGTCTGCCTTCCCCGCTGGTGGTGAAGCTCACTGCGGCGGCTGGCATCCTACTTCTGGCCGTGGTGAACTGCCTGAACATCCGCGGCTCTATGGCTGTCCAGGTGTTCTTCATGGTGGCCAAGGTGTTGGCGCTGGGCACCATAGTCATCGGAGGCGTGGTGGTACTTGCGGGTGGACAGATGGACAGCTTGAAGAATGCTTTTGAAGGGACCAAAGCGAGTGCCGGAACAATAGGGGTGGCATTTTATCAAGGCCTTTGGTCTTACGACGGCTGGAACAACCTAAACTATGTGACAGAGGAGCTGAAGAGTCCGGAGGTAGACACACAGCGTCTTTGGATACTGACCTTGGCTTCTCTGTAGTCTGTAATTTGGAATGCAAAAATGAGTCAGTTTTAGGACATATTTTTAATACCTCAGTCACAATCTGGCATAAATCATATTAGCCACCTAAATGGCGCATCGTCAACTGTGTTAGGATTGACCCCCATCTCACTGGTTGGTTTTTCTTTTCCCCAAGAATTAAAGCAAAGAGGAGTTTACTGAGCCTGAGCAGTGCCGTGTCACTCATAAATGGCTTTGTTAAAAGACTGGATCTCCATGCCCTGCTAGTTTAGTGTGAAAGACTTAGGTGGGAACGTAGCAACCAAACAGCACCTGGCATTACGAGAAAACTGCCGGCCGATACTAGTAACTTGAGGAATGCAGATCCAGTCACTTCAACATCCCAGTCATCCCCTGCGATTCCCCATTAAAGCCGCATATGAGCTGTACCGCTAGGAAATGTGTTTTCGATTGTACGTTATCCGAGCTGTACCCATGCTGACAAACATGACTAAACTGAGCTGCATGGAGATAACAGTGTTCTGCCTTGATATGGATTTTAATATGGATATCTTAAGGAAAAAGGCCCCATATTCTTTATATTATTCATCATTAGTAGTATCGCACATTGCCATGTATTGGTGCATTCCCGATAACTTGGAACTTAAAAATTTCCTACCTCCTGCGATTCTCACAGACTGCTAGTGGAATTCAGCACATAGTTTACCATGATACTGTTCACCGTGAACAGTAAATAAGCGTCTCTTGGGTTTTACGTCCCTGCAACCAGCAACACCTTTACTGGGCCGACCCTTCTGCAGTGGAAAACCGTAGCGATCTGTAACGAGTGTCTCTTCACGGTACGGCTTGGGTACGGCCTAGTTCCTCTAAGCCGGTGGAAAAGCGCTAAAAGAGTGTCAGTCTCTTGGGTTAGTATTGTTAGCCATGTGACCATGCTTCCACTGGCCTCTCTGTTTAAGGACAGTGTGGGACAGACAGGGTTCCCGAAAGGATGCAGTTGGGATCACAATATCATTTCATCCACTTAAAATAAACAACCATAATGTGATAGAGGGAACTGAAACAGTCAGACACGTTCTTCATGAGTTCTGCTTGCGAGTGCCAGGTTCTAAGTACCGTTTTTTTGAGCCCATACCGTTATGACCTGACACAAATTATTTCCTGTTGCAACGGCACTTACACTTACTAATACAGGTCGTTTTAGTCAGAAGACCACAGCTGTGAAGTGACCCATAGGAGCCCAACAATCGGGGCTAATTAGATGGGTGTTAGTGTCCCAGCCTGCGTTTACCGGCTTTTGGCAAAACACCTAGCGATGGGGTTGCATGCCCTCGCATGACTCGTGCCTGCACACTGCCGCAGATCTGGAGAGGTGGCTCAATGCAGTGACTCCAAGCAGTCGTTGGCATCTCAGTCAAGCGCAGCAACAAAAACACGTCAGGGTTAATATTAACTGGGAACTTTGGACAGCGTAGCCCTGCTTTATTTCATTATTAACATTGACATTTGATCTTTATGTAGTGGGTTTGTCTTGGTGTGACAACAGCATTAAGAGACGGTTGGTTGCCAATCGCATTTAGGACGCACCGGAGGGACCATGGACGGAAAGACGGGGGAGAAGCTAGCGCTGAAGCGGGAGGTGGGCCTGCTGGGTGCGGTGGCGCTGATCGCGGGCACCATGATTGGCTCTGGCATCTTCATTTCGCCGCAGTTTGTGCTGCGCGACGTGGGGAGCCCGGGGGCCAGCCTGCTGATCTGGCTGCTCTGCGGCCTGGTGGCCATGATGGGTGCCTTGTGCTTCGCTGAGCTGGGGACCCTTTTCAGGGAGTCTGGGGGAGAGTTCATCTACGTGCTGCGCATCTACGGCAAGCCCCCAGCCTTCCTGGTGGCCTTCACCTTCACATTGGTTGTGAAGCCCTCGGGGATGGCGGCGACGGCCCTGAGCTTCGCCCAGTACATCCTGGGCCCCTTCTACTCAGAGTGCCCCCCCCCAGAAGTGGTGGTGAAGAGCACGGCCGTCGTGTGCCTCCTACTGGTGGCCACCATCAACGTGCTTAGTGTCCGCCTCAGCATGTCCATCCAGGTCCTCTTCCTGACAGCTAAGTTAACAGCCCTCTTCATCATCCTCGCTGGGGGGATGGTAATTCTGGCCCAGGGCCACACCGGAAGCTTTCGGAATGCTTTTGGGGGTACCCGGCTGGAGGTGAACCTCATAGGAATCGCTCTCTACCAAGGCCTTTGGTGCTATGCCGGCTGGTACAACCTGAATTACGTGATCGAGGAGCTGAAGCGACCTGAGGTAATACCACTGGCACGTGGCCGTCCATTTGCCTGACAGCTAATGTGAGCAAGATGCAGCTCCGTCTTTTAATAAATACTTCCTGCTTTGCTGCTAGCTGCGTGAATCAAAATGGATCCCAGGAAACTTTTGATATGGTTGACATTTGCAATACAGTAAGATATGCACCATAGGGCCGCCTCAGTGAGGCTTGATGGAGACCACTCAGCTGCACCAGGACTGGCATGAGGGTCTCCCAAATCAAGGCGAGTCATACCCCAGATCTGGGATTTTTCTTATCGCTAAAATCACAGGAGAAGTGCATTGACTGAAGTCTCTAAAGGTAAATAGGCCAGTGACATGCGTCATCAGCACAGTAATAAGTAACTGCATGTCTGTGTAACAATCTTTGCGCCAAAACTGACTGGCTGCCTAAGACAGGAGCAACCCGGGCCTTCAGACAGATGCTTTGGGGTGTCATTCTGGGGCCCCGAAGAGCAGCACAGACCCTCAGACAGGAGCTTTGGGGTGTGATTCTGGGGCCCTGAGGAGCAGCACAGGCCCTCAGACAGATGCTTTGGGGTGTCATTCCGGGGCCTCGAGGAGCAGCACAGGCCCTCAGACAGATGCTAGATGCTTTTGGGTGTCATTCTGGGGCCCCGAGGAGCAGCACGGGTCCTTAAAGCTTAAGGGTGTCATTCTGGGGCCCCGAGGAGCAGCACAGGGCCTCAGACAGATGCTTTGGGGTGTCATTCTGGGGCCCTGAGGAGCAACACATGCCCTTATGAAGCTCACTCACTCCAGCGCTGATTCACCGTGCCGGCGGCAAATAACCACACAAAAGTTTAGTCACACACACAGGCACTGTTCCTGACATGCTCAGCCAGTGTGACTCATGCGTGACTCTCAACTTGCACACCAGAGCCATTCACCTGGCTAGACATGGGTAACAATGATGCACTTTAGCACTACAGTGGCTATGGCGTGTTACCTGAAAGTCTCACCAACTGTATTTATGTTTTAATGCCCCCTGTCTACCCAGGTGAACCTCCCCAGGGCAGTCATGATCGCTATACCCATGGTCACCGTGCTCTACCTGCTGGTGAACGTGAGCTACCTGGCAGCCATGACACCACAGGAGCTTGTGTCTTCCAGTGCCGTGGCCGTAACCTGGGGGTAAGGCAGCCACACTCTCAGAACGGGCCGTCCTGCTCCGTCTCAGACACTGCGAGCTCCATTCAGCCTCTGGCCCTTTAGTCCTGCTCTCCAGATCACATTGCGTTCATCCAAACTTAACATTCCTCGCTGTCAATATACTACTGAACTGCCCGTCCAAACCACTGCACTAAACTTTCCAACCGGTCAGCTATTGGTCTTTTCTATGGATTTTCTTTTTTTACTTTTCTATGTTATTTGTCAACATTGCCCACTTACGTGCCCATACCCTTTGTTACTCATCAACATCACAACCTTTTTACACTGGCATCTTACCGGGCAATTCTGCTATGTTGTTAGTCAACACTGCCACCTTATCAATCACACCCACTACTTTCTGGTCAACATTACCATGTTTTTTTGTTAACATTACTATGTTTCAAGTCCATACTGGCTTCTTATTGGTCAACTGTGCTTTGTTATGCTATGTATTGGAACAACAGGAACAAGGTTCTGGGCAGCTGGGGCGTGGTGATGTCCGTAGCGGCCGCTCTGTCTGCCTTCGGGTCCCTGAACGGCACCTTCTTCAGCGGAGGCCGTGTGTGCTTTGTGGCTGCTCGGGAGGGGCACATGGTGAGCGTGGTGCCAGCTGAGTTTTGGGGACCTCTGAGTTGAATGCTAGGATGAATTCCAGGTCCTTGTGCATGATGCCGCTAGGAGAGATTCAGTATCATCTGCACAAACACACCTGGGCCCAGGTCCAAGCGGGCCAGGTCCAGGCAGGCCCGGTCCAAGAAGGCCAGGTCCAGGCAGGCCAGGTCCAAGCAGCCCAGGTCCAGGCAGGCCTGGTCCAAGAGGGCCAGGACCAAGAAGGCCAGGTCCAAGCAGCCCAGGTCCAGGCAGGCCCGGTCCAAGAAGGCCAGGTCCAGGCAGGCCCGGTCCAAGAAGGCCAGGTCCAAGAAGGCCCGGTCCAAGAAGGTCAGGTCCAGGCAGGCCTGGTCCAAGAAGGCCAGGTCCAGGCAGGCCTGGTCCAAGAGGGCCAGGTCCAGGCAGGCCTGGTCCAAGAGGGCCAGGTCCAGGCAGGCCTAGTCCAAGAGGGCCAGGTCCAGGCAGGTCAGGTCCACAGCACTTCTCAGGCTCTTATGCTCTATGTCTAGCCCGATATCCTGGCTATGGCACATGTCCGTCGACTCACCCCTTCACCAGCCCTCATCTTCACCACCTCCATTGCACTGCTGGTGTTGATTCCCGGGGACTTCCAGAGCATCATCAACTTCTTCAGGTAAGTGCGCTGACCTCTCTTGGACAACCTGGGAAACACACCATGCACAGACCTGGATAAATTCCAAGAGGCAGGATGTAAGAGAAGCTTTAACATGAAAAATGATTAAGATCACACACGCACACATACAAAAACACAGGTTTGTAATTATTGATCTTTGTGGGGACTCTCCATTCATTTCTATGGGGAAACCTCTAATTACAACATGACAACCTTGACCCCGACCCAGCCCTAACCTTAACCATACGTGACCACGCTACCCACTGACTCAGCCCGGGGAGCATTTCTAAATGAAAATGCAAATAAGCTACATGCTAAAATGCTAAATGAAATAGCAGGTGTGCAGAATAATTAAATGAGGAGTTGGGTAAGCAGCATTGCTGGGAGGAACCAGCCTGCACTGTTTCACAGCACTAACAACTGAGTTACGGTTTCTGCAGCAGCAGACAGGTTGAGGCAGGATAATCAGCTCCTGTGCTGCCCCGACTGGCAGGTTATGAGGCTAGCAGCCCTGAACTTATTGGCTTCCTCATATGCCTTTGCTCACGTCTTGTCTGGCCACTGTTGCAGCTTTACAGCCTGGTTCTTCTACGGGATCACTGTGTCCGGCCTGCTCTACCTCAAAGTCAAGAAACCAGAGCTGCCCAGGCCATACAAGGTGGGAGTGCCTTGAAACTCTTCAGTGACCTCCACTGGTGGGAGGGCATCTTTGCGGCTATGACAGGGGCGATTAGGGCTGAATAGACAAGAACCGCTTAAACACATTCACAGAACATTAATCGATTTACTATGTAATACCCACAGTGTCAATGCTGTTTATTCCCGAGCCACTACTGCAGAATTACATATAATACTTTCCCTGACATTCTTTGCACTGTTACTGTCTATTAATGTGTAAATATATTTTTGCCGTCAGCAATTCTACCTAACTAGTCAACTAGATAGCTACCTGCCTACCTACCAGCCACCTAACTAACCAACCATGTGTGTATTGTGTTACTGTAAACCTTTGATTTCCTTCAGCGTTAATAGAGTATCTGTTCCAGCTAGCAGGTTTCCACATGCAACCCATCCCCAGTCTTTGCTATCCCCTGCTGAACCCCATCCCACGTGTTGCCAGGTGCCCATCGTCATTCCCATACTGGTCCTCATTGCTGCAGTCTTCTTGGTGCTGGCACCGGTTATCGACGACCCGCAGATCGAATACCTGTACGTCACTCTCTTCATCCTCAGCGGCATCATCATCTACGTGCCCTTCATCCACTACAAGCTGTGCCCAGGACTGCTGGACCGGCTCACGGTGCTCCTTCAGCTTTTCCTCGAGGTTGCACCAGCAAACAAAAACCTGTAATGAGCCAGCAGACAAAAACCAGTAAAGAGCTGACAAATAAATACCTGTAACCAGCCAGCAAACAAAAACCTGTAATGAGCCAGCAGACAAAAACCTGTAAAGAGCTGACATAAAAATACCTGTAACCAGCCAGCAAACAAAAACCTGTAATGAGCCAGCAGACAAAAACCTGTAAAGAGCTGACAAATAAATACCTGTAACCAGCCAGCAAACAAAAACCTGTAATGAGCTAGCAGACAAAAACCTGTAAAGAGCTGACATAAAAATACCTGTAACAAGCCAGCAAACAAAAACCAGTAACGAGGCAGCAGACAAAACCTATAATGAGCTAGCAGATAAAAACCTGTAAAGAGCTGACATAAAAATACCTGTAAAAAGCCAGCAAACAAAAACCAGTAACGAGGCAGCAGACAAAACCTATAATGAGCTAGCAGATAAAAACCTGATGGAGACTGGAAGTAGAGGCTGCTGACACATAAAGCATCAAATTTGTCATTTTAATGTTGTTATAAAACAATGTACTGATATAATTTAGTGCACAACACTTCCTATTGAATCTGCTCAGTAACCAGCTAACAGGCCATCATTACATAATTTTCCCTGACCATTCATAATGTTTTTCTCATGTCTATCATTGCCAAAATCTCTTTGAAAATGAAATGTTCCTGCTAATTACCCATGTTCTTCTTGTTTGATGCTTTCTCTTTGTTGCAGTAGCAAGCTTTCGCAGTGTAATGCAGTAGGCACTTTGGACAAAAGTCTCTACTGAATCAAGCTGATTAATGCAAATGCAGGCCCTCTGTGTTTCTGCTGGAGCTGTACCACGCTACGTCCTATATTAAGGTGATAACAATGCCGGCTGAAGCAAGTCACCACAGTCACATGTGTCGTCACCAGCAGTGTGGTCCGTGTCATTTAGATAGTAATTTGCATCAGAAAAACACATGCAAAAACCCAAAGGTGAAACCCAGCAAAATCACATTTGCATATAATGACTGCAGGTGTACAGCCTCTTTACCTCACGTATTTTGTACCTCTAAAGTTATTTACACTAGTTTTAATATTCCACTACTTCTCTTGTGAAACAGACATAAGCTAGCTATTTAGCAGCCAGATACACTGTGCTGCTGTTTTTTTTTGTATAAAAATTATTTTGAATTTTTTGCTGTTCAGGGGCGGCTGCTCAGCAGAATCAACACATAGGGCACCAGAACACCCAGGGCCAGCCCTGCCAATTTGATAGGTTTCATAAAATTTCATATTAATCTACAAATAAAAATGCATTTTTGCATCGTCCATTAACATATCACTAAGTGACGAATAATATGCAGCAGATACTGGGAAGTTGCCGTTGGATCCACCTTGACCTTTTCACCAGCCTTTCTTCTTCATCTGCGTAAACGACACTCTCTGTTTACAGCAGTAATACTTATCCAAGCACAATGGGACGTTGGAAATACAAGCAGAGAGCCTTTGTATACTCTTGGGTGGCGAAGGTGCGGGGATTCAGCGCATATACCGCCCAAACGCGTCATCTGCCCCCTAGTAAACAGGGCGGCACTCGTTTGTACATTATACTGATAATTAACACCACAAAACCTAAAGCGGCGCGGAGGTCCTAGTCATAGATGTCAGCAAAGCATGGATAAAGGTGCGACAGGCAACGCAGATCATTCGGCACCCCCCGCCCACAACAAGACAAAACAACAAAAAAAGCTACACACGGCTATTCGTCAGTGAAAACAATTTATCGACATTTTACGATTTCTGTATAAATATAGGTGCATATCTATCGCAGTATTGTTCAGATTAGGTATCATTGGGAAAGGAGGTTACCATATAAACTGTACACAGGCGTGGTATCCACTGGGTGGCGCTGAAATCGCATCGCAGCTGCGTGTGAATGAAGGCTTGAGGCAAATGAAAACGTTTGCAGATAAACTAAACAAAAGAACTGTGATTAGGAACAGGAATTTGAACGTCTGTTTTTAATTTAAGAAAAAAATACAGGCAGTACTATGGGCAAAAAATAATAGTTTTGCCGCATACAACAGTCATATTTCATTAATCTAGATTTTTGACATATCCTCTCCTGTCGACATCCGTAAAAAGGGTTACGCACATTTAACAGATGTTGGGAAATGGATTTTGACACCCTAGAGCAGAATTTCCACAACAGAATTCATCACTTTGTCCCAACTGCGTTGCCATTACTTAGTAACAGATTGGCTGTAGTGTACCAGAATGACACATAGTGATTTTTCAAACCGATTTACTGGTTCGGATGTCTAAAGTCACAGTGAAACAACATGAAAAATCTACTGGATCTGTATCAAGACATAAACCAGCAAAACGACTATATATTTGAAAATTGGAAGCAGTCATTATTACTCATTTATCATAAAACTATGGGCTTAAATATAAAATATGGCATTAGACAGGATTTCATTTATTGCGGCTGGCTAATTGACTTGGTGTATTTACTGCCTGCAGAACATAAATAGCGTGGCACTTTCTTGTACCGCGTGTACTCTTTCATTTCGTTCCCAAACTCCTCATGTCCGCGTCTGCGCAGTCCTCGGTCCCGGACTCGCTTTCAGGTCAGCGCAAGTCCTCGTGGCGAATAGGATAACTCCACCCATACTCATGTAATAGGGATGCGGAGCCAATCAAAGTTTCCATTTGAAACGGTGACATCATCCTTCTTCATGCCATTGGATGGCTATATTAGGAAAGCGGCTGGACTCTTTAAAAGCTAACGGCTCCGGTACTCGCAGTGTATTCTCTGGGAGATTTTTGGGGGCTGGTGATATTCTTTGTACCTAGTCGAGCACTTCTGTTGTATGAAAGATTCGTTATAGAACGCATCTGAAAAACAACATTTTTAGGTATTACTATCCCTTGAATATATACACAGATCAAATGGCCGCTATTCGTAAGAAACTCGTGGTGGTTGGGGACGGTGCCTGCGGAAAGACCTGTCTGCTGATCGTCTTCAGTAAGGACGAGTTCCCGGAGGTCTATGTACCCACCGTCTTCGAGAACTACGTGGCGGACATCGAGGTGGACAGCAAGCAGGTGGAGCTGGCTCTCTGGGACACTGCCGGCCAGGAGGACTACGACCGCCTCCGCCCTCTCTCCTACCCGGACACCGATGTGATCCTTATGTGCTTCTCCGTGGACAGCCCGGATTCTTTGGAGAACATCCCCGAGAAGTGGGTGCCCGAGGTGAAGCACTTCTGTCCGAACGTGCCCATAATCCTGGTGGCCAACAAAAAGGACCTGCGCAACGACGAGAACGTCAGGAACGAGCTGGCGCGGATGAAGCAGGAGCCTGTGAAAACCGAGGACGGCAGGGCCATGGCCGTGCGCATTGGTGCCTACGACTACCTGGAGTGTTCGGCTAAGACCAAGGACGGGGTGCGGGAGGTGTTCGAGACGGCGACCCGGGCCGCCCTGCAGAAACGCTCCAGGCCGTCGGGCGGTTGCGTCAACTGCTGCAAGTTGTTGTGAAACTCCTGGACGGACCGCTGACAACCACGAAACGAGCAAGTGATGGGGCATGTGATGCTCCGGCGTCGATCTGTGTCAAGACTCATGAAAACGGGACAGAGGGACCCCACCAGCAGACCTTTGGGGTACACTGGGGGGGTGGGGGGGAGGTTGGTATGCGCGGAGGGCGAGGGGTGATGCATAAACATCCTTCGGGTAGCTGGAGGTGACAGACCCATCGAGAAGTGACAGCCAACAGTTAATTTAGTTTTTTATATATATATACTGCTTTGGTTGGACAGGCTTCGCAAACGCCAGGTGACTCTGGGGGGGTGTTGGGGGCGGGGGAGGGGGTCACGTTTTGAGGGGTCTGAATACCTGGCCGCTGCTCCGTCCCGTTCCCGTTTGAGTGTGGAGACCAACGGAACAGATCCACCCGGGATAGCATGAAAGTCCCCGAGAGACGGAGCGTCGGGAAAAGAGGGTGATATTTTGATGGCGACAAACTTTTGGATCCAGTAAAATCGTCGCAGCTGTAATATTAAAGTCGGGATGGGAAGTTAAAAAGCGGGTTGGGTGGAGGCGGCCGACGTGTCTTTAAGCGGACAGTCTCTTGTTAACGGTGCCGGCTTGGTCCCTTATTAGACCTTCGGCGGTATTTTGCGGCGGGTGACGCGGAGCGAGCGGCTGCCCCTTGCTGAGCGCAGCAGCCCCATTCTTTACTTCCATTTTGCACAAAGTCTAGATGCTGCCCAAGGCTCTTCGACATCAGCATTTATACATTGTGGCATCCTAGAAAGCGTATGTGCTCTGTAAACGACGTGTTCATTTGTGTTGTTTCTGAAAACCCCTTGGAAAGAGGCTGTTTTTCCGTACTTTTTTTTCTCCAAGCTGACCGCGACGGCGTGGGAACTGGCGCCCAGAAGCGATCACACTTAGCTTTGTGTGAAATGTTCTCTGTCTGCTACAGGTTTTTTTTTTTAATATCTAAATTGTTCAATAATATTTTTACGTCTTAATGCCTGTAGTACAAAGGATTTTTTCTTTGTTTAAAAGGACGTGAATGCATACAAAGACTTATGGGATGTTTACAAAGCGACGTGCTGTGTGTAAAATTCTGCCAAACAAAGTATTAAATGTGTAAATTAAAGCATTGATTGTTAATTTCCATCAACTGACAACTTGTGATTGCATTTATTATTGCTTACTGAATTGCATGTACACATTGTATGTGAATTGCGGGGGATTATATACATTTTAAAGTCGAGCTATTTTTGGATTTAGTATTAGCCGCAAATTGGTTTTATATGGTAATCTAAGGGAATTAGAATATCCTGTTGGGGCACATAAAGCAGACTGAGGGTCCCTTTGTTTGCAGGGGTGGGGCAGCGGGCGGGAGTCCACCGGGTCCCAGCGCCTCCCGTCACCCGTCTTTCTTCCCAAAGCTTCGGCTTTGTACGGGTTTTACGATCCAACTCGGGGAGAAAACGTTTTTTTTTTTTTTCATAATGCAGTTTCAGACAGGCTGCAGTAGTCTGGCCGTGTGTGCATTAATCATAATGTGGCCCGTTTCTGGTTATTCTTAATACCCAAAAGCTTCACTTGGGTCAGTGCAGTGATTGTCGTACTTTCCCTCTGTGGGCTCATGGGGGGGGGGGGGGGGGGGGGGTTGAGCGGGGGAGGGGGGGAGAGGGGGAGGGAGCGTGGCACGTTCAGAGAGGAGAGAGGGAGCACGGAGGAGAGCGACATCGAGGGGGACTGAGGGGCTG